>JAJTWR010000021.1:1197500-1477500 GCA_021613335.1 Whitmania pigra
AACTGGTAAACCTACCTTGTAGAGTCCAGTTATTCCGTAAAGTCGATTACGTGTAAGTTTGGATCAGACGAGAATTAATGATTTACAATTGCAAATCTTTTTCATTCGACATACACGCTAGTAATTCCACCAGCAATTGGTGTGAAATAATTTCAAAAACTTGAGAGCAGATTGTGTTCATCTCATCCAAGTCGTATCAATACCTGACTTGGCATTGAATTTTTCCAGGATTTTTACCCGGCGACCTCTCTCCCGTCAACTCACCATCTCGCTCTTCCACTCACGACTTTACTCGCTCTCACTCCTTCACTCGCAATTTCACTCACTCTCACTCCTAGGCTCCGACTTTCAATTCTTTGTTCTAATTTCGAATCGGAAAACGTCATTGGTTTGCGTGTGATGATTTCAATCACCAACTAGATGAATGCATCGATTGAAATTGGCCTCCGAGATTGTATATACAAATATAGGAAATAAGCGAAACTAATGAATAATTAATTAATCCTAATTGGGAGCTAATTGAATCTCCACACCATTAGACAACAAAAGCATGAAGCAGAAAAACAAGCAACAAAATCGAAACGCACCTTCAGAAAGACCGAGTGCGAAGTTTAAATTTTCCTACGTTTTTCCGTCCCAGCGGTGACGTGGGCAGGGCTTTCGAGATTCCCAAGTGGACTCAACTCTAAAAAGAGGCGGGGATTTCAGAATTAGGCGGCCAATCAGACGGCGCCGGTAAAGTAAATTTCATTGATGAATTAGAAAGTAGGAGGTGCTAATCACAGCTCGACGCCACGCCCTCGTCAATTTTCCCGCCCAATCGTTAATCGTCACGTGATCGGCCAGGCGTAGGTACGGCGTTGTTATTGTTGCTGTGAATTTTTTGTGCTTTTGATTCATGAAAGATTTTACGGCCTGCACCACGTACGTTCATTGGTTGATATTTTTAGCTTCGATTTTCTGAAATATTCATCAAGTAGCGATGGAACTGGAACATATTTTTTGCCGCCAATAAAACTTACATTAAGAGATCCACTCCAACTATTAAGCCCGTTATAAAGCCATAATCCCAGCCATCGCCACCTTCTTTCGTATCGACGTCACGATAATAGCAGTAATAATAATAATATTATTATATAATATTATTGATAATGATACTAAATATTATAAAAACACGTTGAGTGTTTCTTTTTGTATTCCAAAGTGAACATTTAAATATTAAAAGATCAATGTATCAAATATATATCTTTAATTAGTCTGTATTTCTTGTTAATAAGTAGCATTTAATTAAGAATATGTCGTTACAATTTATTCAAGTAATTTCCATAAATCGCATGGCCGATACTCTGTTCTTCCGTTGGTTGGTTCCGCCTCAGTGACTCGATATTCTCCAATAACTCAAGCGTGACCTCTTGTTCTGTCAAGTGGAAACCCATTAAACCCAAGATTGGTCGTTGAAAGTTTTTTTTTTTATTTAATTTGACAGCAGAAGTTGAACGAGATAGAATTTGAAAATTAAATATTAAAAAATCTTAAGCAGTTAAATGACTTTATTACTAAAAATTTTGTTATTGAATTATTAATTATTATTTAATCATTACTTTGTTGACTCTCATTACATAAAATTATTTTGAGCTAAAATTAATTATTATAATATCAAACGAAAGTTAACGATTTGAGAATATTTTAAGCACTTAAACAGCATTTTTATTTATATCTTCAAGTTGGCAATAAAATGGAGAATTGAAAATCTCCATGTTTGCATGTTCACCTGGCGAATGAATTGAAAATTATAAGTTTTAAATGATATCAAAAGTTTATAAGATAAACATGAAATCAATCTGTTCGTTTTTCTTCACTAATTTATTCGATTATTTAATTAACTAAAATTATAAATTATAAATTATTATCAACGTTATTGTTTCAATATTTCACGAAACGATAAAGCTGTTTTAATGCGTTAAACTGAAATTAATGATTTAATTGTTCTAATCATGTCTGATACGTTCTTTGTGAAATTCGTCTTTGAAATGTTTCATCGGAAAAGCTTTCGTCTTGTTCAAAAACAGTTGTATCGATGTAATTACTAACGACGAGTAAATAAATCTTTAAATAATAAAAATTGGAAATAACAAAAATGTAAATAACAAAATTACTATTGTTATTATTATTATTATATTATTAATTATCGGAGAAAGCATAACATTTTAAAAACCCAATCATGATTTATTAGAAAATTTTTAGACTATTTACTAACGAAATTGTAGAGAAGCGATGATGGAAAAACCTAATGAAAATCTAGAATCTTTTTTGGATGTCCGCTGGAGTACAAAGCGATAATTTTCAATGCTTTGCTTCTTCCTGAAGGATTTACTACTCCGTTATGAAGGAATCTTGTTCCAAGTTTTTATTTAACAAAATTCAAATTGAGATCCATTGCATGCACGGATTAGCATCTATAGTGATAATAATAAAATATCGCAATTGACATTGTTAACTAATAAATATTTATCAACGCTTTATATAATTTAAAATATTATTTAGTGATTCATTATTATTACAATTTAATTAATACTTTATCGCTCATTTCTTACCGGTCGGAGACGAGATTTACTCAAGCGATGACCCCGGTACAATATGAAGGTTGAGGCCTTGAGATCCTGACCTTTGTCTTCCCAATCTAAAAAAGGTTTCTTTAACTGATGTTGGAGGCCTCTCCGGTGCTGCATCCGACCATGAAGTTCTAGTTAATTTATTTATTCGATATAGTTTTGAACAAGTTAGCTCAGAGGGTAGCATATGCCTGCGAACGACGGTAAAAGCAACAGTCGTGTTTGAGATCCTGCTTGCAACTCCACAAAGCGCCCCTTGGTTGCGGCCCTATACAAATAAACACTGACAAAATGGGCAGGTGGTGCGCCGCCCGGGAATCGAACCCGGGTCGCGAGAATGGGAATCTCGCATGATACCATTACACCAGCGGCGCACGCAGCGTATTCGCGTTAAAGGTTTTTATTGTTAGCAACTTAACTGCACTATTGCTTAATCGCTTACAAAGAAACACAACACACTAAGCTTTTATTTAGAATTTAGATAGCTTTATATAAAGTTTCGTTTTTCCATAACAATTGTGGACTATCTCATGGTCTCTAATTATCCTCCTTGCATTCAAGTTCTTCTCTTTTTGATTCTCACAACTCATACTTTTATTTGTGGAGAAACCTCTTTCAACAGATGCTTGACCATGACTCAAAGTTAGCAAAACTGTTACTATCTGTATGCAATCTTCGTCATCATATCGATTCCCAGCAACTGATGGGAAAGCCTCAACAGAATCACAACTTGCTTGAGGTTCAATTTCATCACTCACCGATGCAGTATCAACTGATCTGCTTGCAAAAGTGATAACGAAACCGTTCATCGATTGGGAGACTTTGCATGATGTAACATTGTCTCAATGTTATTTGCCTCGAGCGTGTGTTGTAACTCCTAATTTCGAAACCTCAAGGTTCTTTTTGCAGGCGCAACAATACTCCTTTTGGGAATCTGTAGTATTCCTTCTCAGCCAACTCCATTCTTCATTATCTATCCATTTGCTATTGAAAACACTAAGTCCAGGCATGATTGATAGTGCTATCAAAACTTAAAGGGTCAAACAGACAAGCGAACGGACGTAACCGGAAACTTAATTGGGTGAGGCTAGAACAATGAGACCGCAAGAACAAATGGACCGATTTCACGCTAATTGTTATTTCAATAAAACTTATGAACGTTATTATTTTTTAACCTTTATCATTTTTTAAGACCTCCTTCACTTGTTTTTTAGGACTTTTTAGTACCGAATTTCGGAAATTTAAGACCTGTACGAACCATGTAGACTTATATACCCAGAATATTCACTTAAGAGTTCTTTAGTAACTTGTAACAAAATGCATTTAATGAGATCAGAAATTATTACATGATAAAGAAATAAAACAAAACAAACTCATCACATAGATGGATGAAAAAATTAGAGCCACACAACAAACCCAATTCTGAACTAGCATTTATTAATGGACAAACCAAACAAAGTTCAGCTTTATACTAGTAATATTCCACCTACATCCTTCTCAGGGATGAAGCTATTTTATTTCAAATTTGAAACCAACTCAAACTCAAAGTTTAATTTTCAGTTCACATGAAAATGTATTCAAGCAGAAAATTAACAATTCTGAACATAAAGTTTGTACCACTGTAAATACCAATTTTAAACCAAACTCAATATCCAGCAATGTTGCAAAAAATAAAAATGAGAAATTCATTTAAGAAAATTTGAAGAAATAATTGAAATTGAGCTGTTAGTCAGAATCATAGTTGTCTTTGTACAGCCTTCGAAGCTTTGTCCTCTTATTTTTATTGAAATGCTTCTTGGACAACATCTGCTCTTGAGCCAATGCCTTCTTGTCGATGGATTTATGAAACGTCTCGATCTTTTTCAGATTCACAAAATCCACCATTCCCTTTGGCATTTTGGCTTTCTTCGTGGCCTCGATTTCTTCCGGAGACATGAAAACTTCGACGTCGTCCGGCACGACCGGCCTGGATCCGTACTCTCCTTCGCCGACCGACGGCGGACCGTAACGGTAGCAAAGCTTCCCATTCACGTAGTCCTTCAAGATGATCCTGGCAGCTCTTGAAGAATCGGGCACGCCCTTGTGAGTCATGAAGCCTCTCACCTTGGCATAAGCTTTAAGAAGTCGATTTGGATCGGGTGCATCTCCTGGCATCTCGTCGTCGACGAGATCCAACATGATGCCGTAAGTGTTCTCCAACAACCTCCTCGGAATGTTTCTGCACACCACGGCCGTGGGAGGCAAATGGTCCTGCATCTGATCGATCGGAAGAATTCCGTTGGTGATCATATCTGCCTTCGAAGAAACAAAGTTTGGCATGACTAAACCAGGACAGTCACAAAGAAGCAGCCATTCGTCTATGAAAATCGTCTGAAAGTGCTTCGTCTTTCCTGGAGTCGAGCTCGTGGCCGCCTGGTAATTTTTGGACTTCGACTCATCCGGTACCACTCTTTCTTTCAGCAATGCATTGAGAGTCGAACTTTTTCCAACGTTCGGGTAGCCGATCAAACCCACGGTCACAAGTTCTTCTTCGCCCTTCAATTTCTTTCCTAAATTTCTGAAGCATTCTAGCAACTGTGACCTGCTCAGAACAGAAGTATCAGTGGTTTCTCTCAGTTCTTCTTCAGATTCTTCTAATTCGTTCAATGCCGAAAAGAAATAAATCGTGAGATCCTGACCCTTGAAGTAGTCCAGCCAATGTCTCCTTTGAGATTCAGTCAAGAAATCAGCTTTGTTTATGAGAATGACATTTATTTTGTTACTGTCAACTTCTTTCACGTAAGCTTCCAAATCTTCACATCGAAACAAAAGTGGATTTCTTGCATCAACAATTTGAACCACAACATCACTCCTCTCAATGACCCTCCACAATTGCCTCCAGAACTCTAAGTTCCTTTCATAAGGTGTGATGATTATTCCTTCCATTTCTCCCAAAATGCTCAAGGAATGACGCCATTCAAGAAAAGCTTGCCTCTCCATTTCGTCTAGTTCTTGTGGCGTCGTTGAAGCATCCCATGCAGGTCTTCTTGGCACTCTCAACGAAGATCTGTACTCCATTTGGATTTTGGCGTTCCTTTCAATCTCTTCTGCTGAAGGACACGAATCATTGTTCGTAACTATGTGGACGTCTCGTCTCTCGGCCTTAAATTGAGTTTGTGCCATTTTTGCACTGTAAATAAACTCATCCAGAGTGCTTTGTTCCGTAACCGACTTGAAATTAACTTTATTGAAATCGATTCCATCATTTAATTCGGTAGTATGTAGAAATGAAGACTTTGCGTTTTGTTTTTTGTTACCAAATCTATCTCTAATTAAAGCCTTCCCCAAAGAGCTCTTCGTTGCCATTATCAAACAATACGAATTATATAATACGATAATAAAAACAAAAGGAAGCACGAGACTGAAAAGGTAAACAAACGAACATTTACTTAAACTCTTCTGTAGTCTGAAGTGCTTTTTTATTTATTAAATTTAGATAGGCTTAAAATAAATTTTTACTTTTAATTAAAAATTTGCGTAAATATTGGTAACATGTTACAGATTGGTCACATTTATTTTTATTTAACTAGTGAAATTGTTCAATTAATGTGATAAATTATATTTTTATAATTGGTCATTAATTTGATTTTTTTTACAAAAAATGGTTCTTGAATGGCGTCACGCTGTTTTGAGATCTTGTAGTTTGACATTTCATTTTTTGTAGGTTTTTAACACATCCTCTGAAATTAACTGATCAAAAGTTTTTATTAAAAGCCTAAAGTCTTTCAATTTTCTTTGCAATATTTCAACTTTCCTCAGCCACAGGGGCGCAACCAGCGAAAAATGCTGGGGGGGGGGCTCAAGTTTAGAAAAGCCCGACGCAGTCGAAAAATTTTTGAAACTGTTCAAATCAATACTACTAATTTTAATTAATAAAGAATTAAAGATAAAACTAATTATTATTATAAGTTTTTATTTATAAGTCTGCAGTCTTTTTTTGTATCTTTAATAATTTATTAATGAGCTTGACTATCTTCTATTTCAAAGTTTCAAGTCAGTTAAAGCAACTGTAAAAAAAAAGTTTATGATATGTTTAAAATTGTAATATGATATGATTGATATCCTAAACATTTCACCTAATCTAAATTATGTATAAAATTAAGATCCTAAACAGTTTAAAACAATTTTGAAATGTTGTAGTCTAAATTACATTTTGATGTGTTTGCAGTTACAAAATAATTTTTCGATCAATCTGTGAAAATCCGTTCACCATTTTATTTACTGGAAGAAGTGCAATATTGTTTTGTTCACAGATATTCTCAATAAACTTTGCAAACGACAGGCAGACATAGTCGTCCCGAGATGACTTTTAATAAGGCGAAGTTTAGAAAATGCCCTTTCTGCATCTGATGACGTAAATGTCTGAGTAAGAGCAACATCGAGCATATGCAACTCGGGCTGAATGCTTGTGGCACAGAAAAGATCTTGTAGTTCGATACACGCATTGGGGTCAGACTGATCAGCACGTAAACTTGTCGATGTGAATTGGAGCTGTCTTTGCACAGTTTCAGCGTCTTTTCCATGAAGGTTGCAGAATTCCGAAAGCTCGGGAGTCATTGTGCCATTCTGCAAAGCATCAAGAGCAGCCAAGGCAGGGTTGTCAAAACGACATTATCTGACCCCCCTGCCCCCCCCTCCCCCAAGTTGCGCCACTGCTCTAAGTGTATGTGATTTTATTACTCATAAAAACTAGACAAACTTAGCTCTATTTCAACATGGGTGTCATTTAAGCTTTTTCGGAGCAATCTCAATGCTCAACCTGATGCAGTAATTCTTTTTGCTTCCCACCAAGTGTCAAAAAGGCGTTTTTTTAAATTAATGCAAACAAATTATTTGAAAGCAGATCTATCATATTTAAATAGTTGCTCATACTAACTTTAGACGCAAAAAAAGTCATCTCAATTTGAGCGAGGGTTTGTCCAGCCCCATTGGAAAAAGCTGAAAGGACGTCCCTTGGCCTTCCCCCTCTTGACTGTTATTTTGTGGTTTTGCAAGTTGTCAATAGACACAATACAAGATGACTTTTTAATGCCTATGTATACATGGAACCTAGTTATTTATCTGTGTAATGCTGATGAAAATGATGACCACTTTGAATACTACGGGCAAAAAAGACAGTATTATTTTAGAGAATTGTATGAAGTTTCTGTAATACGACGAATTCATCCGTTCTAATTAGAGTACTGGTCGAGGTATTTAATGGAGGTTGTTAGTTTAAACTCAAGTGATCAAGGTCATACCATTGTTACCAATCGACCATGTGACGTCCTCGAAACATATCTACACAGCAGTGCACGCTGTATTATGTAGGCTAATTCATCCAAACCAGTATTTATAAATATTACAACGTTTGCAAAACTACAAATAAATACATTAGTTTAATAATGGAACGCAGTGGCATACCAAGAGGGGGAGGGGAAATCGTAAAATTAAAAACATTGCAAACAATGCAAATATGCATATTTTTTTTTACACAGGTAATAAATAGTCTGTTTTGCAGTTAAAACAAAAACACGAGCGCTTTCTAAAAAATATTATAATTACATTAAAAATTTATTTTAATATTATTAAATTATTAAATTAACTTATAATCAAACAATACGAAATAACATATTCAAGTAGGATATTCAAAAACAAGAAAAACAAGTGTTCCTGTAATCCAGATATTGGAGGTCGGAAACATGATACGTTAAAAACTTACGTTAAACAAATACCGGAAAGTTAATGCGAAGACTTTCTAAACATATGAGCAGCTACTGGCACTTTGCAGTTTAGCCACCTTGACACACCCTGCACATTGTCAGTGTTGCCATTACCATCGGCCGGGGAAAAATGCAGGATGCTGGGCTGACAACTAAATATTGGCTACTTTTTTTTGATTTCATAGCCAATCGTAATCGCATGTTCGTTATTATCATTTCTGACCTATTGACTTCGTTAGATAAAACTAATTCCTTAACTACGTTTGAAGTCCAGTTGTTACTTCGAGTGTTAATTACTCCAAGCTTTTAATTCCGAAAAATCGGATTCATTCGTATAACGGCTGATCATTCGAGAATTCAAAAAATTCAACAACCGAAATAGTGGAAACAATTGTTAATTGAAGTTGTTCTGATGCTATGATGATGATGATGATGTTACGAAGTTGATAGACTATTTTGCAATCGTTCCAACAATTTTTGTTTATTCTTTGACCATTTTATATTTTGTTCGTGCTTTCTTTTCTTCGTATGATTTTCGAGCTTCGTATCTAGGTAATTGAAAAACAACAAACTCATTTGACGTTTTGAAAGTCTTTCAGAGACGAATATGGAATCCTCATGGTTTGCTCCAGTAGCAATCTCTGACATCTTAGCGGGAATAAACTCTTCTCGTAAGTTTAATAATATTTTATTGTCTCCAATTGCAGTGTGATTTTTCTGTGTGGTTTCCCAGGATGCTATACTCGAAAATGATGATGCATCTAATTCATTTCCAGGATAGTTCTTGTGCAATCCTGCAATATGGCCGTAAATGCTAGAACTCCAAACACCGCTGAATAGAGTGAAATATTTATATAAACAATGCTAGCCAACTAATCCATTTTGAAATCTCACAATTTCAAAAATCCAGTGATAAGAAAACATTGTAGAACAATGATGAATCCCATTAACTGAAATAAACGACGTTTAATTTGAGACTTGACGCAATCTATGCATTAGCTGATCAAAAACTTATATTCGAGTTTTCCATCAAGACATTTAAATTTAATTTAATTTAACAATTATCGATCGACTAAAATTAAAATAATTTTTATTTAGCCCAATCATCGGAAATGTTTTATAATCCAAATTAAAGCCGCCATTATTTTTGCCACAAGCAAAAATTTCTAAAAAAAGTAAATGTTTCTAAAACATATTTGTAAGAGTGTTAATTATTAATATTCTAACATTAAAATACTTAGCTCTAAAATTAATTCAAATGTAATCACTATTTTAAGCCACAAATTGAAAATGAAGTATTGCCTTCAGCATTTCAACATTTTAACTTTACCGTAATTAAAATTAATTATTAAATTAATATACTCTATTATTTCAAATAATTATATTTGAAATCAGACCTAGATTTGTAGACTGACGACATTGGAATGAGGTCGCGCTATAGACTGTTCGAATTCAAATTTTTGACTGGATGATGTTTGAGCCGTGTCTTGCTTAGACGTTCGTCGCGTGTTGTAAAAGGCTCACTTATTCACGAATAACATGACATAATGTTAATATAAATTGATATTATACCAATGTCATGACATGTTTGGTTTATCAATTTTCGTCTCGATTGTTATTTTCATGCTCTTTCATCGGAATGGTCTTACTCTGAGAGGTTAGTTAATTTAATCAACAGTTTAAGCTTGGGTTGAAGTGAATTGCTTCAATTACATTTAGTCCACGAGCTACAGTTTTTGGGCTGCTTCAGAGAGGGACTGGACACAGGCAGTAGAGATCTCTTGCGTGATGTCAGGAATGACTTTGAAGAATGTGCAGCTTACTGCATCCTTCAAGATGCCTTAGTCTTTGGAATGACCGTCAGTTTACATATTATATAAATGTGGTTACTGAATGACAATTATGCAAGACCCTAGTGAACTATGTGTACAAAGATCACATTACATTATCAATATTCATGTCAGTTTCTGTTTCGATTAACTTAAATGTACCAAGTGATCAAGAAGTATCAAGTCAGCTAGTCGGTCAAATCTTATAAATGCTGTCGATAAAACTTAAGGTGCATCGCGTAACAACCGAATCCTTATTGGGTTACGCTTTTCTAAAAGTTCGCAAATTGTCATCAAGATATGCTCAATTAAATACAACGGCCCACTTCCTGTTACAAAAACTTTTAAAAACATTTTGGTTTTTCTACTTTCCTCCATTTTGAAGCAAACTCGTTCACCGGATATTTCAAACTTTGTAATAAGTCTTTATTCGTCGGGGCTGACTGGCCAGTTTCGGCGTCAGGCATCATCGGAACCGCCTAACTTGTAACTGAAGTGTACAAATGTCTCTGAATTAATATACGAAAGAACGAAATGTGAACAAAATGATAAAACCCACCATTAAACTACAGTAAATTAAAGACAAAAAATACGAGAAGTGGGACTATAAAAAATAGTTTAAAACAAACATTTATTAAAATGTCCAGTTGCCCATATTTAGTTGAACCTCATTCTTGAATAAGGATGATGGTTCTTGCGCATGCCAACTTGCTTCCTATGACATGTACGATGGTTTCATCAAGGACTGGTGTCGTAATCCGTGCCAAGGTAATTCTACTTATTCCGATGAATATTCTTGTGGAGGTGGAGTCATTTTCATGAGCTACTACCGAGGTGAGTCACTAAATACTTCTCTTATTACGTAAATTATAGGTCTTGCGTAAGATTTTTTAATATCTCTCACATTAATTATTGTAATATAATTATTTAATGCGTATAATATTATCCTATATAGATATTTAATCTTGTTTTATCTGATATAGTGCCTATGTCACAAAAAATAAGTAACACAAAGCAATCTTTGTAATGGAGTCTAGTTTATTCTAAGTCTAACATAATATTTGTTTAAGAATTTTACGAAATTCAACTTTAGTCTGTCCACCCTATACGTTCGGCGAACGGTGCGAAAATTTCTGCATGTGTGAATCATCCATGTGCCATGGCATAAGTGGTATTTGCTCCAATAAGGGATGCCTGGACCCAATGACTGACGAGTCGAACAACGAAGATTATTCCATTTGCCCAAGGATGTGTCAGTCCACTAAGATTTTTTTTTTTTTAAATTTGCGTTAACATTTACTTCAGCTTGCATGAATTAAGGTGCTTATTTATTTTATTTTCACATTGAAAATGATATAAGAATAAGATAACAAATAAATTTCAGAATGAAAAACTTAAATGAGAATGTCTGAACAAGCAAGGATTTTTATTTGACATTTTAAATATACATGAGGATAAATATATATACGGATAACATTCATCCAGTTTGTGATCAAATGGATCTGGGTTTATCAGCACCTAGTTATAATTTATTTATTTAATAATTAACAATGTGAAGAGTAATTGCTAACCGAACATTCTTCTCACGATGAACAATTCGTTCATTATCTCTTATTAAGGGTTGTGGTAGCATTTCCATATTTTTTTTGTCGTTAAATGTGGTCGCAAATTGCTATAAGGGGATATTTTGATGCTATCAAATATAACTG
The DNA here is from genome assembly GCA_021613335.1 of Whitmania pigra. Classification (NCBI taxonomy): domain Eukaryota; kingdom Metazoa; phylum Annelida; class Clitellata; order Hirudinida; family Haemopidae; genus Whitmania; species Whitmania pigra. Next base: position 1,209,392 of record JAJTWR010000021.1, read on the forward strand.
AAGGGAGTTGTAAAAAACTAAAAATAAATATAAACTTAGATTGCGAAAGGTTGACCGGTCAGTGTCTCACATTGTGCCAAGGTGGCTCTCCCAGGTTCGACGATCTGATGAACTGCACTTGTGAAGTCGGATATCAATTCGACGCTTTGACACTCTCATGCGAAGGCTTATATGCTATTTTTTTTTTTAAGTATTTAACTTACCTGCTTACTTATAACTTGCTTTTTAATAACTAACTTGGACTTCAAACATGTGTTTTTAATTGTTTAAATGAAAAATGAAAATATTGGTACAAGAATTATCACACTTTTTATTGTTTTCAGATGTCAATGAATGTGCCCAACCGCTGACAAAAGACTGCGATGTTTGTCTCAATGTCCTGGGAAGCTTCAAGTGCTTGTGTCATCCACCAAATGATATTGCCGTCATTTCTGGGAGGTCTATTTGCAAACGTTAGTAAACCAATCCGTCTACCACGACAATGCAAGTAGTACTAAAATTTTGAAAAAATGATTATTTAATGTGTTTTTCATTAGCCTTCTCAATCCATTATTTGGACCTTTGGTTAAATTCGAACGAGTTCATATTTAATGTCAATAAACATTATTTGATTATTTTGAAAATGCTCGACTCTGCGTTTTTCTGTCGTTTCTCATCTTGAATAACATTGCACCCTTCGCATGAAATAAAACAAATATTTATAGCTCCTCCCCTGTTCGATGACGTGTGCAGCAACTGCACAAAAGACAAGGTTTGCGAAATTCTGGATAAAGGAGCCAAATGCATTTGTCCTCATGGCTTGTCAGGAGCATCTGGTGAACGAGTTTGCTATCGTCAGTGTCGAAGCATTTCAATTTTATTACTACGATTTTCACCGGAAATTGAAATAATAAGGGTGATGATGATAATGATGACGAAGATGACGGTTATGATGATGATCTTAATAATAACGATAATGATAATATTAATGTTGATAATTATACTAAGAACGATAATAATGGTGTCTCTTTGAGTGAAGATAGAATACGATGCATCGACCTCATCTACTGTCACATCTGCGACATCGAGGTTGATTACATAACGTGCAGATGTCGGCCAGGATATGTTCTTGTCGACAATTACGTTTGTATGGGTTAGTCCACCTTACTGCTATTTCGATGTTAAGAATTTTAAAATACAAAAAATACTCAAAAGTTTTCTTGTTAGGTATTCTGAGGTTGTAATTGATGAGTGGTTTTGAGTTGAAATTATAGCTTGAAAGTGAAGTGCTCAAGGCGATTCTCGAGTCTAAAACTTTGTTCCCGGATCAATTTTTTTGTTCTTGGAGTATATTAATCTAACTGCATATAATACTTCAAAAAAATGATTGGATAAAACTTTGTTGAGCATTTCTTTAAAGCTTCAAGACCCAAGGATTTAAGAAAATGATTTCTTTAAATGTTGCCTTATAGATTACTGTATGCATGCCTAACAACATGAATCTACTGAGCGATAACTCTAAGAAGAATGAATAGAAATATAACAATACATTCTTATTTATTTTGGAATGAAATATGAAGCTCTCGGGAGTTGATTAATTACTAATGCAATTACAATTAATATTTATGGACATTGATATAATGAATAAAACAAACAATTTATTGGCAATTTATTTGGTTGCTGAAAAATAAATTCTTAATTCCAAAGATATCAATGAATGCGAGAATTTACGGTGCAAAAGCTGCGTCAACTTTCCTGGATCCTCGATATGTCAGTGTCCAGATGATTGCATGTGTTCCGATCCCATGATTAGGCCTTGTGAGTGTTTATTTCATTTCGTCAAGCGTCAACTTCGAATAATAGACTTAACCGAGAATGATTGTTTTATTGGCGTCGTAGAGGCTGGGTCAAGAGCTCAAATTTTTTTTTAAATGTTTTCACGATTGAAGTTATTTTAATAGCGGTAAAAATAATACTGTTGTCACTTCAATGAGTTAAAATGAATAGCATAAAACAATTTTTATGATCCATTTATAATATATGTGATTATTTTAAGATGACAACAATAATAATCCATATCCATATCCATTAATAATCCATTAAGATGATAAAATGGCTGTTTTTTTTTTTTATAAATTTCAGTATGTCACATTTAGCAAAGCAATCGCTGATTCACATTAGTTATACATATTTATATGTATGGCTTAACAAAATGTATAACAATTCTATATCGTTTTCCGCGTAAAGTATGCAAATCAACGTACATCACCGTACCTGTGAACTTCAATTACCTGGGGGGCGGAAACTTTCCAAATAAGGCAGTGCTTCATTTCATGCATCAGGATATAATGCTTGGCGTGTTTGCTGATGCTCATTTGAAGTACACTAACACCATCAACAGTTTCTGGTCGATTCAAGGATTGTTGAACAAGGTTTCAACAAACTTTCAATTATTTGCTTCATTAGATTTTCTAATCAGTTTTTAATTGTGATTTGTGGATTGCATTTGAGTTTGAACGATCTGAATTAATAAGAAGGATGTTGGTTTATCATACAGACTAGAATAGCCTTATTAAACCACTAAATAAAATGTTATGTTATTTATTGTTATGCTGTTCTTACATTTTCGATCCTACCAGACGGTCCCAGGGTCGCTCCTCCGTATTAGCCCAAAAGTTGCAAAACCAGGAAATTTCACAGCATCAGTAACGTTTAGGGTATTTGTTATTTATTATTTTATGGGAAATCTCCTATGCTAGCCGGTCCGTCAAAAGCGAGCCAATTATGTCATTTTTTCGAAATGCTCGAATAATCTTTGAATTCAATAATCGGAAGCAGATTGGTTGAATATAGGAACTCGTGCGTGCTTTTAGATGTAAAATGCTTAAAGTACGAATAACTTAAAATGATTTCACACATCAACTTGGCCTGTATGTTAAGAGGCTCCTGCAGGGATATGAAAGTACATAACGCATGCATGTCAAGCTCAAATGGTATCGAGGGCCGTATAAGAAAATTTGAGTATAACGGCGACCCACACCATCAAGCTTAAGAAACATACATAGTTTAACGTGCATACTACAACGAATTTAGCAGCTGTTATCGAACATTTATTAAAAATAATTCAATCATCTTTAGCGGTTTGTCCTGAGGCAACTTTTTGTACGTCTGGCTGAAATGTATTTGCAGTTCCAACTTTTGTCAGTAATGACACGTGCTCATCAGCCAGCCCTGTTCTCTGAATCGTTTTTGTTGCTTTCATGAAGGAAAGTAACTGTTCACATACATACTTGGAACAGAATATGGCCAGGTGTCCCCACTTCCAGGTGCTTTGCTTTGAGTGTGCAATCGACTGCATTTCTAGTAGTTCCATCTGCAAGTTTTCCTCTGCCTTGACAACATCAAAAGTGAATGGTGATGAGAATAATGCAAAGTGGTGTTCAAATGATGAGAAATTGCTAAAGCTTTCCCGGAATTCTTTTGACAACAACTCCAGCTGACTCATATTTTGCAAAAGCAAGTACAGTATTGGCAGTCTTATTGAGCTCTCTGCAGTTGAAGAAATGAAAAATTATCGTGCGACAACTGTGACTTCCAACCTTGTAATTTCAAATTAAGATCACTTAAGTGCGAAGTAATGTCCGCAGAAAAAGCCAGGTCCTGGGCCCAACTTTGATCTCCAATTATATCTATTATAAATATATATATATATAATTATTTCTTGTCTCAGCAAATAAAATATTTTCGGCTCTTTTTGACACGGCAACCAACGGAAATGTGCGTAGAATGGAACAGTGATGAACTGATTATCCATGTCTTCCAACAACTGACTGAAGTGACGGTGGCATGGCCTTTGATATTTCACTGACTTTGTGACCAAAATAAGCACATGATCCAGTTTTAAAATCTTTGATTTTAGTTTGCTGATGAATAACAAAGTGAAAATGTGTAAAGGATGAATCTCGATGAGAGTTCTTAATTTTTGAAACTTAGGCGCAACACCATTATGTCCGTCAACCATATTTTCAGAACCATCAGTAGATAAGCAAATCCATAGTCATCCAGAACCTGCTCTACCTTTTCAATGATGTCTTCGCTTGTTGCGGGGTCGTGCATGGGGATTAGTTCAATCAGTTCTTCACAAATATTAAATTCACTGTGACAGGCCCTAATGAAAACTGCAAGCTGTGCTATTCCAGTGACGTCAACAGTCTCATCAATAGCAGAAGTAAAATGTTCAAAGTTTGGATGATGCAGCCTTTAACTGTTGTTTCAAATCATCTGCCATTTCAATCCGTCGAGCAACAGTGTTCCTGGGAAAAAAATTGTCCTTGAATACCTGTGCATTCTGTAGGCACTCAATGTCAGCTGTTTTTACAATGCACTTCTTTACGAAATGTCCATCACTGTAACATTTCCCGCCCATGGCGATTATTCGATTGAGCTTACATCTTGCAGTAACGAAGCGACACTCGCTTGGTTTTATTTTCGTAAAACACGTCAGTTGCTGTGTCAAGCCAGCCTTCAATTCTTTGAGTCTTGAAATTTGCATTGGGCTTTCATATTTATCGCAAGATCGATGGTTCCTTTCATAATGTCTTCTTAAGTTGTGCTGTTTTGGTGTGACAATGCCGTTGTTGCAAATTAAACAATGAATTTTCCTATCCACCATTGTACAAAAATGCTGCAGTTTTCCACGAAACACTCGCTTTTCTTCATCAGTTTTATTTTCTTTTTAGCTGGAGGTGCAGTAGCAACTTTGTACTTCGTACTTCATTTATATATCGCCATATGCATAGCGTCAGAGGCGCTTCTTGTAACCATTTATATAGCGCTCCTTCCCAAGGGCGCTGGTGGCAGTGCAGGCTGGGTTTCGAACACGACACATTACGACTGTTGCCATTACCGCCGTATGCAAGCACGTAACCCAATCGGCTAACCTGCATGCCAATTTTGAACCATTAGTAGGCGATACCTCCAAAAACTATGAAGAACTTAAATTCTTAGACTATCAGTGATGGGTTCTAACTGAATTTTTATAGTTAAACTTTAACTAAATTAAAAAAACAACTTATCTTTGCTTCAAAATCATCAACACTTGCAACTAAATCTAGTGTAATTTTAACGTTTAAACTGCAATTTTGGCCATTAAACGAGACAGTTAAGATAACCTTTGTGCGGGCCGCACGTGGGCTTGCAGAGGGCAGCCTGTCTGACTTGCATGACAAAGCGCATATCCATTTGTCTCTAAGCTATGCTTAAACTTAAACAGATTATATTCTTTGAGTTGCGAGATTTTATGACTGCACCAACACTCCTATACAGTTCGTAATCTTGGAGTATTTAATCTATCAGTATTAATTAGTTTCAGTGAATATTATGAACAAATGATTTTTAAATAACGATTTCTGTCTAGGATCTCGACATGAAGGAAGCAATTTTATTATTTTGCGTTCGGCTTTTGGTTTTCAGCATTTCACGAAGAGAAAAATGTTGAAGTTGTACTTCACAATCATGCACTACTCAGAATTTTTTCTTCAACCAAATGGTGTTGTCCAGATCGCTATTGCAGGTAAGAAATAAACAAATGTTACCTAAATTTATTTTTTAGTTTTTGTTGTGCATGCATATTTTCATTCCAATACAAATGTTCATAACAACGCTACGTTAAAGCTATGTTTTGGGGGTAAGTTTTAGCTACATGTATGTTAGCTAAAGGGTTCATTCTCCTGCTAATTAGTAATGTATGTTTTAAAAGCTTTCCATATAAATATATATATATATATTTTCATATCATTTAAAGGATTTCCTACTTCACATAACATTGGAGTTTTACCAAGAATGAAAATTTCGACATGGACTTGCAGCTATGATGGAATATCTGTGAAAGGTGTCATATTATCATTGGTTCCAACAAACATCTCAGGATCAGCATCACTGAAAACAACGAGTAATACTTACTTTATACACACATATATTCACATGTATCAAGATATTATGTACACATCATTTCTTCACATCTGTTGCAGAAATCTATCTAACAAATTACAAGATATTATTATTCTGCACATGTAAAGGTCAAAGCAATTGCTGTGACTGGGACATTGTTTGGTAGCGACTCAAAATCGATTGCAATTTCTGATTATTCCTTTATATCGTTTATCTATCCGGAAAAAAAGGTGGTGGTGTTGGGTTTTATATCCATCAAGATTTTCACTTTTTTCGAGTTGCCTTGCCATTTGATCTCAAGTCGTTTGAAGGATTACTTGTCAGGCTAGAACTTCACCATAGATCAATGTTGCTGGGTGTTATATATGGACATCCGAACAGTAGTACAAAACTATTTAACGAGGAATTCTAAATCCTTGGTAACATCACTAAACGTAGTAACTGTGCGATTTCGATCTAGATCTGTTGTCAAATAGCTCTGAAGTCCAAGAATTTCAGAGCATGCCGTCTAGTCGTGGATTACATCCAAGAATAACTCAGGCAACAAGAGTCACATCAAAAAGTGCGACAATAATTGACAACATATTCTCAAACATCTACGACAGAGACATCGTCACGAAAATAATTATTTATGACATTTCTGACTCCCTTTCCATATTTCCCAATTCTCTTGTGTGCCTCTTCCAATGAGCTAGTGAGTCAGACCTCATACCCATGCAAACTGCATAACGATGAGAGCAAGGCAACATTTATAAATGCATTAAAGGAAGGAGATTAAACTGATATGCTATCTCGTTTCAAGGAAGGCCTTAAGTTCCTTCATTGATAAATATTTCGCCATGTAAGACAACTGCTTTCCTATCACCTATAGGCTTAAAAAATCTTGTTCACGCAAGAAGCCTCTGGTCTACTCAGCTCGTGTAGAACAAAGAATGCTCTCTACAAAACGTTCGTCCCCAGTCCCTCAGCTGATAACAAAACATTTGTGCAATACCGAAACAAATTTTAAAAAAATCAAATAAACCGCAGTGACCCGTTACTATTCTGATAAATTTGGTGAATATGAAATTAGCCACAAAAACTTGGAACTTGATAAAACATTTTTTAAATGGGAACAATAGCCACCCATTCCCCACTACCTTTTACAATAGTGATGGTCGACCTGTGACCCCTTCTTCCAAGATTGCAGGCTCGTTTAATGCTAATTTCTCAAGTATTGGTTATGAATTTGCCAATAAGATCACTCCAAGCCACAGAAATATCGTGAATAATTAAAGGCCCCATCTCTCAATCAATATTCTTATCAAATGTCATTTCGGACGAAATCAAGTTACCAAGACAACTGAGACTTCCGGCAGAACCACCCCACCTACACGCTTCCGATGCCATGGATCGGGGACAGTTAACAGAATCTTCTTGGACCTCGCAAAGGAAATCCTGTTCGACAAACTTAGTCACTACGGATTCAGAGGCGAACGTCTGGGTTGGTATCGAAGTTATCTACAAAACCAAAGTCAGCTAGTCTCGTTCTATAACTGATATTCATCTTCTGAACTTGTTACTTTGGGCGTGCCACAGTGCTTTGTGCTGGGCTCGGCTTTTTATCATTTATGTTAATTTTTGTAATTCTTCAAAGATTCTGGTTTTTTGTTGTTTTTGGATATGACCATATTTATGTCTGCTAGCGATATTATAATTTTGCATAATATTATTCATAATAGTGAACTTGAAAAAGTGGCTGACTGGTGTAATGCAATAAATTTTTGTCTCTTAATGTAAACAAAACAGTTTATATAGTGTTTCGCGGCAAAAAACTATGTTTGGATGATCTTTCTATATAATCTAATAAAGCCCCTTCGACTTTATGCACATGGCGCTTTATAAATTAATAAATATAATTTAATTATAATAAATAATGTATCAATAATAATTAATTTATAAGTCATAGAGTCGGAGGCTCCTTGTGTTTTCGCTGTCCCAAGAAGTTCTGAAGAGAATGTCTATTGCTGGTACTCCTTTAACTCGTGTTGCATCTTCTAAATTGCTTGGGGTTATAGTAGATGATCATCTTTCTTAAAAATCTCACATGAACCACATGGTCAAAAAGATCTTCAGCAATATTGGAGTAATCTCACGTATACAACGATATACATTATTACAAAAATGACTATCCCATTGTATTACTCTCTTATATATCCATATCTAAATTATTGTAATTTAATCTGGGCATCCAATTACTCTGCTACTTACGTTTCCCCAAAGAAATTACTGCGTGTAGCCTTGTGTTTATCATACAACTTTCATACAGATATTATTTTCAAGAAGTTCAAATTACTTAAAGTTCACCAGATAAATCTCCATGTCGGTAATTTTATGTACAAACTTGATCACCACATGTTGCCTGCATCATTTGGACATATGTTCTCAAAAGTCTCATACTTCCATTCTTATAATATTTGCTCATCTCGGGATTATAGAACCGCTTTTGCTAAATGAATGTTAAACGCCGCTCCATAATTTTGTTGGTCCAACCGTCTACTCTATGATATCAATTCAAATATCTGGTCAATCAAACATTTGCTCTTTCAAGAGTCTCTATAAACAACTGCTTATTGAATCACCATAATAACCCGTATAGTTCGACAATCACTCCATCGGCATTTTGAAATGATGTTATTTATAATTTGGACATTAGTTCATGGTTGACGGCATGTAATTAGTAATTATGTAAATAGTACAATTGACTGTTTGTATTATTTCAGTAAACACAAATTATGTAAAAAATTTTTCAGCATGTCAAATTCAAAGGATTAACAGAACTTTGGAAAACTTACTACAATTTACTACGAGTAATATGGATAATCAAAGAGTTTTGGCCGCAGCTAAAACGCTCACCGTAAACTTCCATAGTAATGAATTTGTTTTATTTTATGATGTGCCTTTGATAAAGAAGCGTTATTAATTTTTCGGCTTCATTAATGACGTTTCAAAAAAGTAAATTTACTTGCAAACATGGCCGCCATCAGAAAGTTTGAACCCTTAGGCATAGCGGCTGAGTAGTTCTAAGTTATGTCAATTTGTTAATGGAGAAGCCAAAAACGTTTTAAAATCTCGACAGGTTCCAAAAATTGCTGGACCCCTGGACCCTCGCCCCTCCCAAACTGGCGGTTCTGCATGTAAATGTAGATAGTGTATCGGAATATCACTTGTTATATCCAAATATCAGCTATTGCATTCTAGGAGATGTAATATTTATCTTTTTATGTTAAGCGAATCTTCTAAGTGCGTTATGCGTCGGTACCGATGGACATGAATCTATTAGTGCGATAATATTAATATCCTTGAAAACTAAAAAGCGGTTTCATTGCAGCCAGCCAGCACGGCATTAATATCGCCCAACCGTTTTTATAGCGTTCCAAAGGGCGGTGACGCAGCTAAGGTGAGACGTCTGCTTCTACCAAAGAACACTCTCTGGCGCTTTTTAGGGTCACAAGAGTTTTTAGGTGCAAGAGCGCGTCCCTCTGAGCTAACCTAAGTCTCTTGTGCTGCTTTTAAAATTTTATTTTGTCTAGAAAATTGTATAGGATAATTCTTAAGACATTTCCAAGATGACCTGATGAATGTCTTTCTGATCGTGGTTTGAATTGTTTTAAAGAAAAAATTCGAGTAAATCAGATGGCCTATGATTCGGTTACCTTTGTGTATAAAATTGGTTCCACATCAGAAATTTGTACAGACAATTGTGACTCACATGTTCAAGTAGATAGAGACATAAGATATGAGGTATTCACTTATTCAAATACCACTTGTTTTTAGTTATCTTGTGGCTTGGATGTCTTTCCGTTGTAGATAACCGATTCTGCTGCTCGGGATAAATATTTTTATTGGCGCTTTGAAGCTGACGAGTTGTTAGTTAAGTTTGGCGTTGGGTTAAACACTTTCAAAATACCTGTTGAATTAATCTGGAGTCTCCCTACCAGGCGTTACAACGTATATCTTAAAAGTGACCATTTTACTTACTTGCTATTTGTTAACTGTCTCATCTCATCAATTATTTTTAATAAATTACTTTATCATACATCTTAATAAACAAATTTCAGAAACTACTATTTCTAATCCTATGCAAACGGAAGCATATGCCCATAACTTCGAACCTAGGAAAATCGAGGGGCGAGACTGCAATTTTTCTGTTTCTAGCGTTTCACAAGCACTGCAAGACAGAATATTGAAGAAAGTTAGAATCAATTGTACTACGCGCGACACCACACATAATATTTTCTTCGGCGATTGCAACGAAACAGGCATGTTCTTACGAGTTATCATTTAAAAGCAACACTAATACAGATTTTTTTTTATCTATAAAAGCACCTTCAAATGCAATGAGGGTCTGGTTGTATGGCGGCGTTATAAATCCAGATATAATAACACTTAGCTTCCTCGTTAGTGGCAACGTGCACAGAGAGTATTGCTTTATTGACCACAAAATTAAGGGCAACGCTGAATTTGTGTCAGAAGAACGCCTTGAGGTCGGTATTCATATTTATGCTATTGTATTTATTGTATTTGTTGTATTTGTTGTATTTGTGCTATTGTATTTATTGTATTAAATTACATAAATGTAATTACATTAAGTTAGTTAGAGTAATAAACTTTTGACTGGCTTCTAGAGTGTTAATGGGTTTAAAACTTTCTAGCCTCATATCGAATCCGACACTTCTGGTGATCAATTGGATATTAAAGTCGAGTTGCCAGACATCAAAAGAAAATTGATTGATGATCCAATTCACGAAACAGAATCAAGAGCGTACAGCGTCATTCGAGCCATGAACAGCAATTTAAGAATTAATCATGCCGGTAGTTTGATTGCTGAGGTAAGTATTTTGAATCATTTTCATATTTTGAGAGTATAATTTCATGTTTTGTTATTCTATTTGAAAGAAAATGTATTTACATAACCATAACCTATGGAAAATGCTTTTCTTTGTGTCATTAGCAATTATGAGTAGTTTTCGTATTGAAATTGAATATTTCAGTACCAACAAGAAAGATTGGAATTTGCTAAGTTTTTGGAGAGCATCCTTCCTAAAGTGGGGTCGAGATCAGACATATTTCTTGTGACCAAGTCATTCGAGATTCTCACTCAATTCATTGAGGAGTTGGATGTAAGGGAGGTTGATGCTTACAACGCATCGCCTTATGTGAATAAATTTAAGCAAGTATTAAGTACTAAAGGAAATGAAAAAATTAAGCAGAGGTTCTGCACTGAAGAAGATTTTTACAGGTTAGTAATGGATTAATGGTTCTTAATGGCTAATTTCTTTTGCAAGCAACTGATGTTCGCCAAATGGATACCTTAATTATAGAATTGTAACTTTGCTGATTTATTTCAGTATTTGTATTTCTGACCATCTCCGATTTTTCAGCTTCTCCAAGCAAATAAGATAATTATGAAAATAGATTTCGATACTTTTGATTAAAATATATTAAAAGAGGAAATATGTAGAAAGAATAACAACTTTTAAGACTCGACCGGTCTTAAAATGTTGTTATCACTTATGCAAAGTTCATAATTTTTGCTTTTACTAATATTACTGCCATGCCTAATCAATTACAACAATAAAGCTTTATGAAAATTAACTATGACATAAAGTTTTGCGCTATGGTTAATCAAGGACATCTGAAGAAATTTTTTTATTTGTTATTAAATTGTCATTTTATGATCCTCAAGTTCCAGCTATTTAAGCTGACCTATTTAAGATCTCAACCAATCATAGCGTGCACTTAATCGGCCATGGATGGTGCTGTTTAGGGTTTGGAAATATCCCTCCCGACTCAACTCGTCAAATAGACAGTCAGGCGGTCAAACGGTGTCCGAGCGCCGATGCCTAGAAGGGATGTCCTTGATGTTTTACAAAATTTGTGATATAATTAGGCGCGATTGCAATTGTATTTAATGTCCTCTTTTTGGACAACAAACAAATTTAATTGACATCCCATTGTTTCAGGGTTATTTTGAAATCACTTTCAAATTTGGTGTTTGCTTATATTAGAGAACTGGAATACGGCGATGAGTCCACTGCTCAAGTATTTACAAGCAGCTTTATTCATTCATTAGTAGTTTTCTTGAACTCTTTTATTGAATTTTCTGTTTTTCATCATTATTTAAGGTCAGTTTGGTCAAATTTAAGACCATGCTAATAAATACTACAAAGCTTGCTTTGGATAGTGTCTCCAAGCTAGACAGAGACATTACTTTAAACATGGACTTCATGAATATATTTTTGTTGCACGTACACAGTAGAACAGTCGGTGATCTTGTTGTATTACCGGCAACCACTGAAAGGCCGTTCAAAGTTGAATTCGTAGCGCCGACAACAAATTTTACAGTCGAGGTTAGTAAATTTATGCTGTAGATTGGTCGATCGATTGAATTATAAGGAAACTTAATTTGTGTGTGATGCCTATGCCTAAATATTTTTATTATGTTAATATTTTTACATTTTAAGATTTTATGATAAAAACAGATTACCTGTTTGGTGTTCAATGAAATGGTTGATAACGAAATAAAGTTAAAATTCGTTCCATTTGTCATACACTTGAAATCTGGAACTCGGATTGTTGACCCTCCTAATGGATTCAAGGCATTCATTTATATAATTATTTATTTATTATTTTGTTCATTTAATAGTATAGGGTTATTGGAAAGTAACTCCCAATTCTTAGATATTAATAATTTATTTCTTGTTATAAGTTAAATTTCACAAAATACAAACAACAACTACGAAAGTATAACGACGCCGGTAACCATCTCAATAACTAGAAATCAACACAGCAACACGGCTGGCGTTCATAGACAATATTTACACAGAAGTCAATACACAACACTCCTCCCTCATTATTCATAATCCTTTAAGTACTCTGGGGGATTTAATGCCCGCCTTGGTAGCTGGTTCAGGTTCCACAGCTGGAATTGTTTCTTGTCCGGCATCTGAGGTTGTTGCTGACGTGTCCAGAGACATGTCTGCTGGTGGAATGGCAAGCTTCCTAACGAGGTCAGCGAAGCGTTTCACCTGCTTTCCACCTGCTTCCACGGTCTTTGCTTGATATGAGACCGACCCTGTAGCTTCCTGGATGGTATCCATTTTGAAGTCGGACCATAACTTTGAATATAGACAGAACTTTTTTTACTTTTCTTGTTGCAACTGTTTATTTTTTATAGTAGTCTGGATGAAAACGATTTAAACAGTTTTGCCTTCCCGACACCCCGTCATAACAGCCCGGCGACAAAATAGCCACGTCAAAACATAAAACTCATAAAATAGCTCAATAAAATTTGTTGTAATAAATTAATAAACTAAATTAAATGTAAATTAATCACATCAAACTAGTTAAATTGTGAGATTTTAAGCAATTCCGCCTAGATAATGGAGAGGTTTAGTGTTGAGCAAGAGTATGAAGACTTTTGGCTTCACATACTTAACCTTCGATAAGCTAAATTAAATTGCAGTTCCAAATAAGACACATTGCAATAGGAACTCAGTGTAGGATTGTAATTGTACTTCATTTATATAGCGCCATTTATGCATAGCGTCAGAGGCGCTTCTTATGACTATTTATATAGCGCTCATTCCCAAGGTCGCTGGCGGCAGTGCAGGCTGGGTTTTTAACATACATTACGACTGTTGCCATTACCGACGTATGCAAGCACGTAACCCGTTCGGCTACTCTGCACGGGATCAAAAGAAATTAGACCATCTGATGAAATGGCACGACGTGATGAGTGTCTGGTAAGGTGAATCACTTTGTGTGGCTCGCTTATGTTGCACATCAATCGATAAGGTAAATTAAATTCTAATTTAAATCAAACTCTTCATTGTACACATTGCAACTGGAACTCGGGGAAGAATCAAAAGAAATTGGACGATCAAAGGAACCGACGTGACTTAATGAGTGTCTGGTAAATTCTCTAAGTGTCGATTTTATTTGTGCAGATTGCACATGTTGCTTGTCAATCGATAATTTACATTAAATAACTTCAAAAGTCCGTGGAAACTGAGGGAGTAGCCGAAATCCTACTAACATTTTAGACGATTGATCTTCCACTTAATGAAATTTCCTGATACCAGTTAAACTCAAAGCAGTCATAAAAGCATTCAAACCATTAATTTCGAATTAAATTGGGAATCAGTTATCGGCTAATGTATTCAACTCATAAAAATTAATTTTGTTTAAGGCCCGTTGACGGGGCTATATTGTCCTGGCCATTTTGTCGCCGGGCTAGTTTGACGGGGATATTTTCGCGGGTCACCCGCCTTCCTATCAGCAGTTCAGCAGGACTTGCTCCTGTGTTCATGGTGTGATATGATAAGTTAGAAGGAAACTTGCCAATCGGTGATGCCTATCTCCTTGTATGATTTTCTGAAACTATTCTGAAAACTATTCTTAGCAGTTTGTACTGTTTGCTCAGTTTTATTGGAGTCATGGTAAGGTGAGACGAGTATGGACTGGATCAGGTTTCGTTTGCTAAATTTCTGGAATTCAGATGACGAATACTGTGGTCCGTTGTCAAACAATGGAATCGGGAATACCATGTGTAGCAAATAGGGCTCCTAGGACAGGTTGGTGATTGGTAGTTTATTAGCGTCCATTGCATGACTAAATGATTAGGACGGAACCCCTAGGACAGCAATTGTAACTTCATTTATGTAGCGCCATACGCATAGCGTCACAGGCGCTTCTTGTAACCATTTATAGAGCGCTCCTTCCCAAAAGCGCTTGTGGCAGTGCAGGCTAGGTTTCGAACACGACACATTACGACTGTTGCCCTTAACACCGTATGCAGGAACGTAACACATTCGACCAGCCTGCACGCCAATTGTATTAGCAGCAGAAGTACTCATGCGAGGTACTTCAACCCAGTTGGAGCATGAATCAACGACAACAAGGAAATTCTGGTCCTGAAAAGGTCCGTCAAAATCTAAATGGATTCTTGGCCATGGTTGTCTAGGAACATCCCAAGGATAAGTTGAAGCTTGTGATGGAAAATGTTGATGTTTCTGGCATGTGCTGCAAGTTGACACAAAACTATCTGTCGTGTTTAACCGAGTTTATTTACATCGAGAACAACGAAAAGCGGAAGCGCACCCCGCGATGTAACAAAATCAAAGTGTTATGTATGTACATATATGACATATCCCTTCCAAGCTTGGTGTTCAGTCAAAACCATATCGACAGGGGGGCTTGATTGGTCTTCCACTTCAGGAGGTTGCTGGTCTTTCTTCCCCAACAAGGCTGGTTGCTGAAGAGGCGTTTCTGCTGTTGGGGCTTCGGCTTGAACGCCTGCAAATTTCTGAATTGAAGAGCATGTTGTCTGAAATGATGATCATTGGAATGCCATATCTTGAAAATATGGAATTTAATTTGGAGATGGTGGCTGTGGCTGTGGCTGTATTGTTTTCTAAACGAGCAACTTCTGGATATTTACTGAAACCACGAGCAAATAATCCAAAGAATTCAATATCAAAATGTTATTTCCAACTTTTTGCCATGTTCCCTTTAGTAGGATTAGTAGGTACTAGTGTTTTTTCTTTGGAAGGCTTCGGTTGTTGAGACGACTGTTTACTATCTTTTGAGGTTTGGCTAAGGACATCCCCAACACCAAAAGGAGATACATCATAAGTCAATGTGGTTGGTAGTTTATCGTCAAAGAATGTAAAACGCTGTCAGAAGTCAGGAGATTCTTAACCACCTGGAAGCACTTGACGTGCGATTCCATGCAGAACTTTTATCTAGGAGACGATGAAGTGGTTCGGCCACATTTGCTTTGCCTACTAAAAAACTTGTGTAAAAGTTTACCCTAGAAATGCTTTAAATTCAGCTTTGTTTTCCTGAAACTGCTACCTAAATTGCCTTGAGCTTCTCCTTTGATGAATGTAATCCAGATGCATCAAGTCTATAGCCCAAGAAATCAATTTCTCTAACTCCAATAAGGCGTTTGTCTCTTTTTGCTCGGAGAACCACTTTTCTGAGGATTAGAAGAACATCTCGAATTTTCTTGTACAAAACTGGAGAAAATGGAGCTTAGATTAAAACGTCATCAAAATAAGGCGTAACTCGTTCTATTTTTCTTGACAGGTCTTCTATAACTTGCTGGAAAATGACACTATCTCCAAGCTGTAGTCGTTTAACTGTGAATGCGCCACGATATGTGATGGTCTGAGCTTCGGCTGATTTGTCTGTGGCCAAAGACTGGGAGCTGCAACTAAGTTTGAGCCATACCAAGCTTAGCAAAGTATTCGCCATCAGCAAGTTTATAAAGCAAATGCTGAACTGAAGGTATTGAATAAGGGCACTTCGGTAGAACAGTATTGAGTGTTGTCTTGTTGTCTCCTTGTCGTGTGTCGCCTGAAGGCTTCACAACTGACACAACGTGTGCAGACCATCTGGGATTATTAATAGGTTCCAGAGCATTTTCATTGACCAGGCGCTCAATTTCATCTTCTATCTTTGCTAAAGGAATGTTCCTAGCTTTATGCCGTATTGGATTAGCTCGTTTATCTATATGAAGAGAAATGGATGGTTCTTTGCATGTGCCCAAGGTTTCTGACATACGTGCAATTGCTGAGCAATTGATGCAGTGTCTCGGTCCCGCCGCATGGAGACCTTCCACCAAACCTCACTTCTTTTCTTGATTAAGTTCCTCATCCAGTCCTGATCAGTCTTTCTTGTCGTTTCTTCGAGGGAACCTTATCCTGCCTGTTGGGGGGTCTTGTTCTTGACAAGAGACTCGGACACACTCGGATCTGTGGTGTGACTCCGGTCTGGTGTCGTGCGGCGTTTTACTTATCTGCAATTTGCGATAGAACGCTGTCTCAATGCCTAACAACCGCAATTTGAGTTAGTTTGGTGGACTTTGAGAACCCTCTCGGTTGCAAGATGTCAAGTCGCAAGCTGGGCATTGTAGAAAGTCAATTTAATATCTTGAGCAAGGGTGGATCTAGAACACTGGAAGCAGTGGACGGATTTAGGGGACGGGCAGCGATGCCAAACGTTTTTTCGAAAGTGTTAAATTATTGAAATAATTTTTAAAATTAAACTTTAAAAAATGTATTTTAATTTAATTTTTGTATTAATTTTTATTTTATAATAGATTTATTTAAATTTTTTATATTTTCAAAAAGGCCATGGGACCCCTGCCTCCCCCTTAAATCCGCCCTCGATCTTTAGGTCCTTGAATCTGCAGGACTCAATTAAAGTTGGCCAATTAATTTAATGTTGGAGAACGTTGGGCAAAGCTGATTAGAAATTAGATTTTGGACATGATTGTGATAGCGATTAGTTTATCAACATTTATATAAAAAACTTGGAATAAGGACTAGTTTTGTCAAATCAATATCGTAAATTGGCTGTCAGGCTCGACTTTGCTTTCAAAGATTCCGCATATTATCTCAAATTATCAAGGGTTCTAATTTGTAATTTGAATCTTTAGACATCTTTATTGTCAGGGAATACAATTTACCCTTACTTAATTTATTTATTTGATTAAAGTCCGTTTGGATTTGGACTTACCCTTACTTAGTAATAGTAATGTTTTATTAACGTCCGTTGCATAGCTAGATGATTAGGACTGTGCTCCCACAGCGGGGTTTTAATCCGCGCTGCCATCGTGAGAGGCGCAGCCTTAACCGTTAGGCCACCCTTACTTAATAATGATAGATGGCTTTATATAGCGCCATAGGTTTATCGATGTTGACCCTATCGATGTTTATATATGGTGGTTTTGCAAGAGGGCAATGTCTCTAGTCAGTTATGCTTACTCAGCTTGTGTACCAACATTTAACATAGGATGATTGAGATTTTAAATGAAAATGAAATTATTATTTAAAGAATTGTATATGTTTAACAATAACGATGATGTAATTTTCTCATGCTCCTAGATTGGTTTTTTGTTGTATAGCGAAGAAGAAGTACCTTTTTACAGCTTCCTCATCGACTCCGCCCGGATAACTTTGGCAAGCTCAAATTTGGTTTCCAATGGCACCAGCATATTTGAATTAAAATTTCTCGTGCAATTTTCTTCTACGCCTAACGCCATTCACAATTCTCAACTCAATGTGTTCCTCTGTCCAGAATCAGTGGCAGTTTACGATGACAAATCGCTGGAAGTCAGCTGCTTTAGAAAGCTAAAATCCGATTATCTGTTAGACAATATTAGATTGTTGTATAAAAACTAATTCTTGAAGATGACCAAAATGTGTTTTATGTCTTTGGGTTCATTCATAAAGGTCATCTACAAAAACTTGTTTATTTTTAGTCCTCATTCCCTCTTTTCCACTTCACTCTAAACTACCTCCGCCTTGCGCCAACGTCTTTAATGGATGACTCCTGACAAGATTAACAAAGCTTTGGAAGGTGTCGAAGTCAATTGTGCAAATGTTCTAAAAGACCCTTTGTATTCGATCGGAGATTCAATATAAATTTGAGAATTGCATTTGTTTATTTATTTTTTCTTTTTAAATTTATTTTTTTTTGGATGACCCGTCAAAATAGCCCAGCGACAAAATAGCCCTTTCAAAACATCCCCGTCAATGTATCTTTATAAAAAAAAATATTTATATGAGTTGAAGACATTAACCGATAACTGATTTCAAATTTTGATGAAATGAAATGAGTTTTACGTTTTGATTGTGCTGCTTTGACAGGACTAATTATGACGTGGTGCCATTTTTTGGCTAGGCAAGAATTTTTTATTTGGATTTGGATTTCCAATTAAGAGTTTTAATATGTGGTAAATCAGCCAAGCCCGTAGTCAGAAAATGATTTCGAGGTTCAATTTGTTATTTTTCAATTCCCCCTAAATACCGGCCTGAAATCAGCTGTTCATGTTAGAGGTTGGCCGAATGGGTTACGTGCCTGCATACGGCGGTAATGGCAACAGTCGTAATGTGTCGTGTTCGAAACCCAGCCTGCACTGCCACAAGCACCATTGGGAAGAAGCGCTATTTAAATTTTAACCATTTAGGTTTCAAGAAGCGCCTCTTACGCTATGCATATGGCGCTATGTAAATGAAGTACAATTACAATTACAAAGGTGACCCCTCAAATCAGCCCTGTTAAAATAGCTCAATGTAGCTTAAAAAAAAAATCAATTTTTATGAGTTGAATACATTAACCAAATTGATTCCAAATTTAATTCGAAATCGGTGGTTTAAATGCTTTTATGACTATTTTGAGTTTAGTTGGTATCAGGAAATTTCATTAAGTTGAAGATTTATTGTCTAAAATATTATTAGGAATCCAGCTAACCCCTCAGTTTCTGTTGTCCCCATCCATGGACTTTTCAATTACGGATTCAACCCCCCTCCAAAAATTTTAAAAAAGATTTTAATTGTAAATTTTATTTATTTATATAACATCGTAAAATCTTAAAACCATCTTTATTTAATATCATTATTATTATTTGATTTTAATTTTGAAAAATAGCAAAATGATACCCCGAAATTATTTTCTGTCTACGGGCCTTCTCACGTCGGTTCCTCTGATCGACTAATATATTTTGATCCTTCCCTGAGTTCCTATTTGATTTAGAGTTTCTAGTGAATACAGCTTATCAAAGGTCAAGTACGTGAAACTAAATCAACGTCTTTGCACTCTTGTTCCACACAGAACCTCTCGACTATCTCCGCAGAATTGCTTGCTCTCATAAATCTCATAATTTCAATAATTTAATGTGACTAATTTAAATTTAATTTAGTTTAATAATTTTTTTACAATAAATTTTATTGAACTGTTTTGACGATGTGCCACGGTTTTGACAATTGTTATTGTTATAACGACATTATATAACCAGCTTTGCAGGATCAGGTACTTGGCAGAATAAAACAAGGGTGCAGCGGACTGAATACGTGACGAATGTATTCAAGGTCATTATTTCCATTGAAAACATATTTGAGGCAGTCTTAGCCAACGCAAGCCTTTCAGTCGACAAGTTAGCCTGTCTTGCTTACAAGGAATCGGTCGGAAATTGGAGTTTTGAAGGATGCAAGGCTAGATTTTGTTATCTAAGTAGTCTTTATTCATTTTAATTAATTTAATAGTTCTAGTAACTCAACCAAATTTGGAGTTAATTTAGAGTATGAAAATCAATAGTCTTATCAATCAAATAGTCTTATACTGCAAACAGAAAGGGGATATCAGATAATCTTATGCAGCGATGGTCCTCTAGAGCGTGATCCTCAAGGGCGGACAGATTAAGAGGAACAAACACCTTTCAATGGCACGGAATCGTTTCGCTATTTAAATAACGCTTTTTAGTTTCTGAAGATCCGTCCTAATCATCTAGTTATGAAATGGACGTTAAAAAATAACCAACCAACCGTTTCTGAAGAGCGGACAGTTCAAAGAAACGTCAAACGGAAGGGCATTTAGGTACCAAATAGCTTTGTAAGTCCTGCGGAACGGACAAGGTGGTCAATCTGCTCCTCTCCTTAATTAATTTTAAACTCTTTTTTGATTTTCATATTCATTATATTTGAATAAAGTGCATTTTGATCATGTAACTATCAATAATTTCAAGTACCATTAGCTATAAGTGTGGATGCATCGCTATGTTGCATATTTTACAAGTTCTACTTGTTACATTTATTTGAAAATTTACAAGATGTTTGTATACAATGAAATAACCCGTGGGTCCGCAAACTAGAAAGTTTTTGAGTAATTTTATTAAGCAAGTATTCAGTTATTAGAACTGAACAATCAAGATGACGAGGTTGTGCTAAAACTTCAGGTTGTGCTGGATTCTGAGAGTGTTTGTTGGGACCGTTTGTGGGACGATCTTTGTGGCAAAAATAGGAGGACAACGTGTAAGACAAAGTGTCAAATATAAACACAGAAGCAATTAAATAATGATTTAATTATTTTGTAAACTTAATAATTTATTCCTCGGTTATAACATTGCCACTTTTAACATTTCTTTAAATGTGTTCGTTCCGAACAGAATTAAATTATTTACCATAGTAATTATGCTATTTTTCTAAATAGAACGTCATGGATAATGAATCGTTTTCAACCTGCGATTACAAGCTTGCGGATGAATACTCGGCTTACAGATTGAGCATTCCTATAGATTTAAATACCGATTCGACTAAAGATAAGAACTTCTTTGGACTAAAACTAGTTGCTCTGGTATGGCTTTTGGGACTAGTATTTGGACTTTGGGCAGCCATTAGTGACGCTCGGGCTGAAGTAGAGGTAGAAAAGTCAAATATTTTTGTGCATTATTTTCCTTATAAAGATGTCAACTGTAAAAAAAAAACAATTTTTGCGCATACAAAGCGCAACTTAAAACTTTTCAAATTTAATTTTAATTTAATAAACTTAAATTTTATCAAAGGCTTGAAAGTACCTCATTTAAATTTGTGTACAAAAAAATGTTTTAGCCACGCCATTTGTACAACTTTGCGCTAAGAAGCAAAATGATGTGCTCTAACGCAGCTTAGAAGAAATATTAGTTGTCTATTAAAAATGTGAAATTAAAAAAAAACAAAGAGATCTAGACCAGGGTCGTCCAACCCGCGGCCCGCCATAAGTTTCTATTCGGCCCTCGAATCTTCTCTGATTTTGTAAAATGTTTTATGTTTAATTATTATTTTAATATTTCCAGCTTTTGATTTGTTCTTTTTTTGCTTGTATACATATATCCATGCTTTTGCTGCTAAATAAGCGCACTTTAAACTTTAACCCTAATCCGGTCCATGCTTAAAAGTTACGTTCCCGGTTCTTGGGGTTCAAATTGCACCCCTATCGTTTTCATTTAATAATTATTCAGAGACTTTTTGGCAAAGTTAGTTTGAACAATATCAACTTTTTTTTTTAATTTTAAATTTATGCATATGAAAGTTTTAAGTAAAAAACACGTTTAATTTATTGATAAAGACGTCTTTAAACAATATTTTTTACCAAATAAAAATTAATTAAACTGTACATTTGAGATTCGAATTATAAAATTGTTCAATGTTACTGCGAATAATATCTCTAAATTGTACAGTTATATGCATTTGATGTCACCTTTGATCTGTTGACAAAGTGTGATGGTCAAGCAGGTCTAGAGCACTTCAAACTCGCACTGGCACAGGTGATAAAGTCCTGTGTTTTCTTTACTTTAGCTAGTCTTTCATTTATTGTTCTCCAGAGTTTAACTTGAGATTTTGAAATGCATCTATGATCAGTTTTCTGAGTTTGTTTGTGTCGACCAAACATCTTTTAGTGTTGGCTGGGCGAGACTTCGATAAACAGGCGTCGGCGCATCATTTGCGCTACTTGTTCCAATCTGGAGTTATTGCACTTCCAAATTACGAACCTGGCAATGGCATCTGTGCCAAGCATATTGAAGAACATGACTGTAGGACATTTTGATATAGGACTTTTGATTTTTCGCTTGCAAGAGTAGATACAGGCCAAACATTCTAGCTTTCTACGCCGCTCTTGTTTTATTACATTGAAGGATAATCTCAGGTTTTTGTTTCGGACCCTCTTGTCATGATGCATTTTGGACTGAAGATTATAAATAATAAAAGTAATAAAATTTACTTTTTATTTTTTATAATACTAATACTGTAATAATATAATACTTGCCATCGAATACAAAGATCGAAGATAATTCGGCTCTGTTTTGTGCTAGCATGCTTTGAAGAATGTCTCGTTTATTCTTGAGCATGGTTCCTACGCAGGTCATATCTTGAGAAAGCAATTCTACTACCAGAGCAACGCTTGTATATAGCTTATCTATACATTTGAACCAAGGTGATGTCTTTGTTTTCACATCAACAACATCCTGATTCTAATCTCTGACTTCATTTGGTTGCCTCCCAAGATAAACCTCCGCGTTTATTCAATAGGAAGTGGCAGTGTCACAGCACAACCACACCTTTATTCCATATTTGTCAGATTTACTTGAAATGAACATCGTCTTCTGAATAAAACTACCATTATGGCTTCTCAAGGAATATAGTATTTATAGTATGGCAACAAACACTGTCCAAACGTCTCGAAAAGCATCAAGCTGTGTTTTAGAAAATAAATTTTAAAATATTACGAATGTAATAAGCTCGAAAATGATGAATTTATTGATGTATAAACGTCGTAGACTAATTTTTGTATGGAATGAATATTACATTCCTTAAGAAAATATGCCGACAATAATTTTTTTTAGTTTTTTTTTTTGCATAACCACATGTAGAAATGATGTGTTTACAATGTCCTGAAAGATAACTGGCGTAATTTTAAAAATAAGAAAACAGTAGCAAAGCAAATCGCCAGTAAACGGATGAGGGTTAAAAGTAATTGTAATGGCGGCGCAATTAAATCCTTTCTGGAGCAAGTGGACACAGATCACGATGATGTAGTTTATTTCTGCCAAGTTCGCTCTTTTATCAAATAAACATAATTTAGATTTTGGAGTCTACGTGATGAAGTAGAAACATTCATAACAAACAAAGGAAAGGATTTATGTTTCCTGGATGATGACCCATGGTCACGACTTGGCGTTTCTAGTCGACGTAACAAAATTCATGGCCGAGTTGAACGTAAGACTTCAAGGAAAGACTAGTTGCTTCACACGAATGTGTCAATATGCTGTGACTTTCATTCAGACGTTGAAGCTGGTTCTGAAAAAGGTTGTACACTGCCCAGTCCTTTCGTCGAGGTCTACCGATGCAGTTCAACATGAGAAGTACTTAGTTAACATTCTGCTGATGATTTCGAGCAAAGGTTCCAGGATTTCAGAAGGAACATTGGCAGTGTTGTAAAAATTACCTCATTTCGGTAACTAGTTACAAGTAAAAGTAATACCTCAAAAAGCTACTTAAGTATAAGTAAGAGTATTGTCTCAAAAATTTACTCAAGTAAAAGTTAAAAGTTACAGGGTCTAAAAGTTACTTTTAAGTAAAAATTACAAGTAACTTTGATGCTGCCATTATTGTGATCATACATCATTCCGTATTATTTAAAAGGAATTGTTTCTCTTATCATTAAAACAATTACTGGTATTAACTGCTAGTACTAACAGTCATTAAGTAATAACATTTGAACTAATGCATTCTTTTGGTGTTTTTATTATTTATTACATTACAATCACAAATTTTTGTTAATTTTTAACATAACTAAGTCCTTGAATAGTTTGTCACTCATTATGGTCCTTCAGCTGTTCTTTGTCATACCAGCAGAGCTGAATAAACGTTCAACAGCTGCACTAGCTGGCAGAGGAGTGTTCAACTGGATAAATAATTTCTTCAGGGTGTGCCTTCCAGTAATAATGTTCATGTCATCTGATCGGTCTCGAAGATACTGCATCAGAATATCAGTTGACCTTGTGCAATTGAAGAAACTGTCTTCAATACTGTCAGCATCAGATGAACGAGAGCTCAAAGCTCGTCCATCTTTGCTGCATTAGAAGATGCTATTTTGGCTACCAGTTTCTCATCAAGCTTGACAATCGTTGGCAACAGATATCCCATATTCCTTAAGTTCTGTTGGATGCATGCGTTCCACGTGCTTCTTCAAGTTAGATGAAGAACCTTCATATGCTGAACATGT
Source organism: Whitmania pigra (assembly GCA_021613335.1). NCBI lineage: Eukaryota > Metazoa > Annelida > Clitellata > Hirudinida > Haemopidae > Whitmania > Whitmania pigra. The sequence goes on from JAJTWR010000021.1 coordinate 1,233,911, forward strand.
AGTTTTTGTTTCTGTTGTCAGAGTAGGCATGCATACTTCTATGATTTTCCTTTGATTGAAATCTGAACATTTTGTTCAAATATGGCCACGGATTATCTTCACCCTTGTTCCTCTTATCTTCGCTAACGACACTAAAAATGGCTTCAAATGAATCCATACTACGATATATTAAATCTTATATTATTATATGTATATAATATTATATATTAAAAAAGCTTCGGTATGACTAATCCACAATTTCCGATTTAAAACAAAAACGACCTGCGATAACAACAATAACAAAAGAGCGATGATCGGGAAGGGGAAGGTTATCGAACGAACCAAAGAATAACAATATAGAATTTAAATTTTTTTTAAAATAAATTAAACTAATTTAAAATGTTATTTATGTTACTTTGTAACGTCTTGCGCCAAAAAGGTAACGAATTAAAAGTATGACCAAAAATAGTAATTTGTTACAAGTAAGAGTACAAATTTTTTTTTGTAATTGTTACAAGTAAAAATTACCAAAAAATGTAATTAATTACAGTAACGAATTACATGTAATTCGATACTGCACAACACTGAACATTGGCATCATGAAGCTAATCAGTTTTCAGTTGATCCTATGGACATATGCTGCTGACAAATACCAGCTGGAACTCATTAACATTCAGAATTACAGTGACCTGAAAACAGCTTTCGCTGACATAACCGCTGAACTTTTACAGCTACTACGTGTCATCAGACAATCTCTCACTGCTATGTTCGGAAGCACTTACTATTGCGAACAACTGTTTTCTAGAATGAAAAACACGAAATCGAAGTTAAGATCTCCGTTTACAAACGAACATTTGGCAGTATCATTGCTCGTTGCGACCTCTGCTGTTGGAGCAGACATAGACTATTTGTGCAAACAAAAGCAGTGCCAGATTTTTCTGATCGTAAGACATTAAGCTGATCATAAGCATAAACTTATAAGATTCTTCTAGCTTAAATGTAGCATAAAGAGGTATTTTGTGTTTTATTGTTTTTTGTTGTTGTTGTGAAATTGCTAATCCGGCCCGCGACTAGACCAAAAGTTGAAAATTTGGCCCTCCATTCAAAAAGGCTTGACACCCCCTGATCTAGACATCGCTTACAGCAGAATAGCAGAGAATAAGTTTACAATGAACCTTCATAAAATCAATCAACAGAGCATTCCGGTGGATTTGGGCGATAACCCTTTGAGGGGTTTGCATTGTTATCTTGTAATCATCAATACTGGCAACGTCATGAATGCAGGGGCATTTACCAATATTTTCCTCACTTTGATTGGTTTGTCGTTGCTTTAAACATGATTTTGACCTTTATTTTGCTAACACTGCGTTGCAATTTTCGTTACTGAAAATAGTAGCGTGCTTAATTCTCTTCATGTCCTTTGTACGTTGGAACAAATATGATTTTGTGAATCGTTTATACATAATGCAGTTAATAATATATATTACGTTATATATTTATTATTATATGGCCTGTCAGCCCCGACGAATAAAGTTCTATTACAAAATTACGGTGTCTAGTGAACGATTTTGCTTCGAAATTGAGAAAGCTGGAAAGATTAGTTAAAAAATGTTGTAGCAAGAAATGAGCTGTCGTGTTTAATAGAGCATGCCTCAATGACAATTTATTATATAATTGTAAATCATTAATTGATCATTAAGGTTGCGTCATCAAATTATTACGAAATTGATAATTTTACGCTCTTTTAAACCCTAATTGATTTTAATGGCTAGGTTCGATGAACCAGAAATGCATATGCTGTTTAAAAAACTCTTTCTTCCCGGTGTTGAAGAGAGGCAGCAAAAATTATTTCATTATGAGGTCAAAAACGAGTCTCGGCCATATTCTCATACTTCAAATGTGGCACAGGGGCATAGACACCATCTCTAATTGGCAAGGACCTCAGTTTGGCTTCTTTGTCATTTTGCATAAAACGATATTTAGGATTGTAATTCAAAGTTTTAGCCAAGTTTTAAAGTTTTTTATGTTTGAAATTCTCGTCAGGTTTGTACACGACATTAAGGTCATAGACTTGCAAACCCAAACTTCGTACTATTTTTTGTGCTACTCATGGGTCGGCATCAACAACCTGGAATGGAAATCGTCCTTACTTTGCATTATTATCACCTATGAAGACTTTCATAAAGTCAACCATCTCCTCCCTCACAACACGTACAGGTTCATCAAACATTCATTATTTATTTTTAATCATCGATCAGAGGTTTATCACAGTGCGTGCAAAACATTTACAAGCGCCCTTCAAATGTTGCACAACCTTTGAAACATTGGACTAATCAGAACTAAATTTAAAATGTAAATTCTGATGTTATGCACTTGTCCCAAATTTTCTTTTGATTGAACAAAAAATGGTTAACAAAAGGTTATAGGCCCTTTGGAAAAACTCAATTCACGGTTAAATTATCAAATAATTAACTTTTAAATTTTATTCAAACATTATTATTTGTAATTAATAACACGTCCTTTATTTTCTAAAACTTGTATGCGCCTATGTTTCATTGATTTAATAAGTATTTTTAGGTAATGGTCGCTCAGGCTGTTCCATGCCCTCATTAGGGCCTCTCCCAGCTATTTTTTTTATCAAAATATGTCTTTCCACTTCTACATACTTCACTCACAACCTATCCATAAAAATGGAAAACATTTAATTTCAATTAGTTTGAGATCTGGGGATAATGGTGGCCAACTCATCATCTTGTTTTTCCGGAAAAGGAAAAAATTCTCGTCAACTTGGAGACATGTATGGAGGTATTATCCTGCTGAAATAAAAAGTTATCGCCAAAATTATTATTGGCAAATGATAGCAGAAACTTATCTAATGTCACAACATAATTGTGAAATTTTGTTGTCTTCCCTTTAAGAATGCCAAAGACGTTGTCTCTTTTGACAAAATTGCTCCCGAGATCAAAGTAGGCTGTCTTCTTTTCCATAACTAAGTGGTGCAAATAATATTGGCAGTCATTTGGTCCATTCAGATTAAATTTTATCTCATCAGAAAAAAATTTTTTGGTCCCATCCCGATTTGAATTGAACCATATTACATTTCCATTTCATATGCACATTTTTGCGACCTTCTTTGAAATGCAAAGTCTGTCATATTTGAATTTTCCACTGTTATTTAAGCAATTGCAGAATGTCTTCTTACAGACATTTAATTTCAAGCTTGTTGTAAGCTGGTTTGCAGAGAAATGTTTTTTAGAAGTTTCAGGAAAAAGTTTTTTTCGCATCTTTTGTCGAAGTTTTTGACGTCTCCCAGTGGGAAAATGTTTCCTTTCTCTTAAACTTTTAGTACACTCTTTCTATCCATGATAAAAATATTATTTACTAAACTGGCGACTAAAAATACCTTATATATAGTTTTGTAGTTCATAAATCTTAATGTGATTCCTGTGGAAAAACTTGTAAAAGTTTGCTAATAGATATATCACTAAATATTGCAAAGCGCTTGTAACCTTTTTACACGGCCTAACTAGAACATTTTGATGAATTAAACCATCAATAGGAAATTTGGCACAACTGTATATAAACACAATTTACTTATAACTTCCAAATTTGGCTTTGATCAGTTCAATATTTTAGGAGTTATGCTAAAATTAAGGGGCGCTTGTCACCTTTACAAAAAAATGATAAAAATGTCGACCTCATATGTGCTTGGTCAGAAACATGGAAGAGAAAACCATGCATTTTAAATGGAAACTGAAATGTGGCTAATCAAATGTCACTCATTTTACAATTACGCCATTGCCTCTGAGTTCCTTGTAGTGCATCTAATTGTATACATTCAAGTGACCTTTAATTATCGGGTATGTTTTTCAGGTACGCCCAGTACAAGCACAGGCTCTTGTCGATATTTCTCATGCCTGGGATTGATAGACTTTCCAGATTCGACCGAGTGATCAGCTTTACCTTCAGAATAATTTTTACTGCTTTGGTTACACTTTTCACTCTTGAGAAAGGGTTCGAATTAGGCCTGCTCTACGTGAATGTTGGAGGGGTACAAGGAACAGTAATAGTGAACGGTGCGTCAAGTCTGCATCATTCATATTTCGTCCAGTCACGTCGCCAAAAATATGGATGACATTGTTTTCCACGAATTTTTATCCGGTAGGATTTAAGTGGCTTCAAATACATTTCTGATTGCAGCACTGTTTGCCATTTTGTATACAAGCGTCGTGATGTTCTTTATTGATTTGGCGCTGCTTACTATGAAGTGGCAGCCTCACCCCATTGTCTTTGCCAAAGATAACATTTTGGGAATCCAGCGAGGGGTGAGTAATTGAAAAGTTAAGATGACATTTGTTGGAATTAGAAATAAACGCTAATGTCACTAAGAAGTCTCATAAGTATGTGGGAAGTAAAGATAACCAGTGTTTGTTCAGCCTGGACAGTTCAGGAGTATCGTATGAACAGTGGAAATCGCGGTTGTAATAATAAATTTTAATAATAAGTTAATTAATTATTACAATTACGTTACAAATAGTGTTAAGGTACAATTTATTTTTCTTATGAATTTGCATGTACATAAATTATGATATTACATGATATATACAATAATGTAATTATGCATTTAAAGTGTGGTACTCATAACGTAACATTTCTCTGAAGCTATTAACATCGTAACAGGTTGAAATAACATCGTTTAGAGTCGTCAACAACGTTTTGAAGGTCATGCTTCACATTGTCAGGCCCCGAGGTAATTAGGAATTTATAAATTCATAACGGCAATTATGAATTTATAGCTTCGTCATGAATAAATATTCTGCAATATTCCAACTTAAGGATTAAGTTTCCTTGTGGAAACCTTAAGTAACCAAATTCTTTAACAATTGAATTATAAACATTTTAAATAATTGTTTTTTTACATTAATTATTTTACCTCGTCAATTAATTATCGAATTTGATTTATTAATTTTCTACATTTATATTGCTGCGTTTTCAAACAGTTCAGCAAATCAGTGTTGTGCAGTAACGAATTACATGTACAATACTGTAATTAATTACATTTTTTGGTAATTTTTACTTGTAACAATTACAAAAAAAATTGTGTACTCTTACTTGTAACAAATTACTATTTTTGGTCATACTTTTAATTCGTTACCTTTTTGGCGCAAGACGTTACAAAGTAACATAAATAACATTTTAAATTAGTTTAATTTATTTAAAAATTTAAATTCTAGATTGTTATTCTTTGGTTCGTTCGAGAACCTTCCCCTTCCCGATCATCGCTCATTTGTTATTGTGGTTATCGCCGGTCGTTTTTGTTTTAAATCGGAAATTGTTGATTAGTCATACCGAAGCTTTTTTAATATATAATATTATATACATATAATAATATAAGATTTAATAAATCGTAGTATGGATTCATTTGAAACCATTTTTAGTGTCGTTAGCGAAGATAAGAGGAACAAGGGTGAAGATAGTCCGTGGCCGTATTTGAACAAAATGTTCAGATTTCAATCAAAGGAAAACCATATAAGTATGCATGCCTACTCTGCCAACAGAAACAAAAACTACATGTTCAGCATATGAAGGTTCTTCATCTAACTTAAAGAACCACGTGGAACGCATGCATCCAACAGAAGTTAAGGAATATGGTATATCTGTTGCTAACGATTGTCAAGCTTGATGAGAAACTGGTAGCCAAAATAGCATCTTCTAATGCAGCAAAGATGGACGAGCTTTGAGCTCTCGTTCATCTGATGCTGACAGTATTGAAGACAGTTTCTTCAATTGCACAAGGTCAACTGATATTCTAATGCAGTATCTTCGAGACCGATCAGATGACATGAACATTATTACTGGAAGCGATACCCTGAAGAAATTATTTATCCAGTTGAACACTCCTCTGCCAGCTAGTGCAGCTGTTGAACGTTTATTCAGCTCTGCTGGTATGACAAAGAACAGCTGAAGGACCATAATGAGTGACAAACTATTCGAGGACTTAGTTATGTTAAAAATTAACAAAAATTTGTGATTGTAATGTAATAAATAATAAAAACACCAAAAGAATGCATTAGTTCAAATGTTATTACTTAATGACTGTTAGTACTAGCAGTTAATACCAGTAATTGTTTTAACGATAAGAGAAACAATTCCTTTTAAATAATACGGAATGATGTATGATCACAATAATGGCGGCATCAAAGTTACTTGTAATTTTTACTTAAAAGTAACTTTTAGACGCTGTAACTTTTAACTTTTACTTGAGTAAATTTTTGAGACAATACTCTTACTTATACTTAAGTAGCTTTTTGAGCTATTACTTTTACTTGTAACTAGTTACCGAAATGAGGTAATTTTTACAACACTGCAGCAAATACGTTAACATTCGATTGTCTTTGGTTATTTTAATCAAATCGTCCCCGAAATTTCATAATAAAAATATGAAAGTTGATAATAAAAACATTGAAAGCATGAATGACATTTTCTGCTTCAGACGCCGACGTGAGTATTGACGATGTGGAAGTTGGTCAAAAGATGTTTGGAAACCTTTTTTATTTGAAAGGAAAATATTTCTTGCGTCAATTCACTCCCGGTGTCTTTTTTATTCTTTCCATCATGTGTGTCCTTTCACTCTTAATTTTTGCAATTTCGTATTCGGTAAGACGATAATGCTTTGTAATTATTTTTATATTTATTCGAACGATTTAAGTTTCATGTTGTGGAAAGTAGGCCTTTAGTAATTTTTTGCTAATTAGAAATCGAGTGTTAGAAAAATTGTGAAAATAAGAAGATATTCGTTATTATAATATAAGGATATTATCATATAATTTTCAAAATATTGTTACGGATGTGTTGTAAGTGTAGCATACTTAAATATTCAATGCTGCAATGACAACGTTCTAAAAAAATTCGTTTTCGAAATAAGTGGATTTGAACGTGATGTAAAAGAAGTAATTGTTATTTTATAGAAAAGTTCCGACCGCATTCACCACTGGAAAGAAATGCTTTTTGTATCATACGTGGTTAATTTTGTGGTGGCAGATACCGTCGAGTTTGCATTGACGGTGTTGATATTCTCATTCATTGTTAAAGCAGAAATACATCCAGAAGTCGTGAACACAGAAAAAATTCTCTACACTGTCAGAAGAGGTTTTCAATTGCTTATCGAATTTTTATCACCAAATGATCTACGGTGAATAATGTTAAATCGATTAAAAAGTGATCAATAAAATCAATTAAGATAAAAAAAATTGGACAAATACAAAAAAAATGACCAAAATACTTTACTAACTAATTGTTAACTCTTTCAGAGCTGGCCGATGCTAGCGGTCTCATTTTAGCAGACGCTATCGCCACTAGAAAGAAGAACATCAAGTACAAGAGACCCATGCACAACCAATTCGCCTCCTTCACGAGAAAGTACAAAATGCACAAGATTGTTTCCATGAGTCGCTACGTCGACATGTTCTTTGCTCTCGTTTTCTTATTTGCACTCATGGCCTTCTGCGTCTTCGGTTTTGTCGGTCCTTCGTCAGGAGTACGAGAAGTGAATGGCTATTTGATTCGCAGTTTTAAAGAAGAACAGACCAGACAGGTATAGGTTATTGCTTTTCTTTTTAAGCCCCGCCCGTCTGTAAGCTAAAAGTATTAGCTCGGAAATGACAGATAATCACGAAAGAAAATTATTGGAACTACATCGAGAACGTAGTATTGAAGCAGATTTACAGCAACGTCAATGAGTCGGAGAAAGAGAACGGTACAGATCAAGAGACGTTGGAAGAATTCTTGTTGACCAACGTTACTGACGAGAACTTGACAGAGTTGATTCAAGCGAACGCTTTTGAAGACTTCCTAGACTCCATATTCACCCTTCCCAACAACATAACGTTTGCCTTGAAAGCAGTTTGCCTCAAAATCCTTGCATCGTACAAATGTAATTATTTTGACAATGTACTTTACTATTAATTATTATTATGGTCGCTAGTATGATGGCAGGTTGCAGAGACTTATTGCTTGGCATTTTAGTTATTGTTAACGTTTTTTTTAATAACGGCTATTATTTCATAATTATTTCATGGGCGGTACTTATCGGTTAAATATGTTTAAAAACTCGGATGTCTTCGCATATAACTGCATATAACTGCCATTCCAGTGTGTCGAGTACTTGATATTCAATTGGTAGTTCGCATAACGTTCTTTGCCGCCACAGATTCTCTGGTGATAATGTTCGATGAAATTCAACCAAGTTCGTGGAGGTCTTTCTGTTTCACGCGCAACAAAACAGAGAACTTGAAACTGTTGACGGAAGTCGTCAAGAAAAGTTCCTTCCACAAAAGCATCAAAGGTTTGGCCTTCAAACTCTTCCTCTACACTCCTGAAGTGCACGTTTTCTCCATGTTTACCGTGGCAACTATCAACACTCACTCAGGAAGACTGAGAACTAAAATGGAGGTTGCAATTTTCTTTACCAGTCACTATTACTACGAATGCTCGATGAAGTTTCTTATTATTAATGCTCAGTGATGCAAGTCTTGTAAAGAAATGTTGTAGAGACCATATGAACATGAATAAAAAAACAATTGCATGACTATCTGCCATGGAGATGTTGAAATCATTCCATTTCACAGGTTCTCAGTCGCAAGTTTTACAGCTTCGCCGAGCTAAGGCAAATATTCATCTTCTTCTGCATTTTTCTCTGCTTGATTTTCTTCTTGATCATTACCTACCTCTTGCACATTTATTACGACGGCGTCTACACTTTTGTAATCATATTCCGTCTCTCAGTTCAGACTCTGTCGCTTGTTTTTGCCTTACTCTTCATGCTGTCCATTCTCATCAGTCTCCAGGAGCCATACGAGATCTTCACGAGTCGTTCCATGTTCTTCAACGTGTCTTTCAGTAACCTTGCTGATAGGGTGAGCCAGATTTCATTGCTTAAAACTTTGCTGGCTGCTAACAGAATAGTTGTATTTAGTTTTAATGCTGTTTTTATTACGTGGTTGTAATATGTTTAGTGTTAGTTTTTATTATTTAAAGACCTTAAGTGATTACTTAATATGTTCGATGTTCGAACAGAATGCTTTTGAGATGGGAGTTAGTTTATTTGAAATTACAACAACGATTGTTCTAGTTTAGCTTGCTATTACAGTTATAAAAGTATTTTTAAAATTTTTATTATTTTCTATAGCTATTACAATTATTACAATTATTATAGTCATTACATTACGACAGCTGAAGTCAACCATGTACATAATGGTTGTGTTCTTCACCCTGTTGAGACCCATTATGTTCATCGCACACAAGTTACAACTGGGGAGGTTCTACTGGAATGAATCTTTTACCCATTTGCACCAGGCTTACACAATGGTCTTCATAATCTTAACTGGACATGGGATCAGTATGCTTTGGCACCTCAAGAGGTAAGAATAAATGAGCGCGAAAAATGAATGAAGTACTGGCTATCTTATATCATGCCATTGAGGTAGGAAGGTAGGTAGTTGCCAACGTCCGTTGATTAACTTTGGTTGGACAGAGCAGGTCCGCCGAATTTCAAAGCCAACTTGGTTATCAACAGATTTACCTTAATTAACTTAACATTTTTTTAATTATGGTTTAAGGAAAAAAATAAAAGTCTCATCGTAATAGTAGAATATTTATAAACCCGGGTGAACTCCAAGAAATTGAATGGCCCCTGGGCACATGAACAACTGCAGCTTTATTTTTTAAACAGCCAACGCCAAATTTTCGTTTTTGAATTGTTAAATTTTTTTTTAATTATTAAAATTTATTTGAACAAAACTATAATCATAGTGCTCGTATTAATTATGGTATTTCACAGCTACTACAGACTGCGTTCTTTGAGAGAAGCCGTACTGATAAGTTCTTTAACCATTTTCCATGCTGCCGACACCACACGACTAATCGAACAAAAATTGTGTTATTTGAATATAGTGGCCTTTCTAACTACTATTATTGTAGTTAAGTGGGTGATCTTTTCACACTTTTTCTACATGAAAGGTGAGTTTTCAATCAAATCATTAGTATTATCCATTCATGTTAATTATCTATTATATATTTTTATTATTATGTTGCTCGTTTTAGTTAATTATTTGTTTTATCTTAAATCACCAAATATGTTTATTTATGCCCTCTTTCCAAACTCATTCCTAAGTTTCTTGCACGAGAGGACTGAAGTTCCCATTTTAAATTATTTAAAATTTTAATCGCACAAAAATGAATCACTTTGCGAGTAACAAGTCTTTTAGATGCATCATCCATCACCCGTTCAGTAATAATCGGAAGCCATATTTCAATTTTGCCCAAATTTTGTAATTGATAGATTGGAGACGTCTCAAACAACCAAAGGTGACCCCAGACGAGTAGATCTTGATCTTTTAGCTGCAGCCATTAACAGCCATTAACAATTTTTCAACATTATTTTTCAAAGTTTTTTTTGTTAAAAATAAGGACTACGTCAGTAAGTTTCAAAGGAATACGGCAATGTACGACGAAAAGAGAAGTTTTGTCGTTTTACCTACTAATTTGCGTTAAGTAATTCCGTTAACAATTAATATGTGAGCGATCCCCAAGACAAAGAACTCTGAAATAAACTAATGCAATCAAAGCGACCAATACGTGGCAACAAGCTTTTATTATCACAGACATGAAGCATCAGACAGCATTTAATGTCAGTAAGCAAGTGGTCCCTTGTCTCACTTTCCAGACATTTATTAACCAAATTGCTTAAGCAGTCACCATCAGAAAGTCAGTCCCACGTGCTGGAAAAATACTGACTATGGCATGCAGCAGTAAGTTATTTGAAAAATTATTTTTCATGAGCCATCATCAAATTAAGTGAACCAAATTCATCTATTAGTCACATTTTTGACAACATTTATTGAAGCACGGTCGTAAGCAAGTCCTTTAAAACAATAAAACTAAAAACAAATGACTCAGTAATCCAAGAAATGCCTAGATGTTTGATTTAATGCATGCATCAAACGAAATAGAACAAAATAACGGCCGAGAGGACACCAACACAGACCAGTGAGCTCTGTCATGCATGCTCTTGCAAGTAGAATCAGTGCCTTATGCAGGGTTTAAGATAATAAAACTCTTGGGAATTGATGCAAGCATTTGCTATACAGAAAAAAATTGACAACCAACCAACAAAATAAATAAAAAAATTAACTTCAGTCCAAGCTGTAGCATGGTATACAGCTCTCTTTTTTGCTGTTGTTGTTATACGTATAGTATACACGATGGTGTGAAAGTTAACTGATCATTCGAACGTCTCCCAAAGACCGCCAAATCCTGTCGTCCGACCGATGCTCGCGTTACTAGTGCGGGCGTTGTGCAGGACGTTCGATGTAGTCCAAAGAGGCAAAGTCGACGATTTGTGAGCCCTTGGTGCAGGAGAAGGATGCCTTGGCTGCCCAGAAATATTGTGTGCCTTGAAATTACGATTGTTGGCCATTGCAATGGGAGAAGCAGATTGCAAGTTTTGGTGACATGTTGCAAAGTTCATTTGGTTTGGGTAGAATCCTGTATAGTTGGGAGTTGGAATCTTTAAAACTTCATGGTGTTGGAGTGCGTCCGGTGCCGAATTGAATGAAACTCCCTTCGCATCCTTGGAGATGTCGAGAAGATCCCAATCTTTCAACAACTCCTCATCAGTCTTTTGAGCATTTGTGGGTGTGGACATGCTCTTTGGGCAATCTATGACCAATTGCCCCGACGCTAAGGGATCAAAAGATTCTAAGCATAAATTGGACATTGGAATGTTGCAGTCCGATTGCAGGAACAAAGAACGGGCCAACTTCGTGTTGGTGGCAAGAGAACGTCCGTCATCCGCGATAAGCTCAGACGTGCCGGCATTCGGCTTGGCAACGGAGTTTGAAATATTACCCTTAAAAGAATTTTCCAAGTCCGAACCTCGATCGTCCTCGATCAATTTCTGCGGATTGAGGTTCAGAGTTTGTTTCCTATGGTGATAATACTGTAAAGATGCTGCATCTCTTTTCCTAGGAAGAGGTAGGGGCGGAGGAAGAACCGACAGGTCTTGATCTCGACTCGTGCTCATTTTCCCTGAACCTTCTGAGACGATACTTAGACTGTTCAAGTCAAGATTTATATTCTTACTTTTGGTACGTGGGAGGGGTGTAGGCTTCTGATCTATGAAGGACATGTCGGCCACTTTCTGTTTCAAGGGATCAAATTCAATGCTGCTGTTGCTGCTGCCGAAGTCCATAAGATCCCGACAGTCATCTCCGTTCAGCTCCGGTGGACTTTGGTTGCTGTTGTTTGTCGAGGTATCTCTAAAGGTATAACTCAATGAAGTGGACATGAAGTTGGGGTTGTTCGTGAGTTCATTTCGTCCGTCACTCGTTAAACCATCCCTCCCCAGAACGTCCGTGCTGCCTGACCCCACGCTGGAGACATCAAGACTCTCGAGCCTTTTCACCTAAAGGACATGCAAATTAGATGCAAACCATCTAATTATCTAATAAAGTCCATATTTATACTTTATTTTTAAAAATCAAGTTTAATTAGTTGTAGTAGTCATAAATGTCATTTTAATTTTGTACATCTGATATTAAAGTCAATTACAAGATGCTATTTACAGCTACAAAATGGTTACAGACTAGTTTTCCACGAATTCCTGGAACAAACCATCATATTGGCTGAACTGTAACTTTTAGCAAGAGAATCGTTTCCAATCGAGCTTATGCTCGTATCTAAGGCCGACAGAGCAAGGTTCTCATTTTCTTTGGCATTGTAGATTCCTTCGACGCTGTAGGACTTTTTGATCCAGTACATGTCGGAGAGTATTTCGTACCTCGGTCTCGCCATCCAGGACAGAAGTTCGGGGTCGTTGCTTAGGTTGGTGTCCACTCTCTTCAAGTGGTTGAGATTGTCATCGCTGTCGTTGTTAATGGAGGAGGCTTTAGAGTCTAAGACGTCTACATCGAGCAGGTTGTAGCGTTGGGTCCTGAAAATTCAAGGCATGAAACAAAACATTGGAGAATATTGACATAAACATCATTTAGTTGGTGCAACTACACTGATTGAGCAGTTGAAAAAGTGAATTTAAAAATGAATCAGCTTAGATAAATGACAAATCAATAATTTATGTGGGCTAACTAATTGATAATTTTCAAGTTCTATTTACAGTTTATATTTAGTTTCTTTTTGTTGTGTTAACACCTGATCGCATAAAATTCCTCTAAATTCTAAAAATAAAGTGTAAAAGCATCTTCCCAATTTATCTCAATAATTAAGAAATAGCATAAAACAATTAAATCACCTTTCGAGAGAACTTCGCCTCATCATGCCCGACCTAAGCAGGGTGGCCGTCCTAAGATCCTTCGGAACGAGGGGTGGCGGCGGGCGAGGGGGCTGAGGAGGTTTTAAAGCGGGGAATTAAAATAAGTGAAAGAAGACAATGTGGCAGGCACAAAATGGCACTTCTACTTTGGCTTATTGATTCATTTTATGTGAAACAACTTGAAGCGGTAAATGGAAGGCAAAGCAGACATGAACTAATATGAAATGCATGAAATTGACTGTTTTGACCTAATCGGTGGGTTGACTTTCGAATAATTTTTATTCACAAAACTGGTTGAAAAGAGACTTAAAAAAAGCTTAGACTAAGCTTCAAAACAAATCAAAGTCATTCTTTATCGAAGTGACAATAATAGCGGTGGTAATTACATTATTAATAAAAAAACAACAAAGAACTTTAAATTTTAATAATAATTAACACAAAAAGTTAAGTAAATATTAAAGTTAGTAAAAATAAAAATAAAGAGACCTTGTACTGACGAGCCAGTTTCGACGATTTGATGTGAGGGGCAGTTTCGTCCTTAGAAAAAAATATAAAATCACGTCCTTGGCTCGGATTCAACAGAGCACGTGGAAAATGAACGACTTATTTCTAATTTATTAAACGTTTTTAGTAAACTTGTTACCTTTGATAATTTACTTCTAGCCATTGCAATTAACTCATAAAGTTAGCAACATAATTGAGGTAATAGAAGGAAATAGTTTGCTGAATTTAATGCTAAATTAGCACTCATTGAAGTTCCATCCATTGCTGTTAATTCGTCCCCACTTATCACTTAACATCCAATTATCATCATGCACTTCACACATGAATTTATCATGTGCTTCTGTTGCGAGACCGATTTAAGATCGGAATGTGAAAATACCTTTTTGTCGTCCAGTCTAAATTTTATCTCCTTCCAAGTCTTCTTGCTTTTGCTTTTCACCTTCGATTAAAAAGACCGACATGATCTCTTTATTGCTAATTATTATTAATCATTATCATCATCGCGCTATTACGTTTCGACATTTAGATAATTTAGATGTTTTTGTTCAAACCTTCGAAGCAAAAACTGTCCACTTGTCTTTACTTTCCCTCTTCAACATCTTGCCTTGTTTCTGTCAGGTAAATTTTAAGCATTGCTAAAATTAATTACATGAAGGAAATATTAAAAGTTATGACAAAAATATGTGATGTCTTATTATATACTGCGGTAATGGCAACGGTTGTAATGCGTCCCGTTCGAAACCCAGCCTGCACTGCCCCAAACGCCCTAGGGAAGGAACGCTATATAAATGGTTTCAACAAGCACCTCTGATGCTATGCATATGGCACTACATAAATGAAGTACAACAATTATTGAAACAATGGAAGTTCGGCATTAAATTAACATAATTTATGCACTAGCGACGATGCGACCGACCTTGAATGAGCACTTACAGGCTATTAATATGAATATTAATTCACTTTGATATTTACATCATTAAGATCCAAACACAAGCTATTGCAATGCATCAGAATGCAGAATGAGTATGAATTTCATCCAAAAGACTGTAGCATGGTAATAACGTGGTTTTCAAATGCATTTCACATAAGTGGAAGGTTGCAACTTACCTTCATGTGTGTCAACCAATCTTTGTACCTGGACTGTGTTTTCCACCTGTCCTCGTCACCTGACATGCTCGTCACTGCCGTGTCGAATGCATCTTGAAACCCTTTGTGAAATTCAATCGCCAACATGTTTAATGGCACCGACTTAAAAGCGGGCATTAAATACTTTATCACATTTTTGTAATTGGTCATTGTTTAAATAACATACAAATAACAACCCATAACAAACACAAATAAATAATATTAGTGACACACAAATAAAATGAATAAACATAAACACTTAATAATTACAACAATAATAACGATATGTTTTCAATAGCATGCTATGGACCAAGACTGTAGAACTCCACTCCCTCATATATCAAAAATGAGATGCAGACCAGACCATTCATGCTGTTATATTTATTATTTAAATTGTCCTTTAAATTGTACTTAGTTTATTGTTCTTTCAATTAATCGATATCTTGGGTCGGCTTGCTAGCGAAAGTGTTGCGCTTCCTTAGGTCCGATCCATGAGTTCTTTGTTAATATGCCTCTTTTTTTTTCTTTTATTTTTATGATTAATAAATTTGCTCAAAAAAAACAATAAATAGTTAATAATAATAACAATAAACAGCTAATAATATTAATAATAATAATAATAATAATAATAATATTATAATACGTACCCTTTCCGGCATTCATGATATCGAGGCGGTCGCTGATAAACTGTTGGAAGGACTGCATGTGGAGGACCATTTCAAAGAACCTCCTGTACTCAACGTGAGAGGAAGGATCCCTCGAGATGCCCGATCCCGTCACGAAGATGTCGGGGTCGAAGGTTATGTCCGCCCCGTCGTGGAACCTCATGGCATTCCTGTAGCCCCCTATGAGGGACACCATGGCTGCCAAGAAGGCTTTGGAAACTCCGTCTCCAATGAGGCTACCCTTTTCCATGTGGGCTTTTTGCAGCTTCAACTGCTTCTTTAAAGTGGAAACCTGGAGTTTTATTGTGGATTTGATATTATTACAGCTTGTTGACAAAAAACTTTTAAAATGACTATGACTATTAATATTAATGATATTGCAGCTTGTTGAAATAAAACTATTAAAATGACTACGAATATTAATGACCATGTTGTCATAATTAGTTGACAATGTTGAGTTGAACATCCATTCACTTCAGCCTTTAAGTAACCAATTAGCATGGAACCAATGACTCAGGAGATCCTACTACTTTAGGCATCACCCAAAATAAATAAAGACAGCCTCATTAAGAATGCATCCCAATATCTTCAGATAATATTTGAATAGCATGCATTAAACACTCTAATTATTTGCATCAATTAACATAAACAAAAGCCTAGATAGCTAAAGAAATTAATTGTTACTGAAGAAATCAGATGCATCAAAGATAACTCCACCCACCACGTCGTGCGGAATGGCAGGGAGGTCCGCGTGTTCGGTGTACACCTTGTTCTCGTCCAGGTTGACGAGAACTGCGTCGCTGTACTCTATCTTGTGCAGCCTCTGGAAAGGTTGTCATGGCAATTATTAGTCCTTGGGAAACTTAACAACACAACAGTAATATTAACAACACTGGAACCACAATTAAGCACAAGGTAAAAAGTCTCAAGAACTTAATTTGTGAATTGCTACTAATCTAAACGTTTAAGTTTTAATGCTCATTTACACAAAAGCTCATTACAGATGCTGAGACTGTTACAACGAGAGGTTTTATTGAAATTGACCCTTTTTTTGGCAATTTTTTAAAAATCCTTTTAAAATCTCCTGTCCAAAATGAAGAACCTTGTGCGATGTCCTTCAAAGCACAAAAATTAAAACCATTCAACGAACGGGTCAATCGTGTTTGCTCCAAAAGTCTTAGAGAGAAAACCAGAAAGAAAGATTGCATGCTAAGTCCTTTCAAGGCCACCTAATGCATCAGTAGAAATAATTCCTTTAAATCTCCTTGAAGCTCATTGATCTTAAACTACTTACAAAGTAAGCCACTGTAAATTACTAACTGAATACAATTATTTAAACTTAAACATAAGTTATTGCACAAAAAAATTGAGCTGAAAAACAACCGTCATGGTGGACTTGTGGAGGCCTATGATGTACGGCATCGGTGCACTGCAGGGATTGAAAAAAGAATTTCTCTTCGAATGAAGTAAAATAAAAGCAGATAAAGAAAAAATAAGACTCTTAATTGGAAAAGAAAACATGAGACAATCATCACACAAATGTTCACACTTATAATGTTCACACAATAAATTACAGCTGTTTCAATGCTTCATAGCAGCAGTAGCTTTTGTTTAAAGTAATTGGAAATTAATTTCAGATTGAAATCCTAATTGTGTAATTGCGTAATTGCCACACAACAACAATGGAAACACCAGCAACAACAACAATGGCAACACCAGCAGCATCAACAAAAACAAAAGCAACAACCTACCTGCAATAGTCGAGAAGCGATGGAGGGAGAATTGGGATGAACAAGTGCTGCCTGTTTAAGTGATTGAACTTAAATAATTAAACTTATAAGTGGTTCTAAATAAATAATTTATTTTATGTGCACAAATATCCACAGCAGGATGTAAAGTCACAATCAGAGAAGCATCATCATCAAGTCAACTGGCAAACTGGATTAAAAAACAATTAAAAGAAACACTTATTCATATAAAATAAGTATAAATAAATAAATAAAAATAAACATGTTGTGCCAAACATGGGTTTAACTTCTACAACAAAATAATAGCCTTCGGATGAAAAAATGGAAGTCAACCATGCATTTGTTATTAGTGATACTGATATCGATGATGATAACGACAACAATAATGACGATGACGACAAAAAAGATGGTGACATAATCAACAAACACACAGCAGAAAATTGATTGCTGGTGTGTCCGCAAACATTGGATTTATGTTAAAAACAAGTGATTGAAGCTTGGCTGTTTTGATATGAACCATCATAGTCACATTATTTGGTATCATCACCATTGTTGTCTTTAAACATCGCCACCGCCACCATCATCATCATCATCATCATCACCACCACCACCACCATCATCATCATCATCAAACATGACAGGTGAATGCTCAGTTGTTAGACCTGAACAAAGCATGATAAGTAATGCTAAAAAAAGTGGTTCAAACATAATTTACTGAACCAATTAGCAAAAAATTAAAAATAATTGCACTTACTGAGTAAGTACTTGCTGACTTATATTTCAAGTAAACATTACAAGTATGACTTAAATTGTCATTAAATAGCAAATAACCAGAAAAAATCATTAATTTAAAAATATGCATTGACCATGCATTGGTTAATGCTTTTTGACATGGAATGATCTGCAAAAGCATTTACTGGCATCACAATGGAGTGAATGAAACATCTGCAGTTCTGAAAAGAAGTTTGTTTGTGTTTCCAGGTAATACTATTTTATCAACAAGTGGAAAAACATTTGATGAACTTCAGCAAAATCTAAAGGAGCAGAATAAAGTTTCAGTGAGAAAACTGAATGAAAGTAAGCAAGAAACCAAATTATAGTCCGGCTTGTTTGAAAACAAAGTCGAAACTCTGATTGCAGATGTTGAAAAAGACCAAGGCCAAGTGACTGACACAAATAGCGTAAGATAGTAATCAACAATGAGAGACAAAAAGACAAAACAACATCACTGTGTACAATCTAAAAGAAGATATTGACAAGTTAAAAGATAAAGATATTGAGTTAAAACTTTGTGAAAGAAATCACTGGAAAGTAAATGGACAGAGAAGTAATAGATAATTAAATTTGATAACTTGTCTACCTAGAACTTCATTCTGGACAACTAATTACAATCAATTAAAAGAGAGTGAATAATTTAGGGAAGTAATTCTTAGTCAGGATCTTTCAAAGGAAGACAGAGAAGAATACAGGTTGTTTGATGGTCAGGATCAAAGGTCAACCTGGGACTTTCCACACTGTCGCTTGCAGAAGATGATCTGAACTGATCTGAACTGAATTGAATTGAATTACATTTTTGTTCTCAAGGACCTCGGTCTTGATTTGAACGAATTGAACCGTGTGCCATTGTACAGTTTAAATTAATTAATTAAGTCTTAGAACAGTATGGTGGACATCCCGAGCCACGACGGGATACTTACAAAATTTTCGGATGTAGTTTTTTGGAACGATTGCTTCGGATTGTTTACGGTCGGGAAAATAAACTTCATTAGAAGTGTTAAAAAAGAATAATAATAATAATAATAATAATAACAATAATAATAATAATACTAATAATACCAGCACTAACAATAACAACAACAACGAACCAGCACATGGGATGGATGAGTTGGTTGAGTCCATGTATGCAGGACGTCAGCCTCTCCACGGACGATCCAAACACGAGGATTCGACGTTCAAAGAGGATGCTGAAACGAGTCGTCATGACGACGGGTTACCGAGGCACCACGATATTAACTCGATACTCATTTACTCATTCCTACGATGATTATTATTAAAATTTGACATTAGTACAATAGTACATATTAGCTTTAGCAATGCTTAAATATTACGTTAACTGTCATCATCACGCATTCCACCATGCCGACATCGTGTCATCACCGTGCTGTGGTACCATCTCTTGTGGTACTGTTTAAATTAGGCACTGTCCTATTGCAATTATTACTACATCATAATGAGTTGCCAAAATAATATGCTGTTGTTGTCTGTAAAGTGAAATGCTTGCTTGAGATATAAAGAGAACAGTTATTCTAATGATGGCATCAAATCTTCTTCCCAAATTCTGTGTAATGATGTTCATCATCGTCGTCGTCGTCATCATCATCATTATCATCATCATCGTCGTCATCATCATCATCATCATCATCATCATCATCATCGTCGTCGTCATCATCATCATCATCATCATCATCATCATCATCATCATCATCATCATCATCATCATTATCATGGATATTGTTGAGCCAGCAGCAATAGCTATAATAACTTCAATGACGATAACAACATGATCAATCTCGCTGTAATCAACACTCACCTTCATCAACCCAAATCACCACCATCATCATAACCCAAATCCCCATCATCATCATCACAATCTCATTCAGCTGACCAACCAACCTCGAAAATAATACCATCAAGTTGCCCACCCGGAAGGATCTGAAGAGTTCGGAGAAGTTCTTCTGAAAGGAAATTCACCATTGATATCATCATCGTCATAATCATCATCGTTACCATCACCATCAGCAACTATCATCAACAAGCAAATCACCTCATGTTGTAAGTTTTAGCTTCACGATCAAAAATGATAATGATAATGATCACCACATCCCCGTGCGAGATCACCATTAAAAATAAATGCAGTAACACAACAACAACAACAACATCATACAAAACAACACCATCAGAACAATAAGAGCAATAATAAACATGAGGCTATGCATAAGCTAACAATAAGGTGGATACATTTTTATTGCAATATCAATGCTAATACAACCATCTCAGTTGTTCTGCGACAACATGTTCTCAATCAATTCTGGAATTCCAATCAATCAACTTCTTAACAACAACCTGATTGAATCTCTGATAACAAAATTAATGTGACCACTGTGGACATACCAATGGCATCCAATACCACCACAACCACCATACGTCGATCCTGTCGGTCGTGTCTCAAGTTTTTATGTTGTGAATTAATTATTTATTTATTATAATTCATCACAAATCACAAATTTGCTAGACACAAGCAACACCACAAATTATCATTTAAATGACAAATCTGATAATAAGAACAACCACTTCATTATAATGATAGTGATGCCGGTGATGAAGATGATAAAAGTGTTGTGACTGAAGTCAATGATTTTCTAAGCACAGGTCAATAATCATCTATGCAAATCCATGAATAATACATCTTGAATAATTAATTATCAATTATAATAATATAATCATCTCGTTCAGAGATCATCCATCAAAACTCACATTCTGTGGTATGGAAGGTAGACTAGGTACAATAGGACAAACAAAGTTGAATCTCTGCAAAAAAAATTGAAAATATTTCAATAATAATCATTTATTTTGTGAGTAACATGCTCATTACTCAAAGTACAAGCTGTATTCATGGTACTGTAAATTTTGTAAGCAGTGCTGATGATAAAGACTATGATAGCAAAAGAGTTGGTGATGATGCCATTATATCATTGCTGATACTTTCATAAAGAGTATATGGCTAAGATCATTGCTATTCATACATTTATTTTCTTAATACATAATTTATTTTATTTACATAATATTTACAAAAGTGTATTGCTTATTTTAATATCTGTAGATTAATGAACTGAATCAAGAAGATGAAAACATGAGTTCACCAGATACCAATCATAAGCCAGATGGTCATTGTTTACCACCATTCATGCATCCGATTAGTCGCTAAGCAAAATGAAAACATAAATATCGACCAATTGTGGCCAAGGTAAACAAATATTTATCTAGGCTGTGTTGCTAACAAAAATTAAATGAAAAAACAATTAGTAGATTAAGAATGGAATTCAAAGCATATAAAATAAATGGGGAAATAAGGTTAAAAAAACACATAACAAATAAAATTTAAAATGGAACATCGATGAAAAAACATCGCCAAAAAATTGACACCTTATCCCAGGTAGGTGGGGTGAGGCAGATGATTTGAGAAGGACCCTTGGGACTGGATTCATGGAGTTTGCTGAGCATGACGGAGGCACCCTCCTGATCTTGCCTGGAAAGTCGGGCAGAAATTTCAGCCAGCAAGGGGTAGAAGGGTTCAAACCAGGGCAGGCAGCTGATGTTAAATTTATAACAGAAATTATTATAAATGCATAACAATTGCAAAACAAAATTCTTGATGGTTGTGATGGTTAGTCAGCTCCATTTTTATACTTGTATGATCTTACTCAGCTATGTATAATATCTAATTCATCATCTTAATCATAATTATAACCATAATTATATCATCGTCGACAAATTAGGAATGGGGGAGTGTAATAATGACGATGATGATGAGGGTGATGATAACATGAAAACGTGTCTGAAAACTGGCAATGAGTCGCTAAGATGTACAGCTGGAGCAGTTCAATTTGTAATTGAGAAATATTTAAGAAGTAATTATGTATATCATAAATATTATTATTAGTATTTATGTAGAGCCAATTCAAAATGGGTGCCAGTGCAAGCCAAGTTGCAAACATATGCTCTGCAATGGATATGAACAAGTGAAAAGATAGGCAGATGAATGAATAGATGATTGGACATTTGGAGAGATGGATTGATCAGTGAATGCCTGAGAGGGTGAGTTATAGAATGCAATGATGGATGGATGAGTCACCATGGAGAAAATGTTAGTTAACTCTCTTACAAACTAGACCTACTTGCCAGCAGCACAAATGTGAGATGACACAAAAAAGGAATTGAAATGGTAACCTTGAAACAATTACAACCACTACTTCCACCAAATACAACAACAACCAGAACTATTTCCCTCAAATACCTTTGAGGAACAAGCAAGCTGGAAATATTAACATATTTTTGTCAAAACATCCTAGATTATATACCTCATGAAGGTCAATATGTAGGCTCATGAATAAACCAGCAGAACTTAAACATCAAGCCAGGTACTTCCAAGATTGATCTAGATTGAGACAACTTGGAATTGCTGAGCGACGTTAACAGGATAAGTTATGGAACAATTCAATCGAGGGGCACTTTCGCATCGAAACATCATCAATTCTTCATCCACAACTTAGTTCTAATTCATCAATATCACATACCAATAATTCACCAGCACAACATATCAACAATTCACCAGAGCCACACACCAACAATTCATTAAAATTCAATATTTAAAAAATGAAAAAAGCCCAAAAAATTAAATGAGTTTTGCATCTCAAGATTGATTGGTGGCCATTTGAAATTCTTGCTTGTCTTGAAGCTGTCCAACATTCTAATCTTCAAATTCAGTTTTTAATATCTACCGCTCAAAGATTTCTAACAAAATTGGGAAACTGCTTTCTAAATCAAACGGAAAAACATGAAACAAAAGACCTTCTGTCGAATGCTATGCGTCGAGAGAAAATGAGCATTGTGAAGCTGCTCACTATCGGCAGTAATGGCCTAAAGTTATTTAAACAGATTATTATATTTATTGATTTGTAGGCTCATCTGAAAGTATTGGAGGAATGATTATCATTTGGGTTTCAAATCTCTGAACACCCAACGAAATATTTTCCCCCAAAAAAGGCACAGGTATGCAGATGAAGCTAATTGAGGATGTTTTTCCTTTACCGAGCCACAACAAAAAAAAAACAGAAAATAAGGAAAATAAGGAATAAAAAAAACCGAAGAGGAAAGTCTTGATTGAAGTTCATCCTTATCAAACCAAATGCCTTTATTTAAACAGAAGGAATTAAGGTAGATGGCAAGCAATGACAACAAGACTGGAATTATTAAATATTAAATGGTTAATAAATGAAGAAATATATTTGTAGCAGTCTAAAGATTTTGGTTAAAGATAGTTTTTTTTTTAAATCCCAAAATCTTGGGTAACATGATAATGGAAGCATGAAACAATTTGTGATATTATGATCCTCATAACATAACCTAAGCAACGCTAACAGATGATAAAAATGATGATGGTGATGATGACGATTACGACGTTAACAGAAATAACAGAAACAAGAAGATGTTAAGATGTCAACCTCACAAAGCAGTAGTTCCTCTCCACGTGACCATCGGAATGAAGCAAACAGAATCCAAACTTGAACTTGCTGTTTATGTCCGTCATGACAAAAGTAAAATACTCCTGTTCGCATCTGGTGGAGGAATAAGACATCATCGTTATCATCATCGTCACTATTTACCATAATCTTCTTCATCAGTGCTTTTTAAGTGAAGGCTTTGCAAGCATTTCACCAGGTAGTGAATGAGTGAAGAGTGAAATGAAGTATTTGAAATAATTATTGTTGATTCCAACATGTTTAAATGAAAAAGATGATGAAAAAACCACAAAATGAGAACCTGTTGAATATGATTTCCATTGACATACAAAATTAATGTCCTGTTGTGTAACATCAACAAACCATTCAATGGCCTCAAAAATACATGGTTATTACTCATGATGATTTTAGTGATTCTCGCATGTGGCATTACTAAACAATGTTATTGTATCATCATCATAGTCAGATCTCCCCATCATCATCATCACTAGCAGAAGCAACAACAAAAACAATGTTAAAAGCACAATGGAATTGAAATGAATTATTCAAAAGCATCTTAAATAGACTACAACTTTTAAATTTAGATAGCTATGAAAATCGTAGATACTGATGATGATGATGGCCATTGGTTGAAGGCAGCGACCCCACCACCACCATCACCACCATCATCATCATCGTTCAGTCATTCATATAACCAATTAATCTACTCGTCATTTAATTACAGTTTAATACAAATGGCACAAGAGAAAATTCAAGAATGAAAGTAATTAGCATAAACATGGCAGGCATGAAGGTCTCAAGAGAGAAAGTTCAACAAAGATGCTTTCCTCTTCTCAGTTTTAATGAACCAAACCTCAATTGATGATGATGATGATGACGATGACATGCTCCATCAGCCACGTCGAGTTTACTATTTTAACCGTGATTTTGATTAAGCGGATATTAAATCCAAAAACAACCACAACATTTCATCTAAACGACCAAATTCTACCTAATAAAGTCATTTTATTAGCTAAGACACCATTTAATGAAATAACATACAAATAAATCAAAAAATGCAAATAATTTAATAAATCTCATTCCTCCAGTTATTCCTTTCAGAAGCTGCATATGGATAAGTATGTATAAGTGTGGTTAAACATACATAAACATGAATAAACATGCATTTGTATGGATGAATGTGAATAAATGCAAATAAATAAGGAGAAATATAAATAGCAAATATTAAAATAAATAAAATTATCGTTAGAAATAAAAACTTATCGGTGGCATTAATTCCTACCTATGTGACCCGATGGCATATGGGAAGGCAAACTTTAATGAAGGTTTGAGAACATCCTGTAAAACAATTAACATTCTTATGTGTCTACTTTTGAAAAAAATTCATTTTAATTATTTAATTATTTATTTATTATTCTCATTACTGTATATCATGTATATAATTAATAAGTAATAGTTAAAGTAACTTTAAAATTTGTTCCAATAAATTGGAGCACAATTGAAACATTAATCTTTAAAACCATACTAAATGGACTTGTAAAATTAAATTTATTGTTTATGATAAAATCCAAATCATCTATGGACTTTAATCAAATAAATAAATATATTCATAGGTGGCCATTAAGAATTTCAGGATTGCCTTTCAGTAATTCCAATTATTTCCACAATTTACTTTGTAAACGAATATAATACTTTGTAAATAAATAGTTAATAAAATCTGTAAACAACATCACAATTCATGAGTCAAAAAAGAATCAGTAATTAATTATCAAATAGCTGAATAGTTCACACCAGCAAGTGACTGAAAGTTTCATATAAAAATAAGATTAGTCTGATAGAGTAGGAGACCCAATAAATATGAGAAAGCAAACTTTTAATTGCACACAATTGTTCAGTAGCAAAGAGAAAGCTTGCTTTAGATTTATAAATGCAAAGTTAAATAAAGTATCTGAGGGTGTTTGAAAGTAGCCTATCAATTATTAAGAAAGCAAACATCTTAGAAATCATGTTAAATCAAAAGAAACCAGCCTCATCACTGAAATCCCTGGGGTAAAACCTCGCAACTCTGCCATGCTCCTCATCTCCTTGGGCTTCCCTAACAAATTCTATGAAAACTTCAAATATTTTATCTGGCTCTTGTCTGGAAAGCAAAATAATTGATCCGGTTACAATTTATGAATCTTCGGATCACATTGGTTAGTTAGAAATGAACGGATGAGGTTACTGATGTTCAGAAAATATATAAAATTATGATTTAATAATAGAATCAACAACAAATCTTGAACACCAGTTCTTCAGTGATAAATAATGAATTAATTACAAATGCCTCTTAGAGGTAATCTCAATAATAATAATAATAATAATATAATAATAATAATAAACAATACAACATAAGATACTAACTTGAGTCTGGAACCCATACTGTATGGCACCTTAATCGGTATCTCTGCAGATTGCAGTGACAATAATAAAAACTGATTCGTGAAGTTCACCAAGCTTATTCCAAAAAAATCCTTCAAAAGTTCAAAACTGTCATCAATTCCTCAAGAGCATGTGATCGATCAGAGAACTAATTCAAAAAGTCTCTCAGCAATCCTACCTCACTTCATAGCGAACTCACCATCCCCCTTAATCAACATCAGACTAACTAGATAAATAGCAGTGTTATGATGGTCTTCAGTTGTATTAGAGGTGTGTCAATGTTACTAATTCATTTATCTCATATAAAGGTGTGTTAATTTAAACTAACTATGAATAAAATTTCTTATAAAAACGAGCTAAAATTAATTTGTCACTTTATTGCGCTAATCCGATTTATTTCAATCATTATCTTCGTAATTTTTTAAAACAAAGTGTTTTCCCAATGTAAAATAAATTTATCAAAGTTAAATAATTTCTGGTGGCATTGAATATTCTGTTAAACTCGTTTCCTAATTTTATGCCGACGGGATTTCGTGGGTCCCTGTGGGCATATCACATGGTTGGCTAAACCCGTACGTCATGTTACACGTCCCTAACTCACTTTTTAAGACCAGACTGGATAAATTAATTCATTAGAATAAACTACTTGCATGAAGAGACGATAACACATCTGACACCACTTTTGATGAGTCACCACTGTAACGTTCTCAAGTTTCCAAAGCACATGATGTCACATATTCCTGTTTGCGAACTATCTTACCCAATCCACTGATTCCCATCGCATACCGAGTTTCGATAAAATGGAGAAAAACAAGGCCAAAATAAAATTGTCAACATCAAGTAATTTCTCAAGGAAATAAAATCCGATTTCATCTAAAACGGAGAAACAAAATAAAAAATATTGTGAAGGCTTTATTAATAACATTTACGCTAACAACCTAAACATGATCATGATAGAGGTGCTTTAAGGATGTTACGCGCTTCAGCTTTTGATAAAAGGAAGGATTTCGCCTTCTAGCTTTCTCCGCTTTGACAAAACCCAACACTACTCAGCACAACAAATCCACGACGAAATTCAGTGGATTAAATTCAGTTATTAAAAATTGTCATAAAAGGATTTATTTCTAGAAAAATATTTCAATGAAGATGTTTCTCAATCAACGTCTGGTCAGAAAGGCATTTGTAGCTAAATAAAATTTGTAAGCTTTGCATTGTTCTCTCATCTAATGGTGCAGCTCTAAGGAAAACTAAAATCTGTAACAACCAAACGGATGTTTAAAAGTTGCAGTAATAAAATAGATTCACATCTGAATGTTCTACATTTGAGAAATCAAACGACGATAATTAACCGACACAACATGTTGAAGAAATTGATTGGATCTCCTCCATCTCCTACCCTTCCAAAATCCAAACATTTTCCAATACTGGAAATTAATATCTTCACAAAAAATGTATATACACCCATTGAAAAGAGAACGACTGAAGCATGAAAGTAGCCAGAAAAACGATGACGAGAGGGATATGTGCTCCTGTAGGCATCACGCAACCTGAGCATCTCCGAGAGCAGAACAAGTCGGATGAATCGGACAAACCGATTTCATCCAATTACAGGTGCAATTCATGATTTTTAGAAAAAATAAAATTTAAATAAAATAATTTTGAAAGAAATTCTTGAGATCACCTGAGTTTGGAACAGGGTTATTGAATTGTGGACGTAATTACGGCAAATTATTTGGGTCGAGCAATAAAAAGTAAAAGTTGCTTGTTTCTACAGAAGTTAACGATTAACAGTTTAAATATAAAAGACACACTTTAGACCACATGCTGAGGTGTAACCACACATGAAGACAGCTTAATTAAATGTACAGAGGTCACTTTTGCATCGAACACAAACTGCTACTTGACTGACAGGCACACCAACATGATTTTCTATCGACTCTGCTCCAGATTTTCAATGTAAAAGCCCCAATGTTGAATGTTGATTCGTGAAAATTCACAGCAAAGGTTCTCGAGTGGAAAAGACTTTCCGTCAGATTCTCTTGAGCACGGGCGCCGATCGATCGTTGACGACGGTCTTCCTCAGACTGACGCCTCTCAACAGAGCGGAGAAACCTTGCGGCTCGTCGGATGCATCGGACTCCACCATTTCTTCAGCTCGGCGGTGCACGGGACAGACGGGGGCGGGACGATCGCTTTCCGCCTCGATCCCCGATCGAGGAGGAGGAGGACGACGATTTTCCGGCAGGGTGTCGAGATTTTGGTGAAGTTGGCTGAAGCGCTGCCTGAGTGCCACGTTCAGTTCCTCCCGCTGTGGCATCTGCGGCCGGTGGTAGTGATGCTGGTGGGAGACTGAGCGGTCAAAGGAAGCAGGAGGTGGTGGAAACGAGTTGTCGACGAGTTGTTGCGGACGGAGAAGGTCGTCCGGAGGAGGAGGCAGTTCGTCGGGTTTCGTGTTTCCGTGACGTGCCTCGACAAGATGATGCTGGCCGTCGTGGAGCTGGTTTTGCCAGATGTTGTTGTTGTTGTTGTTGTTGTTATTGGTAGGTATTTCATCTATAAAGAGGAATTTATATTTAAATACTTTCCATGTTTTATTAATGACTTCACAAACTTGTAAGAATAAATTGAAAAAAAAGTAATATCAGACATTCAAAATAATAAATAAAATAAAATAAAATAAAATTGTTCGTGGAATGAGAGCATTTCACGAACCAGAAGTGGACACAGGCCTCCTGTTATCAGTTTCCATCCTCGAGTGGTTGAACCGCTTGAGGGGGAGGGTGCTGCACTTCTCCAGGTCTGTGAGACTTGATTCAAGCAGGGCATCCAACTCTGAAAACAGTCGAAAACTTTTACAGCTTTCTGAAGCAATTAACAAATCAATTCATTTGTTTATGTTTTCACATGAACAACTAAATCTACTTTTGAATGGTTTTTTAGAATTTAAAAAATTTTGTCTCCATTAGCAAAAAAATCGTTCATCATCAGCATAAGTCGGAGCAGTGTAATTATCGTTGCCACATCACCAACATCACATCAGTCGTAACCATCATCACACCTGGATTGACTCTGTTACAAACCTGCAATGGACTGCATGGTTTCATTGGAACTGACATTGGTCATAGTTCCATACCCACTGGAGCACTGCATGGACTGGAGTGACTGGAGAGACTGAAGACTTGTGGTAGGGTGGCTTGTCTCCAGGAGTTTGGCATTCTTCTCCAGGTCAAGTATGACCTGGTTCAATGAGGAGATGTCTGCCATATCCTTTTTTTTTTTTAATTTAATTATTTTACAAATAAAATAATATTATAATGCTGCAATATAATTGTGCAATCATCATCGTCATTCTTAATGAATTGAAACTTCTCAGATTGTTATTAATTTTTCTTCAAAAAAATAAAACATACCTTATCATTTTGCTTGAACTTGATGCCTGGAACAAATGAAACGAACAAATTATACTTCCGCATTAAGACATTATCACCAGTTATCAATAATAAATATACTTCAGGCCTTATCACCAGCTAGTCATCACCTCAGCGAATATAAACTAAAGTACGAGGCGTGTATTGAAGATTACACACCTGTACTCAACACACTAATGTTCTTAGAGACATCTTCTTAACTCAGAAAGCAGAGGAAGGAATAATAGATGGATGGATGAAAGAATGGCAGTATCATTGAATGACTGATTTTTAGGGAAAATAAGCAATCCTCAGCAAAAGCAAATTAACAGGAAGCTTTTAAAAAAAGGAATGAAAAACACAGGAATGTTTTGAGAAAAACTATAAAACTTTAAAACAATCAACCAACCTGGCAGGTCAGGGACTGTGGGTGGAGCCACGAAGACAGGAGTGACAATTGAATTCTCCCTCTTCACGAGTGCTGGTCGTGCATAAATCTTCTCCACCTTCTTGGAGCCTATAACACAGTTTGAAATTGGATGGACAATTGATGGATGGATAGATAAAGAGATGTATGATTGGATGGATGGATAACTGAGTGCTTATTCAAGTTGAAGAGCACTGAACTGGCATCAATAAGCATGTCTGTCATTTAAGTATCACTCATTGGTGAAGATGATAATAATTTTCAACATGTCAAAAATTGTCACTCCAGGTATTTCACACCTAAACAGTTCTTATTTACCCTTTCATCGACCATCACAACAGCTGCTCAATGCATAATTCTGCAAAACAACCAGTTCCAAGGGTGCATCTAGCTACAATAACGAATCTCCAAATATCGGTTCAATATCTGTTGAATCTAGCGTGCCACCAATATTAGAGAACTTGCAAAAGTCCCCAAGGCAGGAGGTTTGTGACAATCAGTCAATCAATCAAGCAATCAATCAATCAATCAATCAATCAATCAATCAATCAATCAATCAATCAATATAGCAACTTGATTCATCAACTCAGTAGCAAGGTGGTTTCAAAATCTATTCAGCAAACCAAACTTGCATCTCACCAGAGGAACTGGAAAGTGTTGATGAAGTTGAGGACAAGGATGTTGACGAAGGGAAGG
The DNA here is from genome assembly GCA_021613335.1 of Whitmania pigra. NCBI lineage: Eukaryota > Metazoa > Annelida > Clitellata > Hirudinida > Haemopidae > Whitmania > Whitmania pigra. The sequence continues at coordinate 1,264,509 of JAJTWR010000021.1, forward strand.
ATTGTTGTCTCGAGAACTGCTGTAAGAGCTGCTGTTGCTGCAACTGTTGCATCTGTTGATATTGTATTTGTTGTTGTTGCATTTGTTGTTGCTGCATCTGTTGATGTTGTATCTGTTGTTGTATCTGTTGTTGCTGCATCTGCTGATGTTGTATCTGTTGTTGTTGTATTTGTTGCTGCATCTGTTGTTGTTGAACTGCTGGCGGTGGTACAAAAGTGTCGGCAGTGAGGTTGGGTCTCACGGAGACCTGTGGGTGCTCCTCTGGAGAGATGGTTAGGGTCCTCTCGACGGGGGCAAACTCCTGACGGAAGAAGAAGTCGTCGTCAACCGTCATCGTCACGATCGAGGACTGCTGGACGGCATCGGAGGGTGCCCTGGTCGTGTAGGGGAGGGTCGAGGAGCGACCCACGTAGTGCCCCGCAGAACACGAGTTGTGATTGGTAACAGACGGATTCTCCTGGCAACCGTTCTTGAGGAAAGCTTCATTGGACTTGTGCGAGGACGAAGACGAGGAGCGAGACATCGTCCCCATGAAATCTGCCTCCTCTTTGATGCTCCGCTTCTGTGATGCAATGCATTTAATGGTGAAAACTACTTAACGTTATTTAAGTATTAACTATCTAATCAATATACTTAAGTAAACTATTACTATTACTTTTAGTCTCAACATCCTTATGTTTTAATGCCTATTGTTGAGTCCTAAATAATGATTGACAAACGAGAACCCACCTTTCTCTCAATGGTCATATGAAACCCATGGATGGCATCAACAAACGTCTGTTCAACGATTCCAGGTCCTAAGGATGATTGTGCCTCCAGGATGGTCATAATATCTCTGAAGCTCTCCAACTCACCAACCATGGCTGTCTCGTGTGCCTGGTGGAATAAAGGTGACTCAGCGTATTTAATTTGAAACGTTTACATTCTAATTAAGTTATTATTATTATTATTATTATTTAATTGACAGTCAAATTTATTTAATAATAAAGACTGTAGCGAGACAATGAGGCGTTAAAATTACTATTAATTTTAGATTAAATGACGTGGCATCCTGTCTACAAGGAGTATGCATAGACAACAATGTTGATGATGATGAACATCCTTTTCATTGCTAGACTGGCTTCTAGTTGAAAATCAGTTATCAGGAAGTTAATGGAGAAGTCAATTTAATTCAATTTCCATTTAACATTCAAAGCTCATTAGCAAACACCACTAACACTATCATCGTCACCAGGACCACAGCCACTGTTATCAACATCATCTTCATAATCACCGTCATCACATCATTCGTGTTAACAATCAACGATGTGATGGTAGCAAAGCAAGCAAACGGGAGAACTTCCTGAACCGAGGTCCACTTGCCTCGAGGCATTCAATAACCGAGACGTACAATAAACGTACACTAACTGAGATGTACAATAAACGTGCACTAACTGAGATGTGCAGTAAACTTACATGTACTGAGATGTGTGTTTTGGACGAGAGAGGATGAAGCAAAGCTCAAACAAATACAGTAAATATGAAGGCATCCCAGCGAGAATGAAAGATGATCATTTTCAATCAATATCAAGAACACTATAAAGATCATTATCAAGATAATAAAATCTATTAAGCTACTTTTTCATCAAACTTCAACAAATTTGGTTTTGAAAAGATATTTTGTTTAAAAATGCAGAATTAAAGATCACATTTTCAAGCAGCTACACCCAATTATTATCACAATACACCCAATTATTATCACAATACACCCAATTATTATCACAATACATACAAATGCAGAGGTTGAAATGGTAGGTGTTTCACTGAAATGGGACGGATGTTGACTAAGAATAAAGATCAAATCACACCAGCGAGAGTGAGTCAATTATACGAGGGGACCACCCACAGTCACCATATCGCCTTATCCCAAGCAGACATACAAACGTATCGTAACGATAACAGATTTAATAGCCACATTACTGATAATTAACATTACTAGACTATTATTGTAATAATAATAATAATAATAATAATAAAACTCATTAAACAAAAAATTGATTAGAAAAACCTAGACGAAAATTGAATGACTCACCACGACTGGTTTGATGCACCCGACCAGGAAGGCGAACCTGCTCCTGTGTTCAGTGATGGCAGAGAGGATTGCATTCCTCTCAGTCAACTCGAGTGCTGACGCTTTGGCATTGAAGTCTCTGGTGCACAATTCCAATTTGCTCTTCGCATCAGGTTTGCCTGAGTTATTTTGGACGAACACTTTTTATTTTAATGGTTGTCATTTATTTATAGGAACAAATAACAAAATTAATGAATTGATTATTTATTTATTTATTGGTGAAATCTAGTGCGGCATCAGACCAGACAAGCTAACGAGTCTTCTTATCAGAGCCAAACATTAGGACAATGTACAACGAGGCCAAGCAGGTGAAAGGATGCGCCATCAGCCCCTCAAAAACATGTTTGGTATGACTTATGACCTTATCAAGAAGTTAAACTGACAGTGTAAAAACAATTAATGATTCGTTGAAAACGCTTGAGTGTCTCTCGTGAGTGGGTGGGCAGGGGAACAAAGAAAGTGAGTGAAAGAAAGAGTTGATGTGATGTTATCGGAGTGATGAGGAGGTAACACACATTGTAATGGGCTCCTAATTAGTACTCGTTCGGCTCCTAATTAGCGCTACCGGGCTCCTTATCGATAAGCAATTAATAACTTGGTTACAACGTGCTGTTTCACTTACTAAGAGAAACCCTTAATTGATAATGATGATTTGCATTTATATATATATTTTTTAAATATTTCTATTTACTCAGGTTAGGAAGATTTCTGCTGGTTGAATAAGTACTTTGAATAGATTTGTAATGTTAATGTGTTGAATAAATGTTTTTTTTAGCGATTGTTGAACTAAATTTGAAGGATAAGAACAGCGAGAGATGAATAAACGATCAGAGATAAATAAATCTGTGCTGAGTCATCTCAACAAGAAGCTAGTGGAATAGCTGTGTGTGTGAGTGTGTGTGTGTGTGTTGCTAATTGTAACAATGCAGTTAAATAACATTAATTAAAATCAGCAACATATTAATTACTTACAAAGCTCACATATTGGCATTAGATTTGAACCCAAGCTAACGAAATTGTTTGACTTAATTCTATGTCCTGCTTAACTGAATGAGTTAATATTGTCTGATTTAGTATCCTGCTCGGTCTTTCGCTGCTCGCCCATTCAGCACAAAACATTCGCCACTAAGCAGAAAAGCATCCAACATTTTCAAGAAGGCATTCGTCATTAAGAACTTCGGAGGAATATTCGGAATGCAGTTGAAGACTGCCGATGATTGACAGTCCCAAGGAGGTGAATGAATGATTTTAAGGAGAATGAATGACCTTTGTTGACTTTCTTCTGTAACTTCACAGTCTCAAGTGACGCTTTTTTAACTTCTCCTTGCATTTTCTTGCATTCTGAAATGTTCAATAATACAAACATAAATTACAAACGGACTCACAACTCATAAATTATTATTATTATTATTATTATTATTACTAATTTCAATACACAAATACATCTTAACTTTCACATAACCATCCCAGTCCATACAATAAGTGGCTAGCTGATAAAAAAAAACGTTGCCTAGCAACGATCACGAGGCCAGATGTGGGGTGATTAACAAAAACTATTCAGACGTCTAAAGGTCGTGGAGATATAAAAAAAAACAACTTTTGTACAAAAAATGTTGAATTAAATAATTAGTCATGAACGACATGAGATATCCGAATAGATCACCAAACGGACGCGCAATTGGATGACCTCAAAAGATTGAAAACGCTAACAACCAATCAGAAGTATGGAGGTCACATGTCCGTGATTCAGTTTAATGAAGTAATCAGAAGTAATGAAAATCCATAGCCGCCCTTAACTTCCAGATGTACAGGATACCCATTATCGTTGGCACATCATCACAAACACACTTTCCTACGAACATTATCCTAGAACAGAAACGATCTAATTGCCTAGTTGTTACTTTCTCACACTCACACTCTGTAACAAACTCTTTACTCTGAAACTCGTTTCACTGTCACCATTACAAACATTAGATACAAACATTATAGAATCACCATTACAAACATGATAAGATACACCATTGCCATCATCATCATCATCATCATCATCATCATCATCATCGTTTGCGGATATACAAATAGAAAGTGTTTCTAAATAAATTAAAATATTCTTGAGAATAAGAGGCATCTATTGACCATTATTAGTCACTCAATTAAAATTTTCAATCAATACAATAAACACCACAATAATATTATCACAATAATCATAAATTATTAAATGTAATTATATTCTTCTTCTTATTATTTTGTTATTATCATTATTATAACGGAGAATATATATTAAGAATGAGTACATCCAAAGCCTCCCGATAGATAAGCTAGAGATGAAAGTCTTTTAATAAAAAGCATAACAGATGGACATCCTTGGTTTGTGAATAAATAAAGGCTAATCATTACAAGGTCTTCCTATTATTTTGCATTTATTATTATTATTATTATTATTATATTATTATTATTATTATTATTATTATTATTATTATTATTATTATTATTATTATTATTATTTATATATTTAATAAGCATTGATTATTAAATCTATAAAGTCGGACTAGGTAAATGGATTTTCAGCAAACTTCACAATGACGTGATTACGTTGATTATCACAACTCATTACAAACTCATAACAATAATATTAAAACTTAAAATTAATTTAACTAATAAATTAAAATGAAAACCTAAACAAGCACACAAGGAAAAGGATGCAGATAGCAAAGGAAGCGTACAATTACAGGTACAAGAACATAGAAACGTACAATTATAATTACAAGAACATGCAGTCCATTCAAACCTTTTCCATGCTCCTTGTCCAACTGGAGTGCATTCCTCTTCCACTCGTCCATCTTTTCCTGCAGCGGAACGACCAGGCACTCGACGAGGGAGCTGGAATGAACATTAAGTTGTTATTGTTGATGATGATGATGATGATGATGATTGTTTTTTAACTGGGCGACTACAACTTTTACGCGGTGTTTTTAAAATGTTTTGGAGGCTACTGATTAATTTAATCTCTACGTGTTCTTCAATCAGCTTTTGAGATTATTAAAAATCTATTTCATCATCATTATCATAACGACATCGTGGATGCGAAATACATGCTCTGAATTGTTGGGTGGCACTTTTTTTTAGGCCGACCGATTGAAGCTTCTGCGCGACAATGAATTCTTTTCGCAAGAGTCATTGCATTCATTCAACACGAATGCAAATCATTCACTTCACCATGCACCATGCACCCAAGCATTCATCAGGGGCACTTACATCAGCACTTACAAGATTGGATCACTTAAGCATCATTAAGAGCGAGGACTTGAAATTCAAATCATGTTTTAATCATGACCAGAGTAAGCGAGTGCGCACGGGAATATAAGCCGACTGTCGAGTGAAATAAGTTGCTAATGAATTTATACCGCAGTAGTCTAGCCAGAATTTTAAAATAGGTTGAGATGGGGGAGGCAAGTTTTTTTTAAGTGTACGTGAAACATTATACCAATAGGGTGTAGTACTGGTGGATCAGCAGCAAAAAATTAATTACACTAAGCAACACATAAGGAAAGCAAATGCACTAGTAAATTAGTTATGAAAACCTACAACGCGTAACATATATTGATGTCAGAAGCTTTGCTAATTTACTGGATTTAATTAGCTGCATTGCAACCAATAAGGTATTTGTGAATTATATGAATTTAATTAGCTGCATTGCAACCAATAAGGTATTTGTGAATTATATGGATTTATCAAGACGTATCAGTAAAAAGGGCATCTTATAAAAATGTTATCAGTGGGATGTCATAAAAATTGCAAGGCATTGTTAGCAACACGCTTGTGTTGTCTCTCTTTGCCTTCGGCAATAAAGACTGAGCAATATGTTGGAAATCATCTCTAATTAGCTATAAAATATATCATTCTTAAATACAACTTGAGGTCGTGTTGTAAACGTTTTATTGCTAAATTTAACAATTAATTGCACCACTTAGCGATTACCACTTTTGTTAATAAACAAATACTGAAAATAACTTTTACAGCTTCGAAAAATCAATAGCTTAATTAATGAAATAACCGAGATACAATTACTGAGAATGACTTGAGTAAACATGGAATTATGAAAAGAAGCTGTGAAAGGGTTGATGTTATCTTCGACCTAAGACACGCCCGTGCAACAACAACAACACGACATTCTCAAGGAAGTCGAAGGCTTCAATAACGTAAAGAAACGAGATGCAATCATCACTGCAAATACTAATTACTGTTCTCTCGTGTGAAGCGATTAATCAGGGCTTAATGTAAACAGTCGACGACGAGCACTTGAAATCGCAGCCATCATCCGAATGAGATGAGAAATTTAACTTCCCACAATTACAACGACATCATATACATATACGCATACATATACATATGACTAATATGTCTAATCATAACTAATATATATATCTAATCAGCAAAGGCCTTTTGAACGCACTGAGTTATTCTGGGTAGTATTTTTTCTATGTTAGTTACGATTGGAAACGTGGCGAGATGACAATAATAATAATAATTTAATAAATAAGATGTTTTAATAACTTTATATATTAATAATAATATGGCTTCTGCAGTCATAATAAAAAAAGGTCCAACAGTTTTGTAGAGAAGCCACGTCACAATTGAAGCAATCAACTCATTCAAATTCTTCTTAACCAACGATCAAGGGTATGATGATGATGATCATGATCATTATCAATAATATAGTCACCACCGCCAACAAATACAACTACTACTTAAGTACTTGAGTGCAAACCTTGCAGAACAAACGCAAAAAGCAGATGATGGATAAGCATGTTTGCATAGAAAACTAAAACAATGCATCATCACATCATTGCATCATCTTTCAAATACTCACTTTGTGTAGCTTTTCAGGTGATTCTCCAGAGCTTTGTGTCTGAGGCAGAGTTTGATCATCGAGGAACCGAGATCCCTCGGCCCACCTTTCGTCTCCATGGCAAAGTCGGCCAACTTCTGGAACGACTCCAGGAAGGAGGACATGCCAGCAATAAGAAGTCTGAAAAAAAATTAATTAAAATTGAATGGTATGTCGTCGTATAATCCCAAAATTTAAATCAAAAATGTAATTTCCTGCATAGATTTAAATTTAAAAAATAAAAATTATAATTCCTTTAGTTCCTAAGTAATCCAAACCAAAACTTGTAATAGGAAGATTATAAACTATTTCAGGGATAATAAAATTTGAACATTTTTGTTCCTTTTAGAGTTTTGTTTGAAAATTAACATTTATTATATCCAATAATTCAATATATTTTTTAACATTCATCCTTTCACAAAATCGTATCGAAGATATATCCACTAAAAAAGATGATTCATAACAGCAATAAAAACATCATCTTGTGACAGGTTGTGGTGATTTTTCAACGTGGTGGTATAAATCAAAGCTGCAAATTACCATGTAAGAGGAGATGCATCACAAAAAAACCGAGAGAAATGAAGAGCCAAATACAATCAATAAATTTGTAATGCATTAAATTTTGATTCATAACAAAAAGCATTAAATTTTGCTTCATAACAAAAAGCGACATCGCTACCCAAGGCTTACTGAGGAATTATGCGAATATTTGTTCTCATTTGCAGATAGATTGAGGATGAGTAGAAGTAGGCAAAAATAATTGGAATGCAAATTTTTTGAGGAAAGTAAATTGAATAAGAGAAAGTTAATAAGAATTCTTTTCCTGGCAGAGGCAGAACAAAAGTACTCAAGGATAGGGCAATATAATTGAGTTCATACGAGGTCGTCCGAACATATAAAACACGTTGTGCCAAGACCTAACACCTCAAGGCAGCACAATCAATTTGCACCTAATCACCTCTAGCTTTCTAAGTGATCATTCGTAATTAAAAAACTTAATTCCTAGAAAACGAAAGATAAAGATGGAAAGAGAGTACCATATTTTTCATAATCATTACTGCTATTATTTCCTATAATCACTAATTTCTATCATTATCATCATTCAAGAAGCTTTTTTCAGACTTTATTGATAGAAAAGTCAGAAACATAAAGAGCTTTATAACAGAAGCACCAATGACAGCAAACTTATTGCTGAAATATCATACAACCTCACTTAGAACTGAACATTTGCTTTCAAATGGTCCTAGATTCACGTCGCTTGAAATGTCATTAATGTTCACATTGTTGTTGTGAGGATAATTAACAAATCTCATTTGCTTGTGAAGATAGGACGTTAAGATAAGAAACAGATAAGTTGAGAAAGTCCGTTCTACTAGTAGTATACACTACACTTCATTAAAACATGGCCTGACGACATCAGCACATCACAAACTTTCGTAAGAAATAAATATTTGTTCGAAATAAACGTTGAAGTACTGAGTATTATAATCGCATAATGCACAATTATTTGAATTATTATATGGATGTTGTTAAAAAGATCAGATTAGGTCTTTTTAATGCTTGACAGTCTCTGATAAGTTTAATCCTTACTCTTGTTATTTACGCATGCCCGACAATAACACATTATTGCGATCATCGCCAAACCAATGAGGAAAATAATAATTGAAATCTACCTGAGCGTGGAATTAAACTTTCCGCATTGTTTGATCAAATCCTCCCAGAGGGGGTAGCTGCCCTGAAAAGTCAAATAAACTCACTGTGAGGTCAGTAACAACGGAACGGATGAATAGGCTAAATTAATTTATATATAAATCTGAATTTAATGATTTCAAATTTAATAAATGACAATTAAGTGGAACTGCTCGAAAATTTCGTGGTAAATGTTGATTTACTTGATTTTTCACAGAATAAGCACTAAACGCAAAAATTCTTGACATGAGCAACAAAATATAATGCATCATTTGCGTTAGTGCAACACAATTAACATAAATTTTACCAGGCATGTGTGAAAAACTCAAATTCAATGAATTAAATGTATATAATCTTAAACAATACTACATATCCTAAAAAATATTACATGACAAACAGGATTTGTTTAAGTACATGCTGTTTAAGTCGGAAACAAAGAATATTGTCAAACAAAAAAGATGAATGCATGGGATTGGTAGTATGAGGGTTGAGATTTGTGAAACTACGACGACGACGATGATGATAATGATGATGAATGCAGCAATCTCAACGATTAGAGTAAAACATGGATCGCTTAGCAGGATGTCCGCATGACAGACGAAATGAAAAGAAGGGCATCATCATCATCAGCAACAACACCGACGTTCAAACGACTTGCAAGTCATAACAAGTCCTTGAAGAGGCGTAAATAATTCGATGACGCACGATGCATGGATGGAGCAGAATAACGCTCCTTGTGATAATGAGTTCTTAGTTAAGTTTACTAATCATTATGATGATGATGATGATGATGATAATAATAATAATATAATAATAATAATAATAATAATAATAATAATAATAATAATAATATCGATCAAAAGATCGAAAGGGAGAGGCGATATCGATAACTGTTCATATCCAATGCAGAATCGCGTGATACGAATCCGTCCTAATCATCTAGCTATGCAACGAACGCTAATAAAAAAAAAGCGTGATACGAATTCACGGCCATTTCCAGGCAAAAGTGAGCGACAGTGAGAAAGTGAGGAGAGAGAAACTCCGAAGGACGTTTACAACACCAAACGAGTATCGAACGCGAGTGACAGAAAGCGATAAAAACGTGATTCATGTCCGTCCGCATGAATTACTTGCCAACGTTATCGGGCACTTCAGACTCCTCCTAGCAAAAGCGGTAATTTTAAGCGGGTTGATTTAACAAGCAGAAATCATTTGAAGTTGTTCAAATTTAAAGATAGATTAATCTTGTAGGATGTCGACGGCATTTCTTGATGAACTGAACAATTGTCAAGTTAACGGTGCAATGGCGGCGTAGATGGGAGCTCTTTTAACGAATAAATGTCCGCAATTCAAGAAGAGATTCGTGGAAAGAAAGAAGCAGAGGTGGAACACCAGATGGTTACAGAAAGTCATTTCTTGTTATTTAAGGTTGATGTGGAAAGAATTACATGAACATGGACAAAGGAAAAAAGGAAGAGACAGCTGTGATGGGACAGGAAATAGCTGTGAGTGGGCTGAGATGATGGTGGATAAGTGGAGTTCATCCTTCATATTTCTTTGTTTTACTTATTAAAAAACTCTTTAGGACACCACACATCTCTCACAATCATCTCTTTATGCTTTTTAAATATCAATTTTAAAATCAGGAAGCCTTATTTTATTCAAAGTCATTTTCAATGCACAATGGCTAACATTTTAACCTCTGATTCCATGCACCTTATAAATTAACTATTATTATTATTATTATTATTTTCCTGCTCTCAGCTACGATCCAGTTCAGTCGAAAATGCCACAGAAACCCGTTTTAACGCAGTTCGAGTAATTATTATATCGTTAAAAATAAGCACCTGCTGTAAATTCATGTTAGACACTTTGGATTACGATCCACAAAGGAATCCTACAAAGCGCACGAGGGCGAGAAAAATAAGAGGTTTTCTTTGTTGAGCATCACAAGTGAGGCGGGTTCATTGGCATCTTTGTGTCGGCAAACAACAGCAACAAACATTAACAGCAGTCATTCGAACAACAACTCGAAGCCAATAACAGAGTCACAAAGAAACAGGTGCTTGTTTGGAAAGCATTAAGCTTGCTCGATTAGATGGAGTTTGTCTTGCATTGAAAAGACGGAGCACTAACATTCACATTATTTCCACCTACATCTCAATTCAAAAAAACTTATTGGAAGAATGCACGCCATTAGTACGCTTAAGCTAATCCTAAAGAGGGCAATAAGTTAACGGCATTATTCGCAAGCAGAGAGCTTGTGGCTAAAAGCAAGAAAATTAATTGTGCGTAACCAGGTCGACTGAGGTCATTTCATAGCCTCGCATAAGCGAGTCGTGTCGTGTGGACTCACGCAACAGATGCAACAACCGACGCTGTAATAAAATGGATGTAAATATCAAGACTGTCTTTACAGATCCAAAAAAGTCTACATACAATAGTGCAGAGGAGTTTCTTAATGATATTTCACAACAAAGAAATGCTCAACAAGAATGTTCTCGTTGCGAAAGGGCGGTGCTATCTCAGTGCTCTACATTGTCAAACACTTCAATACGTAACAAAAAACACAACAACAAAAAGAAATACAGAATTGCATAAGAACTCTGGTCTATTGGTGGATCGTCACAATCCTGCGTGATGCCATAATATATGAGAAAATATTTTTTAAACACTAGCATTTCTCAAGGCCTGTTATTCAGTAGCGGCTTCATTTAATTGCCCCCACGAAACTAATCACTGTGAAATGAAAGGATCAAAACGCCATTAATCATTACTAGGAATAGGACTGAATTAATTCACATTACGCAATGCGACGAACAAGCATTTAAAGAAAAGCTTATGAGTCGATCGATTAGCCGATCTTGAAAGGTTGTTAGGACGGCCTTAAACAGCAGATTCTTTTGATCTTCTGCAGACAAACAAGGAAGTTTTCAAGTCAAATGTCTGCGCATTGAAGGACAAAGATTAAAAAAAAAACCTTTAGATTCTATGCAGTGTGCTCAACATTTAAGAAATAACTTATCTCAAAGCTTTAGAATATGCTGCAATGAATATCATATTTTATCATCATTTAAAAAATAATCTTAAAGATATAAAAGTGGTAAAAATCTGTGATCTAAGCCAAGCTGAATCTAGAAATTGAAGATGGAGTAATGTACAAAACCACAGGTACAGTTGAATATTTCCACATGTGCTCAAACGCACTCCCCCACAAAGCACACGCTATCGCAAACGAGTGCTTAAGCAGTATTTACTGCACGCCTGGAACCACTTCACGTGCAAATTAGGGAAGTAGTCATTAAGTTACTCAAACCTGAGCACTCAAAAGATCCTAATCTTATGAACGCTAATCATTACAGTTATTACATTGCATTACTACATTATTAATATTGATCTCTTCAAGGATGTTCATGATTCCTGAAAGTACACTTACACCTAAATGAGGTCAGATTTTAAAAGCTCCGTTTAAATAGATCAGTCTGTTTACCTCGGCCCTTCTAGGCTAAAAATAACACTGATGTGGTCGGTGGAAAAATTGAAAAAATTCTCTGCAAACAATGAAGTGAAGGAATGCTATTATATGTTAATCACCAATTCAAACTTTTGATTCAACAAAAGCTGGAAGAATAACATTGCAATTAAGTCCATGAAACTGTTGATAAAAGAATTCTGGAGAGCATACAGTGGAAATGCTATAACATAACAATTACTTGCAGTGGTTAAGAAACCTGGGGTTTGTGAAGTAATCACCCAAGTTACAAGTAAAGTTATCCACTTCACAAAGTCACCTGAGAAGTAAGTTAGGTCATCACAGGTCAAGGTAAGGTGATCTTGGTCCATGCCATGACATGCTCACCAACAAATGCAGAATCACATTACATTACAACAAGACCTAGTTTTGGTATCACTGCTGACATAATATCAGTTTAGTTTTAGCTTAGGTGTTAAGATCTAAATTATATAAACGTGGCATTAATTGCACATGCTGCAAAGTAAGAAATCTACTTCCATTTGTTGATTTTTAAAAGATGCACAACTTTGAAAATCCAACAACAAATAATTATCCTAAATACAAAGTATGATACTACATATTGTTTGTCTATAATAACTTGCTTTTAAGTAATTTACTAGAACATTTCAAGGAAACAATACCAAGCACAATATTCCAATGAAAATATTAAAATAATCAATCATCAAAAAGCTAGAAAAAGCATGATAATAAATTTGTGTAATATGTAACCTATTGTAAAGTTTATGATCCACACTACAAGATTAAAGTTTGTTAAAAATTAATATCCTCACCTTTAAATCACAAATTATGTTTTGAAATAATATCCCCAAATCTGTGAATTCTTTTTCCATTTTGATGAAACCTTCAAACCGAATTGAATAGTTGAATAAATAAATAAGCATTGTACATACAAAGTAACACAAACAAAAATGTTAAAACACTCCCCAAAGCTTAAATAAACTTATCAAAAGACATGTAAACGCTTTGCATTTGTAATGTAAAACCGATGGGCCGACAAAACATTGAAAAGTCCACTTGTATAAAATAACGTTAATGTTGGTAACAAGATAACATTACATGAAAAAACATGCAATTCATAAACAAACATTGACCTGTTATTATTCTACATTAATCAGCAACTCTCAAATCAACACACAACAAACCGATATCTACTCGCTTTAACAACGCGGTCACGTGTCTACCTTGTCCAATCACGGCGGAGTAGAGTTTTAAAAGTTTTAAAAAAGTATTTCATATTAAAATTGTTGTTGTTAAAATTATCAAATGTCTAAATAAATTAATTCTATAACAAAGTAATATTTTTAATTAATTAAAATGATTAACACTGGTCATTACCTACAAGTAGACATGATAACATAAATAGGAGTTTTCTAAATGTTGAGGTTGCAAATTATCAAACATATTTAATATATGATATATCTCATGTTTATATAATATAATAATCTATGTCTATATATCTATTTTCTATCAATTTTTTTAATAAGAGGATCATAAAATTAAAATAATTTGTTGTAGACATTAAAATTCATTCAATTTTGAAATATAATAAATATATGCCGATATTCAACCAAACGTGGCCAACATTAGCGTAATAGAAATAGTTGTGAAATATTATTATGTTACATAAAGGCTTTTAATATTAAGATTACATAATATTTTAATTTTTTGATTAACGAACTTGTCAACCTTAAAAGTTTTTTTTTGAAAACCATGATCTTTCTCCAACACTTTCAGAGGGGTGGCCTCCATCTTAATACTGCATATTTCTCCGCTCATATCCCAGAAAAATTGCATATGGGTGATGAAATCGTTCTACTGTGTCTTGAATGTAGCTCGCAAATGTGTTTGCCCCTATCACTGCATAATTCATCAGCAATGCCACACAATCATTGCTCTTGACCATCGGCCCTCGGTCGTTTTACTTCATGATCGCATTGAGTTGTGATGTCTGTTATGGTTGTGGGTTTGGGTGGTGTATGTTGTTTGATGTTTTAGTGGGAGTTTTGTGGATTTGGATTTGAACTCCGTATCGCTGTTGTCATCGTATGTTAAAAGCTCGCTTATAATAAGTTAAACAATCTGACGATGATTTACAATTTCAGATTTGTTTCTGATCATGCTTTGGGATTAGTCGTAGCTATGAACAAAAGTGAAGATGAAAGGAAAGCAGATGCATTGGAAGCATCATATGTGGAAATTCAGGATTGTGTATCTACACTTGCTTATGGAGAAACAAGCATGACAGAAAACTCTTTTAACAGTGATTGCCTAGTGGAAGAAAAAACTATTTCTGATGATGGAGCCAAGGACTTTTTACAAGATCTTAACTCAAAGATTCATTTTGCTGATGATGTAGAATTCCATGAACTTGTTAAAGCTGGTGAACCTGGGCTGAGAAGTCTAAATGACATTGCAAACTTTTTAAAGTGAGTGATGCAATTTTTGTTGATAGTTCTTCTTTTGATTCAATAGTTTTAAACCTCACAGATTAATGCATAACTCTGAAGACCTATCACAGAAAAAAGATTGCTTGGCAACTTTAATCGCCACAGAAAATGAGTCAATATTGGAAAAGTATGTCAACATGAGGTTTTTTAAAGTAAGTTAGCTGCTTTACCAAATTTCCTTTCCTAGGTTTCTAAATGATGGAGGTTGGGATAAACTTTTTGAATGGCTGGAAGAATCAAAGAGAGTTGAAGATGCCACGTTTCTAGTAAGGCTGTTGGATCTTTATCGGTTGCTACCAGTTACTGTGAGGATGCTCAAGCAAAACTGTTGTGCAAAATCAATCAAACAACTCATCAAATCACCTAATGAAGGTTTTTGAAAGTTAATTTTGATAAAATTTTGTTAGGAGTTATGTGATGGTTATTTTGTGTAAAATTGGAGCTATGACTTTTTATAATGATTGAATCAATGTTTTTGCTTGCAAAGTAATAATAATAATAATGAACTGTATTTTCTGAATTTCTTGCGAATTCATATTTAACATAAGAGATATGAATGTGACAGCATTTCACCTGTAATGATTGTAATGATGAGTTGAGAAGGGAATGGCAGCATACATATTACATGACTTTCTACATTGCAGTTATTAGCCAACAATCAAAAGTGATCATTGATGACTGGATGATGAAAGTGACTTTAAACAAGCAGAAAGGTTTTACAAATTGGTTCATTTATTTCTATTTAATACATCTGCTTCGACAAATTGTTGGCTTTACGTGATCCATTTAATATGATACAAAGTTGTTGCCCTATTAACAATTGTTGCAAAATGTTAATATGAGCAATCGTGTAATACAGAAATTTGAAAGTGGCTCAGATCCATAATCAGCCGTAGATTCGATGTTGGGTGATGAGTAGTGGAGATTTGCTTTGATGTGGCTCTGTTAGGAGTTCAAATCTTAGTCTGCTTAAAAGAATTTCTATTGTTTATAACATATATGTTCTCTGCTGTTTGCAACAATTAATTTGATGTATTTTATTAATTTGATGTAATTTATCACGAGCATTTTCTGGTGTAATTACTATTTTGTACCGAGGATTCTTTGAATTAAATGCAAAGTGAAATGTAAAACATGTTTTTAGTAACAAATGTTTGCTTAAGAATGGCAATGGTAATTACAAAACATGTACTTAATCAATAATTTTTTCATTAGTAACAAATGTGACCTTAAGAATTTTGTTAGAGACAACCACAATTTTTTGGCATATAATCATACTTGAATATACTTCATGATTATTTACTATGCATTATTATGCATTTTCAGGTATTTTTTATTAATAGTTTCCTTCAAACATGCTCAATTAAATTTAATGCATAAATAATAATATAACTTTGTATTTAATATTTTTTGATTCTTTAATTGGCATATTACATTTAATTGAGCATGTGTAAATGAAAATTTTTATATACTCCAATTATGCAATATTTCTACTTCTTTTCAAAATAAGGGAGTTATTGCACATCTTAGTTTCCTCAAGTATCTTAATGAATTTTATTGATTTTCAATGTTTCCAAGTATTTTTTCTATTTGATTGATGATAATAATGTTTTCAGAGCACGGCAACCATAAGTCAAAGAAATTAAAACACGTAGGCAAGCAGAAATCGGACGATAGTGAAAAATCTAACGGTACTTTTGTAAATTTTTATGCAATTAGGCAAAAAATTAACATAACAATCAAATTTTGCTTTAATATTTTGAACATTTTGATCATTGGCATTGCCTTGGGGCATTATATTATTTTGGTTTACACTTTTTAAGCACAATTGGTTTAAAAAACCGGACAGAAATAGGTTTACAAGCTTGCCTTCAGTTGTGCTTGATGGATACAATATATATACTCCAATTATGCAATATTTCTACTTCTTTTCAAAATAAGGTCTTCAAGTAGGGGTGATGTATAAATGGCGGATCGATTAAGAACCGCCTTCACATCCTATTCGGATACGTAAGGCACTTAAAAAATAGGCTAAATACAAAATAAAAAATTAAGTTTTAAGCAATATGTTAGTAAATTTGTTTGTAGTCATTTTAATTAAAAATTCACTTGCAAGTCATGATATTATAAATGTTGTTATTGTTGTTAACTCTTAATTCATGTAACCTCAGATGCTGATGAAACTTCCCAGTCTCCTACCAACCTCGAAAAACATTCTTCTCGGAAAAGGTCAAGTTCTGGGTGAGTTATTAATGCACTGATTTAAGTGACATAAACGGAAGTTCAATTCTTCCTTGAGTTTGTCCATTTGCCAATCACATTTGCAGATGTCAGTTGTTTAAGTGTTCAGATGATGCCATCTGTCATCTTACTATAGTTTAATCATCATCTTCTATTTCCAAACAGTTCCACAGACTCATTGTTGTCAGATGTCAAAATCACAGTTAGGATTCTTCCACCGAGGCCTAGCCAGCCTGGTGAGTTGTTTACAAATTGAGCATTTAACCATGAAAAGGAGGAATTAGTCAGCAGCAGCTCTGTCAATGAGCTACTACTTACCACTTTGTATGGTTAACTAATTTTTTGATGAGCATGGCAAAAAATGTGGACATCATACCTGCTTCACGAAGTGGATGTTGATTTACGATATAATTTGTAATGACAACATCGTGTTTCCAATTAACATGTCCACAGAAATAATTGCCATGTACATTTTGAGTCTGTGCTGTCACTCTGTCTGCAATGGTGGTGCTTTTGTTTATGTTTAACATGTTACATAATTTTTAGCACTTTTAAATAGTTTTTAAAACAATTGCAACAATTTTTATTACTAATGTTCATAAAATTGTTCATTAATGAAGACTGCAATGGTTGGGCTGCCTAAATTTACCACTTATATTAGTGAAATGTTGGATATTTCATTGATAATGTTGTGGCAGTTTTCTGTTTTTTATTTTCTACAGCAACTTACTACGATGAAATGATTTTGTTTAGAGTTAATTTAAGAAATAAGAAATGATATTTTCAAGATGCTTTAATTGCATGTTAAATTCTGAAATGTCTTCTCATCATGGCCAGAACCAACACCCCCTCAGGGCTTCATGAATGCCCTCTCCTCTGTCCAGGTGCTGCCAGAGAGGAAGAAGAAGAAAGTCAGGAGGCCCTCACAATCTGCTGCCAACTCAAGTGTTGTTATTTATTGAGAATTGTCTCGTCTTGCTTTGTTTTTGTTGTTGATGGTAATGTTGGTGGCGGTTGAGGTGGTGATGATGGCATTTAATATGTTTGTTATGTTGTTCTATATGCCAGAGGTTGATGTGCATTTATCAGAAGTTATTTAAGAAATAATTAAACTTATTAAACAATTTTGTTTATTTCTATGGCAACTTAATGGTATAATCTGTGTTGACTTTTAAGCTGTTCTCAGTAAACCCATCACTTTCAAATGCTCAGCTCAGCATGAGATCTTAACACGTCTTTCTAATATTCTAGAGATTTTTGCCGAGGCTTGGGATTAATATTTCATTTGAGCTTTTATTTATATTAATTTATTAATACTAACATAATTCAAATTGTATTACCTTATTAACTTGCTTATTATTATTATTGCTGGTGTTTTGTCAGACCAACAATAACAGGGATTCAGTTGGCATCCTGGATGGTGATGATGATGATGAAAAGACTGACATTGAAGGTTACTCATAATCAAGTTAAATGTTGATGATGATGGTGGTAGTGATGGTGGTGATGATGATTATCATGATAAGAAGAGAGCTCTGAAGTTACTAAGGACTGACCAATTTAGTTTTTGTTCAGATTGGCAAATTGAATGATTGAAGGATGAATGGGCAAATGAGACATATGGGTGATAAAAACTACAATGATCATGAATTTGATTGATTGGCCCATAATAATTCAACTCATGTCAATTGTTAACAGTTCAAAAATAAACACAATTAATTGATTGCTTGACGACATTCGACAACAGACTCTGCACACGAGGCAGCTCCGTTAATCGAAGCAAAGTCGAGGGGCTGTCGAAAGACGGTGACGTGGGCAGAGGAGGGCTCCCTCTGCATCTTTCACTACTTCCCCATGGATGAGACTGAGAGAGGTCTGAAGAGAATTTTGTTCTTTGCTGTTTTACTTGCTTCGTTCGTTGTCGTTTCGTCCGTGCTCTTGACCAGGGTGATCATGGGATGATGAATCGTTGGTGGTGAATCTTTGATGATGTCCTTGTTGTAATAGTTATTGTAAGCCTTTGGTACATGGTACATTATGTTTGTGGAATTTACATTATTAATGTTGCATGATAATATTGATGCTGATATGGCTGCTAATTTATTAGTTTATCTCCTTGCACGTTGAAGCCATTTTGTCATTTTTTTATGACTCTGAGTTTTATTAGGCTTATTGTACATAGTTATTATAATTGCTGTAAATGTTTCCTTGAGTTATTTCATTAGTATTCCTAATGTCAGTATTAATGTTAATAAGTAATTCATTGATCATTCACTCTTTTTGGATTTGGTGATCATTTTTTCAAATAATGAATAATTTGTAAATATTAAATAAATAATTTATTTTTCTGTTGCTGGTAAAAAGATTCTTTATTTTGTCAAGCTTGTGATTTTGTGTATCCTTTATATCTTACATTTACAGTAACTGATTTTAAAAATTCTCAATATATCTGTGTTGAAGTCATTGATGTTACATTCTCAACATAACTGGTGCATATTTGTATTGATGTTATCATGATTTTTGTTTCACACTCATCTGATGTGTGAATTTTATAAAAATGGATCATGAACAATGTTTTGTATCAATTATCATCCATCATTTTCTGTGCCAAGGAACATCTATCTTGTTTATGCAACAAGTACCATGTATCATTGTATACCATTGTATCAGGGAACATCTAAAGTGTTTGTATCAGGGATCATCCAATATGTTTATCTTAATGTTTCTTCCATCAGGTTCTTAAAAAATAAATTTTGTTTACATTTTTGCATCCTCAGGTGTTTTTTCAACCCTCAGCATTTCATGTTTTATCTTTCACTCAATTACTTCGTTAATTTTATTTGTAAATTTGCTCAGCACATATTTTATAAAAGTAGATGATAATGATGATGGTATTTAAAATTTGTTCACAATGGAATGAATTAATCATTGAAACTGTTGGTATTGATTCTAAAGTTTTGCCATTTTATTTGTGTGACCTTGGCTTATTCATGATGGTCTGTCATTTGTTTTGATGTCAAAGGAGATCATCATCATCATCATCATCATCAACAACAGCAACCACTGGAGCAGGAAGTCTTACATCAATTGGGCTTTTACTTGTACATATTCAGCTGATGAATGAGGAAAGGTAGAAGAATTTTAAAGGAAGCTTTAATGAATGTGACTTCCATGTAATGTTCAGATTTGTTGATTTGATCCAATCACAGAGAGATCTTTGTTTATTTTAATAAATTTAAATATTAATGAGCCTTTCCGTTTTCAATGGTGGAGAAATGCATTGCTTTTTTGATGTCATGAAGATAGCAATTCTTTTGAGTGTGAGTGAATTTTGCACTTTAATTTGAATGGGTAAAAATAGTATGATTATGTATAAATTATGTTATATATTGTGTAGATTATATTATATGCTATGTAATAATAGAAATGATATAATAAATTATATATATCTTAATTGGGTCATTCACATTCCTGTTACATATGTTCTTGTTTAAGGATTAATTAAACAAAAACTATATGAGAAAATTCTGATATTGAGTGCTATTGTGCTAACAATGATGTTGTTCTTGTTTTCACTTGTTTTAAGATTTTGTTTATGTTTGTAATTTTTTTTCTTATTGATTTTGGTTTATGATTTGAAATGGAGAAAATCTTTATTAAAATGATGTTGATTGGGGAGACTTTGTATCCCATTAAGTTAATGTTGCATCCAAAACATTTAAATACATTACCAACTTATGACTGTCAATATTGAACAGTGAATGGTAGTGCGATGTGTTTTTATTCCAAAGAATGTTAGTGTAATATCGTAAAATCACCATCACGTGATGTTGCATGACATTTTTCGTCAAGTGCCGATGAATTTGAAGAAAATGTTGTTTTTGCAAACAGTAACAGTTATTGACTCAGTCAATTTTATTTACAATTGATGATCAATGTTAAATTATTTAAGTGCAATTATTGGGTCATTTACATTGTGGTCTTAGAATAAATAGGTAATGAATAGCTAATTAAATGCAATTAGAATGTGTTAAAATCATTTTGTGGTTTTACATTAATGACTTGTAATTGAAATATGTTAATAACACGAAATTTTAATATGTTAATGTCATGTTCCCTATTATGTTAATCACGACTAGTATCTTTCTCTGCAGTGAATGTTAACCACGTGGCTGACTTCAACGAGATCCGACGACACGAAATCGAGATGGAACACAGAATGTTCCAGAACTCCAGGAGGAATCTCCACAACGACCTTCAACTTGCCAATCAAGTATGACTTGGGGGATGATGATGATTATTATTAATATCATTATTGTTCTTTCAACCAATATACATTCATCAAAAAAATTGATGGTGGTTATCGTATAATGATGATGAGAGCAACATGAAGATGTTAAAAATCTGATCTGAGTTGATGAGTACAGCATTGCACAGTTAACAAGCTAATAATAATTATAACAACAATAATGATATTAATGGCTAATTCATGAGGCTCTGCCGGCTCATGATGATTAAAAGGTGATTACCTAATATTGATAAAATTAACATCCAAACTTTTATTATTTTTTTTATCTCAGTGGAGGCGACCGCCCTTCATAACTGGGGTGTCGTATCTGGTCGAGCCCGGCTGCAACAGCACGGAGAGGAAAACGCAGATGATGAGGGAACAGAATGTCCTTCAAGTTCTTTACTTCAACAAGAGGCTGTGAGTTTGACCTTTGAGACTTTTCTGTTAAATGTGCTCACATTGTCTGGTTAACAATTGTTTTTATGAAAAGTTAACAGCCTCTTTTTCTAGAGTGTTATTATGGAAATAAAAGCAAATCTTTCATAGCACAATCATTCAACAACAATGCACACAACCTACCATCCGTTTAGCTTGATATTTATATTTAAATATTTAAGATATTTTAAAATTTCTATTTAAGATATTTTTATACATGCTTCAAATGTCTGCAGACTCACAGACCAACCTGCAGAACCAGACCCAGAGTTTGTGGAGATCATTGAACCAAAGCAGATTCCTCTTTCTGATGTGAGTCTCCAGTTTATGGGAATTATTGGCTTTAAAGGCAAATTAATTGTATGCTTTTGATTTGAGAAGTTTTTAAGTTGATGGCAGATGTAAGGAATGTATGTTATTAATAATGCATCCTACATACATAAGTGTTTTAAGATATGTTTGTTTAACACATTGTAGAATTGAGAAGTAAGATCAAATGCCTTTTAATTCCTATTCAGTCATCATTGTTTGATAGGATAGATTGGGGATTTATAAAAATAACATGGCATTCACAGGTCACAGGTACAAACAGTGAGGTCTTGTACGAACATACGGGCAACATTGCATCGTCATCATCTTCTTCCTCTTCCTCCTCCTCATCGTCATCTCTTTCCTCGACTTCCTCTTCGTCGGAGTTGATGATGGCTAACCATTGCAGCGATGTCCAACTCTCATCCTCGGTGACAACGACCCAAAGTCAACCGACGGTCAGCCCCTCGATACCCTGGGGTACCATGTATAATGTGCCACCACCTGTCATGACACCTGTAATGGTGAGGTACTTTTATCCTTCAGACATCATTGTTGAAGTGAGACTGGCAAATATGTTTTGACAGTTTTGGGTATTAGTGGTTGAATGGTGGAAGAGTGGAATATGTTGTCTTTTCATTCCATCATTCAATGGCAAGTGATGTTATTATTCGAGTTTACTTGTGAATTGGGTAAATTTGTTGACATGGTTGACATCAATCCAGTTAAAAATACAACAACTATTTTAAAATATAGATCACAACTTAGAGAGCCAGGGTTTACTTCTTGAAAGTTTATTATTAATAATTGCATTAATGAGGATTTTTAATGACATGTCAGTAACTGAATACATACAACACATGTATTCACGATTTGTCCTCCTGGAAAAGGAGACAAGATATGTTCATGTGCTACAGTTGTGCTGCGCGCATTACATAAAGATGGTACTTAGGGATGTGAATAAACACACCAAGTCCAAGAGCACGGTGCGGGGGCAGCTCTAAATCGTTCAAAACGCTGAATAAAAATAGTTCTCGAATTTTAATAAACTTTCAAGAAGTAAACCCTGGCTCTCTAAGTCCGTAAAAGGAGGGAGTGTTCTTCAAAAGGGGATTCTTATCACTTCAAATGGTGGAGGGGTGATCGATGTTGCTAAGTCCATGCTTATAACAAAATTAAGTAATTTTTTAGTTTTCTAAAGTTATTTTTTTATGATTTTATTATTATTATTTCAATATTTTTTTAAATTTGAAAAAACTTTGGAACAAGTTTTAAAAAACATGCCTCAAAATAAGGCAAACTTTTTCATCACATATGGTCGATAGAATTTAATCAATCACCAACAGCCAAGAAAATGTATTATTGATTTCAAATTCTGTAGATCGGCTACAATCAAATTTTTCATTTTGGCACTAGAGTCTAAACTAGATTAAAAATTTGTGACTTAAAATTGTAACAGGAAATTGGCACTCGCCACTAACAAAAATAGGTGTAGAGGAAAGAATACTGGCTTTAATTTGCAGGATTTATTTCTTTACTTAATATTAACAGAAATACATTCTTCATAATATGAACATTTATTTTTGTGCTTTAAAATGAGTTCCTTCATTTCAGGATCCTCAAGTGATGCAGATGATGCCTCCATTAATTGCCCCGATGTATCCACCAGGGTTCATACCACCTCCAGGTTTTGCGCATCCGCCACCTCACCTTCTTCATCCTGAGTTCCTTAGAGGATACAGACCCCCTGTGACTCATATACCTTTGGCCATGCCTATGCCATCTTTTGGTGGGTTATGAACATTTTTGTGATATGAATTTTAGAATTACATGTTAGTATTTTTTATAGACCATATATTAAGGGGGAAAAGCGTGACGTGCAAACCTGGCACTCTTAATTATTGAGAGCAGAATGTTTGCACAATCAGTTTGGGTTCTAATGAAGATATATGAATTATGTTTTCCGTCGCATTATAAAACACCTTTACAACAAAGGATGGAATGGAAGATAATTTTTTCTCATTTATGCCAGCCTTTGTAGAAGAAGGTGTCAAGACGAAGAACATTGCCGACAAGAGCAACAATGATGCAGTGAAGAATTGCACTTAATTTCTGGAAAACAGAAAAACTTGACAAAACCAATCTGAGGCTTCCTCGTTACCTGCAGAAATTAACTCCCTCCTTCAGTTGCTGAGTTACAGTTAACTGAACTATAGTAATAGAAATTCATTCAAATTTGGTCCCGGAGCTTAAAATCAGGCCAAATTTTTCTGGTTAATCTGAGACAATAAACATGAGGAAATCTCAGTATTCACCCTTAATCCTGAATCCAATATAGTTAACTTTTTTAAAGTTTGCTGCTTTAAAGACTGTGTTTTGGTCAAGTTTATGCAATTGTCTCAAAAGAACTGCATAAAACTAAAGTACTGGTGTTTATGCTGGACTTGTACATATATGGCACCCTCTCTGATCACAATATACCAAAAACTTGGAATGAACTGAGCTGCAATAAAACCCACAAGATTGTAGATATGGTGCAGAAACAAGGTCTTGATTTTCAGGAGAGTATTGACTGGTGGTTGGTTATCTCAGGTGGTATGAAGCTTAAACCTTTTGTTAAATGGTAGCTTAAGCTTAGACTGAACAAATGACAGAAGTATTTCAAATGTCTCTTTTAGAGTCTTGCATAGAAAACATCTACACTGTAACTCTTGTGCAGAGGAAAGCCAAAACAAAAGTGCTGCAAACTTGTCAAACTATGAGTACCAGTAAATTACAACTTTGAGAATGTATTCAGATATCATTGGTAACATTACACACACTTTGATTGAGCTCCAGAGATGCATTTACAAAGAGATTCTCTGAAACTTTCTACTGTGCTAGTAACTTGCTTCATTGCATTATAGAAAGTCTACAGATTGACAAACTTTGAGCTACTCTATGCTACATAAAGACCAGGTTGAGGAAGGGCAAACAAAATTTATTTATTTATGTATTTATCTAGAGTTATATTATGTGCCATACTATCCATGACTGGAAAAGGCAGTATGACATCAAGATCAAACAATAAAAACACATGAGCAAACTAAATCTAAAAACATATCAGTGCTGGTTAACACATGCATTGGTTAAAATATATTTATTTGATTAAAGTCTGTTGCTTAACTATAATGATTTGGACTGTGTTAATTGAACAGGTTTTGAGATTGGTTTTGAATGAGACAACATGTGGACATGACATTGGTGACTGAAACTTTTCTAAAAAGTGTTTCACAAAATCACAGCAAGCAGGAAAGTTTAATCTTCTACAGCAGAGTACAAAAAAAAAACAATTTGCAGGGGAAAAAACTGCTCAGAAAGTCAAGATCTCTAAATTTTATTCCTACCAAAATTTCTGATGAAAAATGAAAGAATACATACAATTTTGCAGTGCTTCAGTGGCAAAAGGAATTGATTAATTAAATCTATGCTGATTATAAAGCAGAAAAGCACTTTGCAAATTAATTGGATCTTTACACAGCCCAAAGCACAGGGCCCAAAGGATGTCATACCAAAACACATCTTATTATTCCTTGCAATAAATGTCAAGAGTACATACGATTTTATCCATGCAATGTTCCACATGCTTAAGGAAGTCACAGAAGGAAGGATGAGATGCAAAAGTTTCTCCTCCTAAAGATGAGCACTTTAATTGCATTTGATGGGATTGGATGTAACGGCAGATATGTTACTGGGAAAGCATTTCATGAAAGCATAGTGAGATCCTTTGTAGAGTTGAGACAGATAGCCATCTTTAATAGGTACAGGTCATAAATTATGAGGGATAAGTGAGTATGGACACCAAACTTTTAACATTCCATGAAGAATATGAAGCCTGTGTGTGGATTATATTTCTAACCTTTGAATCACCTAACATGGATTTCCATAGGTTCAAATGATAATGTAAAATGGAAACAAATGTCAAATTGCAACATGGATATGGCATCCAGTCTAAAGAAGCAAGCATCATTGATGCATTTGAGCTTATATTTGAAGCATTTGATTTACCAAAGATAAAGCAGTTTTATTACAAATGTGAATTGAGTTTTCTGTGTATATTTAATGACTTACAATTATGGCATACGAGTACAATGAACTAAAAGTTCACTTGGTCTGTCTGACAGCACCAAATGCACAATGACAAAATGCTAATAAATGAAAGTGAAGCTTCAGTGAATTAGCAATCAATCAAAATGCTAAAAAACATAAAATGTTAGTCCATTAATAAAGAAAGAACAAAAACCCTCCAATATGGAATTAAGGAATTGAATCAAACAATAAAGTAATGTAATTAGATCAGCCATTCAGGAAGATTTTGAAGCAATATAAGGTGCTGATTTCCATAGCAATTGATAGAGTGAATCTCATGTAGGTATTATTCTAAAACCATTAAATCCTTGAGTGCTTGGAAGTTTTTGGGCTCTTGGTTTGATAGCCCTGAATATAATTAGGTTACATATGTAGGTTATGATGCAATATTTTTATGACTATGTTTCAAGATTGTTAATATTACAGTATTGGTATTGCGATGATGCTATCATCAATACTTTTTGAGTATCGGTGTTGCCAATACTTAGGACCATCAGTATCGAAATGAGCGTCGCCGATACTTTTTGGCTAGCGATACTCGATACCAATACTTTTTTTGAGCATTTTAAAATGATAAAAATTTAAAATATTGTTATTTTATATATATTTTCGTTTGATGACACTGAACCTTAAGGGAGTGATTTAGTTGAAGGCAAAGCAAAATCAGAGAATATTTATGATATATTGAAAAACACGGATGGTTTTGAAGATGATGAAAGTCATATGTATATATATATATTGCCTTGCCACTGGAAATGTGCCTGTCATACTCTTAATTTAGCGGCAACAGCAGATGTAGCAAAACTTGAAAGTGGCATGTTTAAAAAAGTTTCAGTGCAAACTTTTACAAAGCTTTCAGCTTTGTGGAATAAGCAATACTGGTCAAGTTTGGCTGCTGACAAGATCCAAAGTCATCTTGAGACTCTTTTTGTTACTCCATGTGATACCAGATGGAACTCTGTTTATGATGCAGTTTCAGAAGTGAACAAAATCTTTTTCAGGCCCTAAGATGAAATTAAGCTCTGTAAGCTGAGCAACATACTTCAAATAGCATGTCTGCTTCCAATCCAGAAGGTCTTTGTAAGGGAATATGTGAGAGCAATGCAACCTGTACTACAGGTCCAATTGCATGCGGTCTGGACATTTAGCATGGGGAAAAGGCTACGGTTTTGGGGTATTTACTCCCAACGTTGGAGGTCATTGTGAACCAGCTGAATGCTCTGTTGGAAGACACAAAAAATCCATCAACGTTGGTGCTACCACTGATTAATGGATTGAGAGATGGAAAGTAAATGGCCCATAGATTTAATGACATAAATAATAACACTGCTGCTCAGTTCGCAGAACAAACTAATTAGTTTACCTATATATTTGATGAGAGCATGCTTAAGATGATTTGAAAATAATATAGTGTACCTGTAGTGAAGTAACCACTTTTCTTATAAATTATTTGTATTGATGTCTTTTGTGGCTGGAATGTATTCAAAAAATGGTGAATGTGTATTCGGTATTCTTTTTCATGAAATATTGGTTTCTTCATTGTAAGGTTATACCAGCCAATCTAAGAGCAAATCCTCTATTCCAGGTGGATCAACAAAGCCTCCATGTACTCACTTCCTGGCAGGAAACTGCAAGTTCGGTTCTAACTGCAGATTTTTCCACCCCCCCTCAACAGAGTCGCCTCCATCCAAACCCCCCTCTACGAAAACGTGAATCCCAGTGCTTCGGTTCCCTTCATCCTCATCACATGTCAATCTGGTTTCATTGGTTGAATTGATTTTTGTGTGTCTCTTTTTTTTTCAAGTGGGACTTGTTGGTTTGATCTTTTTCCGTGTGAAATATCAGCTCTCGAACAGTAGCAAAATCTGGGTTACATGTTCACATTTTCAATTGTTTTTGTTTTTGGCACATTCTGCTCTTTCTAAATGATTGGTTACTATAACATATATATATATTATACTTTCCCAGATAAGTTATAGGCATTTGGACTTTTTGTAGTGGTCCAATCAATTCATGAAGACGTGTTCATTGGTTCGTCGATTAAATTGCAACTAAGCTTTTTATTTCTTAGTGAATTTGACTTTAAAAAGTTTTAAAAACCAAGATTAATTATCAAATTGGAACTCACAAAAGTTATGTTAATAGCATTCACTTCATAAATTGGCAGTAGGAAAGCCAGCAATAGCTGACTTTATCAAGGGATGCTGATACATCCTATTGTGTATCCCACGTAATGTTGTGGGTATATGGTATTTCCTCTGCGCTCTACATTATAAAGAATAAATGTATTTACTTCACTAATGACTACATCTTGGTTGAAGAATATTTTTCAAAGTTCCTGAGCATTGTTTTATTTTTAATTTATTCTAAAATTTCTTAAACCTGGTGGACCTGCCTGTTGTAATACATGAAGCAATAACTAAATTCTATATTTTACTTACTGTTGAATGTAATATCTTATGCAAAAAAAACCGTTTGTATTACTATTTAATTTTGTTGCTGCTGTTACTAAAGTTACTAACTTTAAGAGGGGGATTACTTTGGAGAGAAATTGTATTTGTCAGCTGTTAACCAAGCTGCACCAACCACTTAAACATTCATTCATAACTTTCTACATTTAGGTTTCAAGGTGGCACATATGTGCATTAATGTTGAGCTGACTACAATGATATGGACATCGATTGAGACAAAATGGTCGGTGTTAATGTTGGCATTCTAGTATGAAGTTTGAGCTTAATTAAGGGGGTTTTTTGTTTATTTTTAGCATCTCAGCTCAAAATCCTGAATGAATCCACGGAACACTTATAAACAGCCTTTCTGGAGAAATAATGATCAGATACAGTTTACTTTTTATCAAACGTAATTTATAACGTATTCTAAAGGTAATTAATAGCGCGAAGACTGGAAACGCGTTACTCTTTGTAATCCGTCTTATTTGATGCATATAAAGTTTAGATTCCAAACTAACTACGAAGGTGTTAACTGCTCCTGTTCTATCCCATTTTTAGGGCTTTTTTGTAAAGGCGATTAAAAATCAACCGATAGAGATAAAAATATGCGGATTGTTTTTAAAAATAGAAGAAGGGTCAAAGTGCCAGTGCAGTTATCACCTTCGTAACTAACTAGTCATCCAAGATTCGTCATCCTACGTGGACATAGACAATATCACAAGTAAAGCATGCCTCCATTACATCGAACTTCTATTGTTTGGACAAGCCCGAGCGCCCCAAATAAACATCAACTCCTCAACAGGCCACCAAAACACCTAAGGTCGCGGGATTCCGTTTGCACTCCATTTCACATCCCAAGCGTCCCACGGAACACATTACTGACAACACCGCGCTAGATATTCGAGGCGAAGTTAGTAATATGAGTTGGGATTAGGGTACTGGCGGTAATAGCTGGCTATTTTGGCGCTCGGATCGAAACTGATATTTTGGTGCCCCCATCTAGACCTCCTAGCCGCCGCCATTTAGCCAAATCCGCCGAACATTTCAATTACGCCAAAAATCCGCCGAAACTTTTTCGGCTAGCCTAAATCGCCGCCATAAAGTGCGATTCGATCCAGCCGCCGAATTATTTCACAGCGCCAAATAAATTCAAATTTAATTTACAAATTTGGTCATAGACAAATAAATGTTTTAAATATAAAATATTTAATTATCTATTCTAAATATTTACTGATATTTACCAAATATTTACCTATAAAACCGAATTATAAGGGATCGCTATAACTGTGTCAACTCTAAAATAGGTCAGCATGGTAATGCAAAGGCTACTTGTTGGAATTATTTTGGCCAGCTTTATTCTGAAGGCAATTTGATTGAAGAAAACAGAGTCTACTGTTCTCTATGTCTCAAATTGCAACAAAGCTTGGGCAATCAAGGTCATCTATCACAAGTTTGTAGTTTTGCAATAACCACCTCCTCAGGGAATATGAATCTTCACCTAGCTATTTCCCTGATCTCAAGAAACTAATGATATTCAGCTGTCACGATGGAGCAGCTAATATGATGAAGACATCACAACTATTAAAGGTCGACACTGTACACCACTGCATATCACATTGTCTTCACCTTCTCTTGTCAGTAGACAGCATCAATAAACAAGTAGATGTAACAACCATTCTTATGAAATGTCGCAATATTGTGACTGCTCTTCATTTTAAAAGCTTGCTTGTTGATGATGAATTGTCTTCCACCAAAGACAAAGAGTTAGTTGGTAAATTAATAAATAATGTGGCACAAGTAAGCAACTCGTTGGATTTGGATGATCAGTTTATCGACACTATTATACCAGAGGTTACAGAAGAAAAGAAGGATGATTATTACCAAAAGTTCTCATCATCATCAAACAGTTAAGGCATCATGTCCAACACGCTGGAACTCTACGCTTTATAGGATCGAATCAATAATTGATTTACAAAGAGAGGTAGATAATGCTTTAAAACATGATGGTCATAGAGAATTGTGTTTGCATGCTGATGAACTTGACTTCCTGCGAGAACTTGTTGGCTTCCTGACACACTTCAAGAGGTTTATGGACCTGTTGGATCTTCGCAGCCTACATTGTCTGTAATTCCAATGATGAAAATGAAAACAACAAAGCTATGTATTGCCACACCAACAGATGATCCCAAGATTAAAGCAATTAAATCAGCAGTTTTGGCAAAGGTAGACCATAGATTTCCCGAATCGGAACAAACCAAGCTTCATCAATTACTAGATCTTCAAACTAAGACTCTCATACCCAGAACAGATGTAACTATTATACTTGAAAATGCCATTAAAGATGCAGTTGAGAGAAATTTTATTACTGTTCCTGAAACAATGAGACAAACAAGAGAAGCAAATACACATAACAGCGAGAATGAGGGGCCTGAAGAAAAGAAGAGACGACTAAGATTGGAGCTATTAAACGAATTTTGTTCAGAGATGTCACAAAGTACTCACCAAGGGAATGATTTGAATTCTTTGGTTAGTATAGAAATCTTGTTAATAGTATTTGAGCAAGAATATGAAAAATATTATATATAAAATATATAAACATAATAAAAATGCACTTGCCATAAATTATTATCAAATAATTATTTGTGTGTTAAAATGTAAAATTTGCTGTTAATATTCTGTATCGCAGGTAGCAGTAGAAGTCGCAAGCTACTTGACATCAAAGAGCTGTGATAATGGCGAGGAAGTATTGACCTTTTGGAAGAAAGCAGTGGTTTCTTTCCCACTTTTATCACAATTGGCCAAATTGCAATTACCAGCATCAACAACATCAGTTCCAGTGGAATGCATGTTTTCGCTTACTGGCCTGGTTGCTAACAGCAAGCGATCTAGTTTGTCTGCAGAAAGATTGCACCGTATGACATTTATTCATGACAATTTTGACATTATAGTGCAATAATTTTCTATTATTAATGTTACTGAAACAACCCTTAGTTGATAAAATTGTTTCGTTCATTTTTTAAAACTCAGCCACATTTTAGCCGAATTATTCCTATTTTCAGCCGGAATTTTTAATAATTACGTGAATTCGGCTAAGCCGGATATCAGCCAGATTTTTTGCTCAGCCAGCCATAGTTTAAAATAAATTCGGCTAGGGGGTCTACCCCCATCTTAACATTATTAATTTGAGTAGCATTCCCGCACCTTTTTGCTGGGCTACTTACTGGCGGTAACATTTGGTGCATTTGCCATCTTTCACTAGAATTATTTGTTTATTCTAGTAAACCGAATAAATTTTTTGAAAAAAGAAATATAAAAAGAATCCAGGTGTACTTAGAACCAGATTAGAACATTGATTTGTTTGGATCTGAACTTTTTGAATGGTTTAAAAATTGTTGAATAGGTATTTTATGGTAATTTCGGAAACTTTCCAGTCACTGGATTTATAAGTAAATTACCTCTCTAAAAAAATAATGTGCAGTTCGACACCCCATCCTCGAAAACTGAAACGCAGCCAACAAAATAAAGAAAAATAAAAGACGGTTGGACGACATAAGACTCGGGTGAGGAATTAGCTTAATTAATTTATTTCCACTTGTTAGTTGACATTGTGTTTGTTTCTTAGTGGCAGTATTAAGTTAAATTTGAAATGACCACTTCTTTATTTTTGTTGTAGTTAAAGTAGTAATATTTCAGACTTCATCGCGCTGTCCACTTTTATAAGCTGATCGACTCTTAATTTTCTAAAGTACACAACTTCACTCCTCATGATCGCTATTTCTTTAGCTTGACTATAAAGTGCTGAAATTCTGAACCCGTATTTTGTTTGTTTAAATTTCTCAACCTTGTAGTGTAACTGTATATACACAGACAATCAGAAGAATAAAAGTTGAACAGATGAATTGTTGACTCGAGTTGAGAAGGAATAATATCGCGCTAAGTTAATGAAACGTAAACAAACATGGCGCTCGGAGCTCGCGTCTCTAATTATGCAAGTGGGACAAAGTTCCTGTGTCCAACAATACTCCACCACTAGAGAGCAAGCTGGTGAACGAAAAGTCAGGGCTCATAGTCCTCGAGTTTCTTGGGCCAGTGAACTCTTCGCCCGGAGCGTGTTTGCGGTTGAGCCAGTGGTGTTGCTGGGGATGGGTTGGCTGTGGGCGGGACTGAAGTCTGGGGCTCTGCAGCTTGGTGTGCGGCTATCTCTTGTAGATCGATGGTTGTGACGGCGTTGACATCGGTGCGCGACAAGGCATCTGCCACGACATTCTGGTCTCCTTAGATGTGCCTGATGTCAGCTGCAAACTGACTGAGGAAATCCAGATGCCGCATTTCCCCGGGCGAGTATCGGCTGGATCCGCTCTTGTAAGCAAATGTGAGCGGTCTGTGGTCCGTGAAGATTGTAAATTGACGACCTTCCAGTAGGTGCTGGAAGTGCTTCACGGCCAGATACATCGCCAACAGTTCCCTGCCAAACGTGGTGTACCGCGTCTCCGTCGGGCTGAACTTCTTGGAGAAAAACGCCACCAGTGTAGTGAGGCCACCTTGCACCTGTTCCAGGACCGCTCCAGCTGTATCGTCAGAAGCGTCTGTAGAGAGTTGTAGGTGGCTGTCCTTGTCCAAGAATGCGAGACGGGTGGCGGACTGCACAGCATCTTTGCTTTTCTGGAATGCTTGCAACTGGACAGGGTTCAGGGACACTGCTGCCTTGCTCTTCGAGTTCTGCTTGTTGAACATGCTGGTCAAAGGAGCGAGCATGTCGGCGCAGTGTGGGATGAACCTCCTGTAGAAGTTCACTAGACCCACGAACCGTCGGAGTTGTGTAAGCGTCTCCGGTTGCTTGTACTCCGTGATGGCCTTGACATTGTCCAGAAGTGATCGTATGCCATCTGAACTCACAGAGTGTCCCAGGAATGTTGTAGACGTGACCGCAAATTCACACTTGTCCATGTTCACCGTGAGATGAAAATCGGCGAACCTCTTCAGCACTTGCTCCAGATGTCCGAGATGCTCCTTCATTGACGAGCTGGCAATTAGAACGTCATCGATATAGACAAATGCAAAATCTAGACCTCGGAGTATCTCGTCCATGAAGCGCTGGAAAGACTGGGCTGCGTTCCTGAGTCCGAACGGTAGACGGATGAATTCGTACAGGCCGAACGGTGTAGTGATGGCGGTCTTGGGTATGTCCTCCTCCGCGATGGGGATGTGGTGGTAGGCTCTGACGAGATCGATTCATGAGAAGATCTGTGCCTTGATCAAACCGTTGGTGAAGTCATGTAGATGCGGAATGGGGTATCTGTCCGGAACCGTCCGTGCATTCAGTGCTCTGTAATCTCCGCATGGCCTCCAGTCTCCTGAGGATTTTGGAACCATGTGTAGAGGTGACGACCATGGACTGGAAGAGGGGCGGATGATTCCCAACTGGAGCATGTGCTCGAACTCAGCCTTGGCGATCTTGAACTTGTCGGGGTGAAGTCGGCGTGGCTTGGAGAAAACAGGTGGGCCGTCTGTGACAATGTGATGCTTGACCTGATGAGTGACGTTGCCGTTGAAGTCGGATAGCCTGCCAAGTGACGGAAACTTGTCCAGAAGCCCGGTGATGAGGCTGTTCGTTGCTTGCGCCAGGTGGATGTGGGTTGGAGGTGCTGCGCTGATGGATCCAACGACCGATAAAGTTGTCTGGTTGTCGATGAGCCTCTTGTTGAACATGTCGACGTTCAAGTTGAAATGACCCAGGAAATCTACTCCAATGATTGGCGACTGCACATCGGCGACAACGAAGATCCACTGGAAATTGCGCCTCAAACCCAAATCTAACGACAGGGATTTTTCACTGTACGTTCTAATCGTCGTGCCATTGGCAGCCTGCAGCGTGAAGTGTGATGTCTTGAGCGAGTGCTGGGGAGGCGGAGGGATGACGCTGACCTCCGACCCGGTGTCGACAAGAAACTTCAGGCCGTTGTAAACGTCATCGATGAGGAACAGGCGACTTCCATGATGTTGGCCAGAGGCAGCCGTCGCAGTTACTGCCCGGCCCTGGAGTTTGATAAATGGAAGGAGCAGGGATTTTGGCAGTGTTGGGCCTTCTCCCGGTATGTGGCGTGGTACCAGCACATGCCCGGTGTTTCTGCGCCTTGCTTGAGATCTGCTCTTGCTGCGGGGTCGTGTGTGTCGCCTAGGCTCTTCTCTAGTGGTCTCCAGCCTGGCCAACCTGTCGGTAATCAGCTGAAGCTCGGGGCTGATGTCTTCCATGGTGGTCTGTCCTTGCAGGGGGGCCGTCACTACCCGTGAGACTGTGGGGTCCGTGTACGCGTTCATGACCGGGAGGCTTTTGTCGTGGGCGGTCGCCAGCACGGACCGGACGTGAGGTGGCAGCTTATCAACCCACAGCTGCCGGAGGATGGCTTCGTCCATCGAATTGTCGCCCAGCAGCGTCTTCATGTGTCGAAGGAGTTGGCTGGGTAGCCGACCTTCCAGGTGCACTGCGCTGAAAAGGCTCCTCAGCCTTGTCTGTTGAGATTGTCCGCAGTGCTGCAGAATGGCCTCCTTGAGACCGGTGTACGGCCTCTCGCTTTGAGCCTCGTAGATGAGGTCCTGGACCTGCTCCGCTACGCGGAAGGGCAGATTGTGTACCATGTGTGCGTATCGCTGAGTCTCGTTCTTCAGGCGTTGTATGTGAAACAACGACTCGATGTTGACGAACCACAGTCTCGGGTTCGCTGTGAAAAACGGCGGCAACTGCGTGCTGACTGCTGTCACACGTGGTAGAGTTCCGGCCTCCTCTGACATCAGGTTGATTAGATCTTCCATATCTCTTCTATCACGTCGGGGTCACCAATTTGTAGTGTAACTATATATACAAAAACAATCAGAAGAATAAATGTTGAACAGATGAATTGTTGACTCGAGTTGAGAAGGAATAATATCGCGTTAAGTTCATGAAACGTAAACAAACATGGCGCTCGGAGCTCGCGTCTCTAATTATGCAAGTGGGACAAAGTTCCTGTGTCCAACAACCTAAACTCTTGGATGGCAGCTGTGGTTTAATCGCTTTTTATCGACGCTGCTCATTTACAGAGCGTACAGAACAAAACTTGCGATTTATAATTTTATTGTAATATTGTCTATTGAAGGAGCAAGATTGGGAAATAAATCGCCGGGGCGCATATTTCCAAACCCTATCCAGCACCAGCTATGGCTTATTAATATTCTTAAGCGCACGCTATGATTGGTTGATATCTTAAATAGGTTAGAAGCACATAAGTATATGTTTATATTATTTATGTTTCATAGGTTCCTTCAAGTCCAAATCATCCTAGTTATGCAACGGACTTTAGTCAAATAAATAAATACCGTATTTTCACGAAATAAAAACGCAGACGAATATAACACGCAATTTTTCCAATTTATGTAAAAAAAATCACTTATAAAACACGCAAACGATTATAACACGCACCAATAGACGCTTTTTTTTCTTTTGGCTAAAATAATTTAACATTTAAATTAAAATTATATATATTAAAATATTAAATTGAAGCAGTTTCTAATATATAAAACAATCAAATATAAAAGTTGTAAAAAAATCTTTCGTTGGCTGAGCGGCCGATGCTTGAAGTGATAAATACAGTGATATATAGATAGAAGTGCTCTTGATTCAAATATAAGTCAAAATCATCTTAGTCATGCAACGAACTATAATCAAATAAATAAATAGATTGAAATATCGAGGTCGTTATATTTCATTTTTCTTTTTTCATCTCGAAGATTACCAAAATCCACGAATCAATCGCCAACACCCTCGCCTCATCAACCATCTCATCTTTTCCAGCCAGGCAATTCTCAGGCACCCCAATCTCAGTCCTAAAACCTGTGTCTTCGGAAGAGGTTCTCAAGCTTATTCACTCACTGCCCAACAAGTCATCTCCTCTCGATACTCTCCCTACTCCTCTTCTCAAGAAATTCGCTCTAATTCTATCCCCAATCTTCTCTAAACTAGCAAACCTATCTTTCAGTACTGGCACTTTTCCGTCCATATTCAAGAGGGCCCAAGTCCTTCCCTTTCTAAAAAAGCCAAGTCTCGATCCAAACTCGCCTACCAATTACAGACCCATCTCCAACCTTTCTACCAAGTCAAAACTGCTAGAAAGACTCATTCTCTCCAGAACCCGACCTCATATCACAGCATCCTCTAACTTCTCTTCTCTCCAATCTGCCTACAGACTTGGTTTCTCTAAAGAAACAGCCCTTTCACACATCTTCAACAATCTCACCGACATCTGTGGCAAGGGCAATTGCGCTGTGATGGTCGGACTCGACCTCTCGGCTGCCTTTGATACCATAAACCACCAGATATTATTGGAGAGACTTCAGTCTGCCTTTGGAATCAATGGCCTTGCACTCTCCTGGCTACAATCTTACCTTTCCAACAGAACCCAATATCTAAAACTAGGCGATCACTCCTTCCCTCCAGTTGAACTACTCGCCGGTGTTCCTCAAGGCTCTGTCTTGGGACCTTTGCTTTCCACAACCTATACTTCACCTTTGTCTAACATTATTCTTAACTTCAACTTGTCTTGGGACCTTTGCTTTTCACAACCTATACTTCACCTTTGTCTAACATTATTCTTAACTTCAACATATCCTTCCATCAATACGCCGATGACACAAGTCTTTGCTCTATTCTTTCCAGCCATAACATCTCAGATCAACTCGAGAATTTGAGGAAGTGCACGGATGTCATCAATGATTGGCATCTCGTTAACTGAAATCCAACTGAAATCTCAGAAATCTGAAATTATGTTTATTGACACACCCACTCGCCTCAAAACTCTGTCGCCATCCCTGGAGCTCTTCAGACGCCACCTGAAGACCCATCTCTTCAGGACTTCATGGGACAGCGAAGACACAAGGCGCCTCTGATGCTACGCACATGGCGCTTTATAAATTAATTATCATTATTATTATTATTGATTTTCAAGAGACAATGCGAAAAATTTTCAGCATGAAGCTCTGGATTCAGAAATGCTCTCAAAAGAGGGGATTCTTTTCAAAGAGCTCGCGGTTGATCATGAATGCAATGACTGCTCATAAAAAGGAGTCAGTTAAGAAGATACTCAACTTAAGCGGATGTCACATTGCAATCATCCCGGGTGGTCTATCATCCAAACTGCAACTACAAATCGTTGAGAAATTGACAGATCTGAGAGGGAGGAATGGATGCAGAATGGCACATACACTCACACACCGTATGGACGAGACAGGAAGGCCTTGTATTTCGAGGTATGCACGTGGGTTGCACGAGCATGGGACAAAGTGTCTCTTGATTAAATCAAGTTGATTTGATTCTGAGTGGCTTTAGAAATGCTGGCATTAAGTCTACAGGAAAGGAGTAAAGTGACCACCCGGACTTTGAACTAGCCTGCGAAAATGAATAGGAAGACTGTTCGACTTTTGACGGATTTGAAGGCTTAGCTGATGATGAGGAATAATTATTGGTCTTATGATTAATTTTTTGAATGTCTGTTAATAAATTGTTTAAAAACTTCAAAGAACTGGTTAACGATTCATGAGCTCGCTGCAATTGACCAAAATTGGTCCCGAGTCGCTTCGATATTGCGTTCTCTCTTCAATTCTTCCTCGAAACTATTTTTATCTTATTTGCATCAACTTCCTACTTTGGAATGCATATTGTTTACGCATAATAATTTGTAAAACAAAAGTGAAGCAATACTTCAAAGGACGGTAACGAACTCGTTAACCAATTCCACGCTGCAAAGAGTCCGCTTAACAAGTCTCTGTGTCCCATAACTCATTAAATATGGAAATCACATATTTTAAATGTACAAATCTTAAGAGACATTTTTGAATATTTGAGATCAATTCTTGGAGTAGATGATGAAGTAAATCAAATGCATCATGCTGTGAGACACAGCTTCAATGGAAAGTATGGCATTGTTGAGGTCCAAACCTTACATCAATTATAACATGAAATTTTATGAGATTTCAAGGTTAAAGTCTCCCTTTCAAGACCATAAATGGATCATTGATCTGAGCATGAAATGCAGCTCATGTACAATAACCTTTGTAACTGCATTGAAAGAAACAAGGTTTTTTAAATAAATTGAGATCAATTCTTGAAGCAAATACTGAAGTTATGCATTTGTACCATGCTTTGGGACACAGCTTCACTGTGAAGGTATGAGGTTGAGGTTCAAACAGTACATCAACTATAACATAAAAGTGTGACCAAAAGCTGCATATAATTTATACCACCCAATGGGTTTCATGATTTTCTCTTGTAGCAATGTAGAAAATCAAGTGACTCATCACCAGAAAAAGCCAAAGCAGTGTTGGTAATTCATTACAATTACCAATTTGAATCTTCATAATGAGTTCCA
The DNA here is from genome assembly GCA_021613335.1 of Whitmania pigra. Taxonomy (NCBI): domain Eukaryota; kingdom Metazoa; phylum Annelida; class Clitellata; order Hirudinida; family Haemopidae; genus Whitmania; species Whitmania pigra. The sequence continues at coordinate 1,303,429 of JAJTWR010000021.1, forward strand.
AGAGAATGGGCTAAGACTTCCATTTTGTTTTCTAATAAAGACTGCAAAAGACTGATAACTGACACTATTACCAAGATTGTATCTATTTTGTTCCATGCTTTTGAGAAGTGTTCAAAGTTTTTATAGCAAGACCATTAAGAGGTTGAAGACATTTGCTACAATAAGTCCATGCATGTGATGTTTGACTATTAAAATATTAAACAGCACAAACCAAAGCTGTCTGAACCACCAGTGCTGAAAAAAACATTGTCACACAAACTAATGAAAACATTAGCTCCAATTATAATTATGAGTAACAAAGAGTTGAAAAATTATGATGAAAATTCATAAAATAGTACAACATTCTACAAGTCTCCTATAGTAACCATCAATTAATTTATGTTAAATTCAAGTTGACGTCATAAATTCGAGAGCTGGACCAGTGGCGCAACTAGAGGGGGGGGGGGGGTTGCGCCCCCCAGGCCTAATAGGAGAGACCCTGCAATTATTCCAAATCCGATGAGTTTTTTTTGGGTGGGGGGGCAAGGGGATTTATCTGGTTTGAAACTTTGAGACAGGAGATAGTCAAACTCATTAATAAATTATTAAAGATACAAAATAAGACTGCAGACAGAAGATAGTTAAACTCATAATAATAATAATCTGTTCTATTTTTAATTGTTTATTAATTATAATTGGTAGTTTTGATTTGAACAGTTTCAAAAATTTTTCGACTGCATCCCTTTTCTAAACTTGAGCCCCCCCCCCCAGCATTTTTCGGTTGCGCCACTGAGCTGGACAATGCATGCTTCTGTAAGCATATATCGAAAGTTCTTTATGCAATGCACTAAAGCCCAAGGAGTTTCAGATCAAGAGTTTGGCTGACTTTTGGTACTCCATGATGATACCATACCCAGTTCTAGCCAAAAGAGCCATGACATCCATCATTCCTTTTGTGACAACCTACCTCTGTGAAGCTGGATTTTCAACCCTGCTGACAATCAAAACAAAAGAGCAAAACAAACTTGATGCAAAAGATGACATGAAAGTGGCTCTGTCAAAATCAAAGCCCAGATTCCATCTACTTGTGAACAAAAAGCAGGAGCAAACTTCACATTAAAAATTTGCTTTCAAAATACATTGTATGGTTTTTTTTACATTAAATCATTGTTCATTACTTTTTTTTGAAAAATTTTGATAGGGGGGGGGACCACATTTTGTCCTCTAAGGGAGCCGTGGGCACAAAAAGGTTGGGTCTAATGGTTAAGGGCTATCTTCGCTCGACGACGGCGCGTGTTCGGTTCCTGTCGCGGGATTCAAAGTAGCAAGCACCTCGAGCTCGGTAATTTTTAAGCATAGCATCCGATCAGAGAATACATTTATATTGAGTACCTTTTACTAATAACACAATTTTAATTAAACTAAAAACTATTGTAATAATTGAATAATTAATTTAGAAACATTTAACTAAAAAATACTTTTCGTAGGTAAAAATATAAATCAATAAAAAGCACAGATATGAGTATGTTGTATTTACTTGAAGCGTGTCTGTCGTGTGTGTGTTTTTTTTTAATGTCCGTTTCGTAACTGATAACGACACCTTTCGAACAGAATTCTCGCGTTATATTCCGAACAAATGAAGAATATGTTTTCAATTTTTGTTTCAAGAGAAATTAAACAATTACTCTAAATAATAAATGAATGTTTTTTGCAATAATCATGGTACTGCAGCTCGCTTTCAAGTTTTGTTTGTGCTCCTACCAGCTACCTTAGCAAATATGTTTTTTTTTCTGATTTTGTAGGCTTCGTCATTGCCCCGGTTTTATTTCGTGTTTTCTTGCGCGTTGAACAAAATTCTTCAAGAAACAAGCCTTTCTTATTCAATGGCTCTTTGGAAATATTAACAAAGTCTTTCAACTCACCAACACTTTCCGCATTAGTAAAAGATACTTAATGTTCATGTTCTCCGATTGGATGATGTGCTTCAAAAATTATCGAAAAAAGCTCGAGGTGCTTGTCCATGACAAATTGCGGGCGCCGTTTTAGTGTGTTAACAGTTAATGTCTGAGGTTAGGGTTAATAATTTTAGGGTTCGATTTCAGATCTCAACGAATTATAATGAGCGCTTACGAATATTAATCAACCATGGCTAGTGCTGGTTAGGGTTTGGAAATGCGCCACCGGGCCCAGAGCCGAGCCACAAGCTCACCGAGTAACTAGCAGAAAGAGCGAAGTTCGAATTCAAATGTGCAGGGATATGCTGTCACTACATTGTTTTAAAAATTTGGATTGAGGTTGAAAGCTTTTTTTCTGCATTATCATTATACCTCGTGCGCCATCGTTAAACAATATTGAAATAAACCTTGTTAATAAACTTTATAAAAATTTAATTACAAAAAAAGAAGTGATTTCGCCAGAGTTACAATACCGCACCATTCTTAAATGAACAACAGACTTTGCCCTAGGTAGTCAAATCATCTTGACTCTGGAGACGCAATCATCCATCCACCCATTCATCTCAACAAACTGTGTCGATTGTGGCCTGGTTTTGAAGAGCTGTCCGTAGCACTGTCCACAGTTCATCCACATTTAAAGCCGGACATCCTGACCTGGCAATCCAGTGAACAATAATCTGCAGAAAGTTTGTAGTTTACAGGCTTGTTTGTCTGACACGACAAGAAATTAGTTATTGATCGTGTTTCAGCCTGTCACTATCGGCAATGTCTTAGTATTTGAGGATGTGCCTTAGGTGATAAGTTAGCATTTATTTAAACGCATATTTATTAAAATATGTATTAAAAGCATTATTAGATTATTTATAATAACATACAGTCGAACCCGGTTAAGTCGCCGCTCTAAGGGTTTGCAAAAAAGCGTGGAGATAACCGATTATCGATAAGCGAAAAATCAAGGAGCATGTATATTATTGTACATATATATGTATACATAATATTTGCTAATAAGTAAAAATGTGCATGCACTTGTTTTTTTGTTTATATACAACATCAATTGATGTTTGATATTGCTAACAGCAACATGCACTTGCTTGAGGAGATGACCTATATTTTGCATCTAGCCAAAATTCAGGGGGGGCAAACCCTTGTAAAACAAACGTTGCCCCCCAAATTACGTCCCTGATTTGATAACCAGCTAACAGCAGAAACTTGCCAACAAGCAATAAGAACCGCCGCCGATTCTCGATACAAACCTTTATATTTGTATGTTTTCCTATATGCAATCACAATCGTTCACAAAATCCCCAATTGATGTTTATTTGTTCTCAGCCATTCTACGTTTTTTTTTGATGGATCAAAGACAGACATCTCATACATTTGCTTTATCACGTCGACCTTCTTTTTACATTCTGAAACGGTGTTTGTTGGAATGCCATGATGACGACTAAGATCTGTCGGTTTTGTTCCACGTTCTAGCTCCAGTATGATTTCATACTTTGTCTCTATTGACTGATTGTCTAGTATTCACCACCAGACATTTCTAGACCGAAAAAAGAAACAGAAAAGCTATAGGGTGTTACACCTCAGATACAATCAGTAAGAGTGAATTGGGTTTGGCGACATAAATGAATCGACATAACCGATGAGAAAATGATAAGACGGTTCCATTTCAAAAACGTCGACTTAATAGTTAACCGATGTCGAGATAAGTGCGATCCACTGTACATTAAATGAAATATTTAAAGCTTACAGCAAATTGTTTACTCCAATGAACGTTTTAAACTTTGTCGCCATCGCCTGCTTTGCCTAGAAAATTTAGATTGCACGTATTTTATTAACATCAATTTCATGAGTATTTAGTTTATAAACAAAATGCTTGCTCAACTTTACGAAGAGATATTTAATTTCCAAGTTATTTTCAACACTCGCCATTGTGGTTTCATTATAACTAAAAAACAATGGTAAAGAGGGGGAAAATAAGTAACCAATGAAGACTTTTTAATAAAAATAAATTAAAAAATCACCGATTAATCGATTAGAGAAATTTTAATCAATTAAATATTTTAACGATTAATCAATTATTTCCGCAGCCCTTATTTGTCGCAAATTTTGAATGATGGACACAATCACTAAGAGTGAGTTTTGATGTTTCTGCGTGAGTGTCAAACCAGTTTATAAAATTAACTGATTTTCCAATTGCAGATTTTAAACGAAATACCAAGATTTTTGTAACTTTTATTTTTGGAGCAATAATTATTACTTACAACTGCAATTTGATTAAGGTCGACTTTCTCTCACACAAATTCAAAATGAATAAATTCATACAAGATGACACGTCGAAATTAAAGAAAACAAAGTTTGTCTCTGTTTGTAATGTTACGTTCAATAGCAGAAGGACAGGAAACATGTTGTTTGTGTTTGCTGCTCTATTATATGTATCCAAACAGACTTGTAGAAAGCCAATAATGCCCAAATCACTTCCTGACACTTGGATTGACCACATTTTTGTCAACGACCTTCCAAGATTTCCAAACGGATTTATTTACGACCCATATAACAGCGTCATTGTCAATGAAAGTAGACCAGGACTAGTTTATGACGAACAATTCAGAAACAACCTTCTCAACAAATCTCTGGAAGATGTTAAAACAGTCCTCATCTGCGGTTATTTCCAAAGTTACAAATATGTTGTCGAAGTTGAAGAAGAACTGAGAAATTATTTGATGTTTAAAAATGATATTTTGAGATCAGTGAATGAATTCATGAAGAACGAAACCGAAACTGTTAAAATTCCGTTCATTTCTTACATTGGAGTTCATGTCAGAAGGACAGATTTCGTAACTTCTACCAATTCAAAAAATGGACGCATAGCGGCGGATGAAAATTACATAAACACTGCCATGGGATATGTTATTGAATCGCTGGGTTCTACACGTTCTTTCGTTGCCTTCATATGCAGTGATGATATCAACTGGGTCAAGGAAGCTGTCCAAAAATTGAATTTTAGTGCTCGTTATCCCAATTTAAGGATTGTTTATTCCGTTGGACATAACTCTGCCTTCGATTTGTGTCTATTATCGAAGTGCAACGCCTCCATATTATCGACAGGAAGCTACAGTTGGTGGGCAGGATGGCTGGCAAATGCTAATATTACGACTTACTTCTCTTTATACCCCAAACCAAAATCTGTATACAGAACCTATTTTATTCCTCGCAATTACTACCCTTCTACTTGGAGGGGTTTTCCGGATTTAGAAACGTCATAATTTCATAATTATTGAACAAGAATTTTGTAACAAAAAACTCGTGCTCATAGTCAATACAATGTTAAGACAAGTGTAACAGAATTTACATTTATCAATAAAATTGTTTATTTTTCTTTAACAGAAGCAGCTTTTCAAAATATTTGTCACAGAGTCTGTTACGCTGAGGAGTCAGTAAAAGACCAGCTTGACTGAATAGTCTTTCAACAGGTGCAGATGATGGAACGGTTCCATCACGATATTAACTCTGTCCTTCATATCATAGATGGCTCTATAACTGTTAAATTTGGAGTTCCACCGAGTTGAGTTTGGCTTAGGTATTGTTCTCCCAAGAACATCAAACACAGCGTCAGCAGCTTTTGAACTCTGATGTGATGATTACTTAAGCTGGAACATTTGCCAGCCACTGATCGATACATTCGCTTATAAGTTGCATCACTTGCCAGTGCTTTATTGGCATCCACAGAAGCCAACAAATTTGGTGTGTGTGAGAAACATGGTAAATGAGAAGGCAGATAAATAAAAAACTGCTCAAAAAACTGTGATATTTCTAAATGACTATTAGTCTCATCATCAATGTCGCATCCATCAGATGGTTCCACCTCTAATATGCTTGGCTCAGAAAATTGTTTGAAGACTTTAACGAAATTGCCTCCATTGTCAGTAACAACATGCACTATATTAGAACTGTCGAGGTCAAATTCGGTAAAGATGCTCATAAGAGTGGATGCAATTTTGTCAAATGAATGAGTACCTCGAAATCGTCTAAATGCAAGTGCTGTAGTCACTTTGGCTTAGCCAATGGCATGTAACACCAATGTAACTTCGAGCATGGTGAGTCCAGATGTCAGCTGTGGTGCATACATGTTCACAGTCATGTAATATCTTTTTCAGATTGCCTACCATTGTATCAAACATAGAAATCAGCGTGTTTTGTAGGGTTTCTTTACACATCACCTTGACTTTTGGATTGATCCCCTCAATCATATTCCTGAACCCAGAACTTTCTACAATAGAGAGAGGCTGCATCTCACTGACTACAAAATCTACTATTAAATTTTCTGCTTTCTTTGGCGTTACTTGCCAGTACATTTCTGACACATTTTCCTTCAATTCTATTCGAGCTTTCTTGACTGATAAACCTGGACTTTCATGGATATCAGAACTCTTACGCTTGACTGCTTTCTTCTGTTCGTGCAGAAAAAAAAGGAAAATCGTCCAGTCCGTTTCTGGAAATGATGCGGTCATGAGTGACGCATTCAGGGTTTCTTTCAGGCATTATTGTTTGGGGGGGGGGGCATTTCATGAGTTCGGGGGCCATTTTTTCATGCCAAATACAAGTTTAAAATCAAATCACGCACAATTATATTATAATATTATTAGTTCAATAATTATATTTTAGGTAAAAACATATTGAAAATCGTTTACACAAACTGATGGAGGATTCACGGCACAAGTGAAAATACGCAGCAACAACGAAGTAGAAATCGACAACCGGGATTGTGTTATTTTCTCCACTATTGTCAAAAATCTTTTTGCTGACAAACCTCGCGCTTCTGTAAATTTGTGTTATTAAGATGGCCGTCAAGAGCTTTTATTGCAATTGGCCAAGTGACACCACAGAGTAAAAAAAAAGGAAACTTCAACATGTATGAAAGATGGAAAGTGTTGAGTACTGTAACAATATGACATCAAATACGTGTGCAAGTATATTAACAAAGATAGTGGTTTTATTATATTTCTTGCTGTATATATATATATAGATTATTATATTCAAGTTAATTCTACATTTAAGCTAGAAAGTCTTATAAGTTTGTACTTATGATCAGTTTAATGAGAAAGCCGCACTGCTTTTGTTTGCACAGGTAGTCTATGTCTGCTCCAGCAGTGGAAGTCGCAATGATGGTGCCAAATGTTCGTCTGTAAGCAGATAGCTTAACTTTGATTTCATGAAAGAAAAAATTAAAAAAAACTGGAAATATTTAAAAAAGTTAATTTAAATTTACTCAAATTACATAAAAAATTTGTTTACAGAATCAGAGAAGCATCGCGGGCCGGATTCTGGCCCCCGGGCCGTTTGTTGGACACCCCTGATATAGAGCATCCAATCTAAAAGAAATCAAACCGAATATTTAATTAAGTACTTTGGTTTTAATTAATTGAGACACGCCAATTAATTCAGAACAGGGGCATTAATGATATTATAATCAAACAATTTTTAATATTTATGCGGAACATATATACACATTTATGTAATTGCGATGGTTTTGCATCCTCTAGTTAAACAGCCTCTGAATACTTAATCTTATAAAGCACATACATTGATTTAAAAGTGGAGACATGTACTCAGTGATTAACCACAAGATATTCCATACCAAAACTAAATAATAAAAGGAAGAATGGTTAATTAAGACTGGCGAGCAGAGAACTATTTGCTTTAGGATGCTAAATGGTTGTCCATACAAACACCTTTATCCATCACACTCTCATTGCTCCTTCTGAAATCGCAAGAAATCAAAAGTGACTCACTTTCATGAGTCAAAAATAGTCAAATTCTACACTTGTGTTACTTTGTATCATTGACCTTATAAATTTAAGAAAAGTAGCGCAGCTTGTTAAGGAAACACAATTTTTAAACATTGTTCTTCAAAATATCATAATTACTAAAGATTCAACAACTTCGAAATCAGTTATGCCGTTTGAAAAGGGAAGTGTAGGGTTTTATGAGATTTATTTCATTCCTGAAGTAACGAATGATTACAAATCTACGAGCAGTAAACTCTAAAAATGGTTTAAGATTATGACTAGATAAATATAATCAACTCAGTACATTTGGAATTTTCAGTTGCACTTTATGTTTTAGACTGAAATTGGTTTAGAGTATAATCGCTAATTAAGCGAAAGCTGTTTTACTTGCTACGCGCACTCTTTGCTTCCGTGAAGTTTCACATGACTGTTGATAATTCGTCTGAGCATTAACTTTTAAACTCGGTTTCGGGCGTACCACAATACTTCGACAAATTCGTTTCGGTCTGCAATTATGTTGGCACTGCTTCAACGTTTTCTCGACTGGATTAAGAGCCTCTTTTGGAAGGAGGAAATGGAGCTAACTTTGATTGGTCTTCAGTATTCAGGAAAGACGACTTTTGTAAACGTTATTGCCGTAAGTAAATGTTATGTCTGTTGTGAGTTGCAGTTTGTCATATTTTATTAAATCTTGTAGTGATTTGTAGTTTGTAATCATTTCTACTCATATTAATGACTGATAAATGGTTGCAGTCTGGAAAGTTTCAAGAAGACACTATTCCAACTGTTGGTTTTAATATGAGGAAAGTCACGAAAGGAAACGTCATCGTTAAAGTTAGTAAATCCATTTCTTGAATAGGCATTGTTTTTTTATGGTATCAACCATTCAATGAATTCAAGTTTTAAGATATTATGGTTGATTTCCTTTTAGGTGTGGGATATCGGTGGACAGCCAAGATTTAGGAGCATGTGGGAGAGATATTGTAGAGGAGTTAATGTTATTGTGTAAGTTCATATTTTTTATGGGGAAGACTTAAGTTTTGCTAATTTCTAAACTGATTTGAGATTGATGTTGTTAGGTTGAATAGAATCCATTTCATGATTTCACATAAGTTATTTTTGATCTGAGAAATTTTTTACTTAATGGATCTCAGTGTATAATCTGCAAGAGGTTGGTAAATGCTTTGATGAAACCATAAAATTAATGTCAAGGTATACTGCATCATTTTTTGCCAGATTCATTCATTGTTGTGACATCAGCTGTGAATAATACCACCAGTTTTATTGGTGCCCTAGTTGAATAAATGTATTGGCTTCATTTCAATCACCTTAATGGAACCTTCTCATCAATCCAGTTACATGGTGGACGCAGCAGATCACGAGAAGATAGAAGCTTCCCGCAACGAACTCCACAATCTTCTAGACAAGCCACAACTGGCACGAATTCCTCTCCTGGTCCTTGCCAACAAAAATGATCTTCCTCATGCCCTTGACCAGAATGAGATCATTGACCAGCTGTATGTTTGTGATTATTATTATTATTGTTATTAATATAGATTAATATTAATGTTACAATTAACATTAGTCTTAATTATTATCATGAATGTAATGAAATATGCCTTAATGTGTGCCTAAAGAGAAGTATAAAAGCCCATCAATTTACTGAATTCTCAAAAATATTTGAACTAGATTTGCATGTTAGTTAGAGAAATTATTCATTAATTTGCTTTTGGTGAATTACAATTTCAAAAATACAGAAACCTCGCCAGCATTCAAGACAGAGAAGTGTGTTGTTACTCAATATCCTGCAAGGATCAACTAAACATCGGTCAGTTTTCATCCATTTTTGAATCTCAAAATGCTTCTCATGAAACTATTTATTGCCCAAATTTATTCATTGTTTATTCAAGCATAAGATTCATCAAGGCATGGCTTGAGGCTTTACTTGCATTTGAAGCTCAACCTTGTTGTCTGAATTTTTAATATTGAATGTTTAATATTGAACATTTAATATTAAAATTTGCTTCAAGAGATGGCTTTCACTCTATTAAGTAATTAAATTAATGTGAAATCACTTGTTTTTATTCAATACTATATGATGTAATAACCAGGGGCTTACGTACATATAGGGCTGTAGCCACCTGAACTAATCATCTAGTTATGAAATGGATATTAATAAAATACCCAGCCACAATATTTTGCGTGGGGGCTAACAGTAGAAATAGCATGACCCAGAGACATTTGAATGCATTTATACTGTCATATTGTGGTTGTACCAGATTAATAAGGATACCCTTGATAAAGTAATATGAGTGGCACATAGCATGTGTAGCAGAAGAATTTCTTGATTGTTTGGAGATCAGAAGAGAAATATTTGGTTCTTTTAGGATTTGAATTAGATTGTTACAGTTTTATGTGTTATTTATTGATTTTATTTGATTATAGTCCATTGCATAACTGAGATGATTTAGATGTTTTATGTGTAATTATGAACTGCATGCATATATACAATTGTGTTAACATGTGTGGTGTAAATTTTATTATTAATGTTTTATTTAATTAAAGCCTTCACAGAGTTAATGTTGGTGTAATCAATGTAATTGAATAATTATTTCTGCATGTTTAATAATACATGTAATGCAAAGTTCCTACATTACTATTCATATGTTACTGTACACATTGTTAACAAAAAGTTATTTTTTAAACAATTTCAACATTTTGTAAACTTGCACTTGTTAATGATTCCAATTACAGACATCACTCTGCAATGGCTTATTAAGCACTCTAAGTCTCAAGAGGCTAGATCAACCTAAAAGTTCAGAAGTGGAGTATTCATTGATGACAACTATGACAACAACGAGGATGATGATGATGATGATAGTGAACTTTTCCACTTATTTTGTCTGCGATTGGTGTTGTTCCTTATGAATATTTTGATTTGGACGTGGTTGGTTAAATGGTGATTCAATGCCTCGAACGTTGCGAATCCCAATAATTCGAGATTCTCCTTTGAGCTTTTATTATTGACTTCCCCCGTTGATTCTCTGTAGAATCTGCACAATTTTAAAGCATCACTTTTTACATTGGCAATTTGTTCATTTGCAAGCAACTCTCATGCCAAGGATAACATCTCTTCGGACGGACGAATATCAAAATCAAACATCCCTGCTTAACCAAGGGTGAATCCACAGAAGAGGACCTACCACAACTGCTTGGCAGTTTGCAAACGAAGTCTTTAGCATTAATTAATGTCACTAACTAATAGCAGGTCTCATTATTCCATTTCCTGCAAGTAGAAGTAACATGGCAAGTTAATTGCAATCTTGGAATAATTAACGCTTCATAGGGTTGTGTGATGTCGATCTTGCATCGTTTTTCTGTTCGTTATCGATTCGCTTATTCTAGCTGTGGATGTGGTAAATATTTCATTTTAATTGTATTAAAATCGCCTCCACTAATTATGGAAATAAAATGCGATTCCTCAGTGTAGCGTTTATTGCGCCGATGACATCATGCGCCCCGTGACGATGATCCACGCACATCAAGGCGTAGAAGTACGAGCAACGGCCTATCGAGCCGAGTGAGTGGGGCATCGAGATCCGAAGCTGTTAGGTAAGGTTGAGCGTGCCGAAATGCGAATATTTAGTGACTCTTTGACCCTTAGCCTTTAATCGTCATAGAAATGCGGCGCACAAACGGTTACGAGATTGCAATTTTGACACCTTAGACTTATCGTCGATGCTCGTTCCAATAATCAAAAGTAGGAACACACCGACGAACCTGAGCGAAACTCAAGCTTAATCATGGTAGCTGCAGAATCATTCAAGTCAAATCTCCCAAACCACAAACTCTCAGCAAGCAGATCCAGACAACGGATGGGCAAATATCAACCACATTTTACAATTAATAAATGTCCTGGGAATTCCTTGCAAGTGGCAAAGTCCAGAAGGCAAAGATGAATAAGTTGAATCAAAGAATGTGTCAGAGGCAAAGACATTGATTTCCATTGAAAAGTCATCCAAGCAACACATTGAAAAGCATGGCATTAATTAAGAGGCAAATATTTTAGTTCAAACATGCCATTATATTTATTGGTATAACTAAATTATGTGATTGAGTGTTGATGCAAATATTCTTCTGCAGCTGTTCTCAACTGTCGCCATCTTCCAAGGCACCAAATTTGTTGTTTAGGGATATTTTGCTGGAGGCATTTAGGGGATTAGCCACCTGCCTAGCTCCACCTTTGACCTTCTCAAAGTCTTGAACTACCTTACTGCAACACAAGAAAACATTGAGTATATAGCTCCATAACTTTGGTATTAAAAATAAGCATACACAATTAAACTTTTAGTAACACTTCCAGTCAAAGTGCACAATCTCTCATCAACAAAAATGCCATAAACATCCCATGACTTACCCTTGTCCTTGTTCGATGATGGCAGCGGCCGAAAGCGACGGAAAGTCCTCCACGTTCTTCACGTCAGGAGCCTCTTTCTTAGCCTTGACCTTCATGCTCAACTTTGTCGAGGAGGAGGATGACATTGCAGATTGCCTAAGAGCTGGCGGAACGTACTTGCCCGAGCTTGGTTTGTCCTGAGCTTGGGATGGAGCTAAAGGAGTTTCAGATTATTAATAATTGCAATTGTAGATTGTACGACTTATTGTAGAGTTCTCAGACAGAGCTAAATATTTCTTGGAATGAATGGTGAAAGACAAACCGGGTCTGTTCTGCCGAGCTGCCGGGGGCACGTACTTCCCTGTCTTTGGGGCTTCGGTCACCACTGCAAGTTTAACAAACAAATCAGTGGACAAATATTTAAGCATATTTTTGCATATATAATATTAAAAGTCTAAGACATAAAAAGCTAGAAATGCAAAATATGCAACTCAAACCTTGCACAGCTTCCTCAGGTTCAGGATCTGGGATGGAGACTGGAGCAGCAACAGGCTTCCAGGGACCATGTGATTCCTTCTTGTCTCCCACCTCTTCGTCCCCAGACGGATTTCCCTGACTGTCCTGATCAACTCCATTTTTCCTTTGTGAGATGGAGAATTGGTTAGGAAATAAATCTAGTTATCGTTATTAAACCATTTAAGGGTCATATTTCACTTAATACTTCAATACTTAATACTGTGCCATAAAATAATGTTGGCTAATATAACCAAGCAGAAGCGATACATTTGAGAATTGATTGTAATTAATTTTATAGCAACAATACCATTTCTTAATTAATATAATAATTTTTGACAAGCCAATGTAATATATAACTCATACAAAACAAAAGTAGAAAAAAACCCCATGCAGCATACTTATTAAGATTAATAATCTTGAGGTTTGAATAATCCTTTTCAACTTCTTCTTCATATTCCTTCCACTCATCATCCTGTAATATTTACAAGATTATTTCAACCGACTCTCAAGCAGGTTACATAAAATTATGTATCACAGAATTTCTTGTTTTTTGGGGGGATGTGATTCAAAAAAAAGAATTGACCAAACATATAATCAGTGATCAATCCAATACATCTAATAAGCATTAAAGTGCATTATTATGCAGTTAAATTATAGCAATGCTTTACAATTAAAATCGCTCAAAACTTCATAAAACGTTTGTTTGGCATTCTAGGCTAACATATGTGCGCTTATCAAAATGAAACGGAACTCGCACCTCCACAACTTTTTTTGTGGTCTGTGAAGTCTCTTCGTCTTTGCGCTTAGTCTTTGACGCTTTTTTTACTTTTGGTACGCTCTTAGAAGATTGTTCAATATCGCTCGGCTTGTTAGTGGACTTTGTGGATTTCTTCTTGGTTTTGTCTTTGTTGGCAAAAAAATCGTCCAGGCTGTTTTCTTCCGACATTGTTAATTCCTAAATAGATTGTCTCAGTAAAGTGTATAGAAATGCTTAGCCACTAATCAACGAAAGGAAGAAGTTCACTCGCAACGTCCAATCCATAAGTGTGGGCAGTATACAACGACCATGAATTCGACATTGATTAAAAGTTTTAAATATTATTTGAATTATTTGTAAAAATATATTTTATTTATATAGATCTCTTATTTTAAAATAATTTTAATTACACTTTGTAAGATCAGTTGATATGAATAACATTTCGGCACTCGGCTATAAATGTCTTATTCGAGAATTAACTCTAAATCCAAATCTTAGTTATGCAACGGACTTTAATCAAATAAATAAATTGCCGCTGCAATTTTGGCTTTGGTTTAGCTGGGGAATGCCGTAAATCATAAAATTTAGACACTTTTTAAATGCTAACGTTTTATAGAAGTTCTTGCGAGAGGCTTTTATTTGGATTCCCAACGGAGTCGCACCAAAACGAAAGTCTTGATCACTTGTCTACCGATAAATTAATATTTAATAATAGCTCACAATAACTCTTCATCATCATGGGATCAAGTACTCAAGTTTCAAGTACTCAGGCGGTGGTAGTTTATTAACTTCCATTTCGTAACTAGATGATTAGCAGGCAAGTGGCCAGGTTCAAGTATAAATACCACTGAGTATGAAAGTAGAGTGATCTGTGCGCCCGCATGGCCTAACGGTTAAGGCTGCGCCTCTCACGATGGCAGCACGGGGTTCAAGCCCCGCTGCGGGTGCACCGTCCTAATCATCTAGCTATGCAAAGGACGTTAATAAAACATTACATTTTTTTTTTAAGTAGAGTGATCATATAAAAATGGCATTATCTTCTAAAATAATGGTCATATTTAACTAATATTTTGTATTTCCACATTATGTAGACCATTGTTTGTTATATCAAAATATAAAATTTTGTTGATATACCTTTCTTGATTGACCTTTCAATAAAAATAATAAAAACACCAACACTTCTTGAACGCATGCCGGGTACTGGTTAGTTAAAAATAAAACAAAATAATAATATTTATTATTATAATAGCAATAAAATTTTTAAAATCAATAATATGGGAAATTATTAAATTTTTAGGCAATTGTTAACTATTAAATGTTTTTGTATTGTTCCAGCTCTGAAGTGGACAGCTGAAATTGCTCTAACATGCAGACTGACTAATCAATTTAATTGAGAAACGAGTTTACTAAGTAATCTAAAGTGCTGAAAAGAATGTCATCCGATTCCCATAAATCCAGCGAGTCGTCAGTAATAATGAATGGTTCGATGACGGATGCCGAAAACCATTCATCCGCTGATTCTTCGAGACTTCATATTGAAATAGAGGACGATTCTAAACGTACGAAAAGCAACATTGTTGCTAAACCAACAAAGGCGAAGGAGTTCGAGTGTGGAGTATGCAGTTTGAAATTTCAGTCTTTTGAATCTCTCGACGATCATTACGTAGAGACGCACAACAACAGAGTCGAGCATGTCTGTCCAACATGCAACTCTGGCTTCCACATCCTACAGGATTATTTTGAGCATAAAAATTCCCACGAAAAGAAGCACGTCGCAGAAAAGATTGAGGATGAAGTAGAACAAGAGGAAGTGGCAAAAGAAGAAGAAGAACAAGAAGAAGAAGAAGAAGAAGAAGAACAAGAAGAACAAGAAGAAGGAGGAGGAGAGAGAAGAGAAAAAGAGTCAGAGCCAAAGAAAGACGAGACGAAAAAACGAAAGGCTGGCATTTCTATTAAGCCGTTCAAAAAGCAGAAACTCGATAAAAGTACTACAGAAAAAGTCGAAGATCTGTCAAAATTTTCCTCAAAAACCTACAAATGCGATGATTGCGCTATAACGGAAATGGGGTGCGAGGCTTTCGTTGATCACTGCAAAAACGAGCACGGGCGAGTTCCATGTTTGGAGTGTGGGCAAACATTTGCACAAAAATCTTTTCTTGAAAGGCACAATTGGAAACACTTGGGAGTGAAGCCATTCCCATGTGACAAATGCGATAAGGCGTTTACGAGAAAGCATGCTTTGGACCAGCACAAAAGTAAGCACCACTCTAAATCTGATTCGTAATGAGTTTTTTTCCAGTCCACCCAAACATTTTATTTCAATAAACTTATATTTGATTTATATCGACTTTCAGATGTCCATAATATTTTTATATTTTGTAAACTTACATCGGTCTTTTAGTTACTTTATTTTGCATTTTCTTTTCAAAGTTGATAGAAAGTATGAATATTCTTTAAACATTAAATGACAAATTATATAAAAGTTATGTATTTAAATATATTTTCTAAAAGTTATATATTTAAATATATTTAAACCATCTTATCTCATTCACCAATGCCAAATCTCTGAAAACCTTCGCTCATCCTCCGCAATCCGCAAATTAAAAAATCAAAAAATAATTAAATATATTCACGATTTAGAATCTTTTGTATTGGTCCAGGTTCTGGTAATAATTCAGCAAAATATCAATCCAGAAGAAGCAATTATCAGCAAATTAGTTTAACGCATTCAAATCACAAGGAATGTCATCCTATTCAAGCGAATTGTCCGTAAAAGTGGAGCCATCAGTGAATAAAAACAATCATTCCTTTGTCGATTCGACCGAGTCTTATGAATCGAAATGCACAGAGGCCGTCGATGTCGCTAAACCATCGACGAAATGTGGGTTCGAATGTGGAAAATGCAATCTGGAATTCGAGTCCTTCGAACTGATGAGCAATCACTATTTAGAAAAGCACAAATTTAAAGTCGAATACATCTGCCCAAAATGCAACTCTGGTTTCCACAGTTTGCAGGTATATTTCGAACATAAAAGCTCTCATAACGTTGAGGCAAAGTCACCTAGTTTTTCAAATGAGGACACGGTGGAAAGCGAAATAGAAGATGACATCAAAAAGGAAAATGACGTTAAGAAAGATGATGTCACGGAAGAAGAGAAGTTCGTGGAAGAAGATGAGCCTGAGCCACAGAAAAGTGGTCCGAAAAAAAGAAAGGCGAAAATAGCTGTTGGTCAATCCAAAAAGCGTAAAGTGGAAAAAAATAAAACCGAGAAAATCGAAGATTTGTCCGAATTTTTAACAAAAATGTACGGCTGTGATGATTGTCTCATCCAAGGCCTTCCTTGCCGGGATTTTATGGAACATTGCAAAGAGGCGCACGGACGAGTTCCTTGTTTGGAGTGTGGAAAAACATTTCTACAGAAATCTTACTTGGAAAGACACAAATGGAGACACGCTGGAGAGAAGCCGTTCCCGTGTGACAAATGCGATAAGGCGTTTACGAGAAAGCATGCTTTGGACCAACACAAAAGTAAGCACCACTCTAAAGTTGATTCGTAATGAGTTTTTTTCCAGTCCACCCAAACTTTTTATTTCAATAAACTTATATTTGATTAACATCGACTTTCAGATGTCCATAAAATTTTTATATTTTGTAAATTTACATCAGTCTTTTATTTACTTTATTTTGCATTTCATTTTCAAAGTTCATAGAAAGTATGAATATTCTTTAAACATTAAATGATAAATTATCTAAAAGTTATATATTTAAAACCATCTTATCTCATTCACCAATGCCAAATCTCTAAAAAACTTCGCTCATCCTCCGCAATTCGCCTTCACTAACCAGATCATACATCATCTATCGTCAGCTTTTCCCATGCTTCGCCCGCCGTGTGGGGCAGCTGCCTCCCACCACTCGATCCCTGCCGACACTCGGGCTATTCAAGCTTTAGCTGAAGACCAATCTCTTCAAGAAATCAATGCAAGAACCACTCTTCATTGACTTAAATAGAGTATTTTGGATTCGTTTAAGGATTAAAATTTGCTTATTTCACCGAATGTTTATTTGGTGGGATCAAAAACTTTTGCATTGTTAAGCTTTTAATTCTTGGCATTTTGTAAGATAGACCAAGGCTAAGGAGGATACTAATAATAGACTTTTTAAGTTGAAGACCATTAAAACTGCGCTCATAAAAAGGCATCAAATCATGTGAAAAGAGCTGTTAACTACTAGTTAATAGTATTCCAGCTTATGCAATTCGAAAATTAGGCTGCGATGGTTTACAAATGAAATAAAATCTTTTGTTTATGGATCATCCAATTAGTTATCATATTTATTTCCCAATAGGTGGATTGGTCTAATTTGTTTAAGAAATACAACCAGATAAGCTGATGCTGTATTGCATGGGCTCGTTGCGAAAATTGAAATATTTATTTTTTTTAATTCTATAATATTTTTAAATAATTTGTATTTAAATTTTAGATTAGAATTAATATTATTTATTTTCAAAATGCTTTAAAATTGATTGTATGATGGTAATAATCATAAACAAATTTAAAAAATTAAATTAAAAATTAATTAAAAATCAAAAAATCAAAAAATAATTAAATATATTCACGATTTAGAATCTTTTGTATTGGTCCAGGTTCTGGTAATAATTCAGCAAAATATCAATCCAGAAGAAGCAATTATCAGCAAATTAGTTTAACGCATTCAAATCACAAGGAATGTCATCCTATTCAAGCGAATTGTCCGTAAAAGTGGAGCCATCAGTGAATGAAAACAATCATTCCTTTGTCGATTCGACCGAGTCTTATGAATCGAAATGCACAGAAGCCAGCGATGTCGCTAAACCATCGACGAAATGTGGGTTCGAATGTGGAAAATGCAATCTGGAATTCGAGTCCTTCGAACTGATGAGCAATCACTATCTAGAAAAGCACAAATTTAAAGTCGAATACATCTGCCCAAAATGCAACTCTGGTTTCCACAGTTTGCAGGTATATTTCGAACATAAAAGCTCTCATAACGTTGAGGCAAAGTCACCAAGTTTTTCAAATGAGGACACGGTGGAAAGCGAAATAGAAGATGACATCAAAAAGGAAAATGACGTTAAGAAAGATGATGTCACGGAAGAAGAGAAGTTCGTGGAAGAAGATGAGCCTGAGCCACAGAAAAGTGGTCCGAAAAAAAGAAAGGCGAAAATAGCTGTTGGTCAATCCAAAAAGCGTAAAGTGGAAAAAAACAAAACCGAGAAAGTCGAAGATTTGTCCGAATTTTTAACAAAAATGTACGGCTGTGATGATTGTCTCATCCAAGGCCTTCCTTGCCGGGATTTTATGAAACATTGCAAAGAGGCGCACGGACGAGTTCCTTGTTTGGAGTGTGGAAAAACATTTCTACAGAAATCTTACTTGGAAAGACACAAATGGAAACACGATGGAGTGAAGCCGTTCCCTTGTGACGAGTGTCAAAAGTCATTCACGAGAAAAGTTAATTTGAATTTGCACAAATTGAAGAGCCATCACGTTAACGTTGATTCATACGTTTCTTAGGCTTCATTTTCCGTTCCTAAATTTACTAGGGAGACAAACTAATTTTAAAATCGAGAAAGTATTTTGGACCACGTGATTGGTTTTATAAAAGGAAGTGGACATGCACAAGTAATGACCTATTTAAAGGGAGGTTAAAATTCGTGTAAAGTATTTATTTATGCCATATCTTAATGAAACTTTCTTATTTTATTTGACAGTTAAATAAGTAAATAAATAAATTTAGAATTTGCTAGAAAGAAATTTTTTTGAATTTAGGAGATAATTAACTATTAGTGATGAAAACCCTTCGGCATTAACGAAATATAAATAACTTGCTGTTTCCCCGGCTGCCCGATAATAGATTTGTGTAATATAAAACATAGTGAATAAATGAATAAATAAACGAATGACAAACGCAATAAGTTGTCTACCAAAATAACACTAATATTAAATCATAGATAAGTAATAAAAAAATAATAAAATTTTTAAATTATAAAACAGAAAAATTATAATATAAACTAAAAGCTTACACCATGAATATTAATCACCGCTCACCAGCTTTGAAAAGGCGCGTAGGCTCTTGTGTGAATAAGCCCAGAAGAGGTTTTTTTGACAATAAAACGCAAAATAAATTATCGATTTTTTTTACAAAGTAGACTAAACTGACCCCCTAGTCAACGTATCAAGTGTCTCAAGTTTCAATAAAATCGGTTCAGAATTAAAGATTTGTATAAGAAATATACATACAAGATCCTTGTTTTATATATATTGAAAATAAAATATTATTATTGACATAACAGTTGTATTATATCTTAATTATGAACGCAACAAATTTATAACACTTGTGTATGTACATTAGGGTAGGTCACCAACAAAAAATTTAATTTTGGATAGTGATAAAATGTTGTTCCTGGATGATATTAGTGAGAAAAAATGTTTTGTTCAAAATTATGTTTTTTCTTTTATTGCCGCCGGAGGGTGAAGAAATGCCATATTTTTGCTATTGTTTCTGATTTTTCTTCTGTGTTTGATTGATTATATTTAAATTTATTTCTATGTTTCTGTAAACAGATTGAATGTATGCAACTGAAATAAAGTTCTATTGAAGAAAAATTAGTTATTTTACAAACTCTGCTGCAAACTATGACCGTTACTCGAGCGCAACTGATTTGTCCCGTTTACGGCATTGGATGTGAATTAACTTCCCGCCAATTACCAGCTGTTACGGAAGCAATGCAGTATTATTTTCTTGTTCAAATAGAACTTCCAAAGAATACTAAGTCAAGTGAAATAGTTGCTCAAGTTTATGCATGTGTTGGTTTAAATCTGACATTTCGACTTTTCCAATGAAAAGAGTGCGACAAAAAGTAGAATACCTGCACAAGAATTTAAAAATAATTCTGATAAAAAAAAGCGAAGCGAAAGCTTCAACATAATTGATTGCTAAATAGGACAGTTTAAGTTTGCATGACTTAGCAGCATGTCATTGTCTCGATTTAAGTATTTGCACTTATTCGAGAGAATACAAGGTGTCAGCACTTGAGCAGGAATTTTTCTTGGATCAAAGAAATGAAATAAATATCGTTATTGGTACTTTGGACAAAGAAACTACTTGCAATTTAAGTAAAGCAACTTAAAGAGCATCAAAGAGACAGAAATACTACAATTCCATTTCTTGTAGCTAAAGCAGTGCATGAGCGTCTCGTGGTAACAGTTCCAATCCTGATTTAGATGTTATGGAAGTGCCTGATAATGAGGAGTCAATTGAGAACACAAAAAATAAGTCTGGTAAATATATGATGAAGTTTCCTACATTTCCAGACGATGTGACAGACAATCCGTTGTCGCAGATTCTGCAGAAGTAAGGAAATTCATATTTCCTCCTTTGTACATTGATGGAGAGGAATACCGTGCTTGGCAGCGTCCCACAAGAATTGGTGATTGGAAATGTGATGTTCTGCAAATATATAAATGATCTGGATGACGGCATAAGGTCTAAATTATCTAAGTTTGCTGACGACACCAAAGTTGTGGATACCCTTCAGGAAGGTCTTAACAGGTTATTCAAATAGGCAGAAGATTGGTAGATGCTTTTCAACGTAGACAAATGCTCCATTATGCATATGGGATGCAAAAACACAAAAGTCGAATATGTATTTGGAGGAAGCATTTTAAAGCAGTCTAAAGAAAGAGATCTGGGGGTAATAATGCAGAACAATGGAAAAGCATCTCTATAGTGCATGGAAGTAAAAAAGCTATAAAAGCAAACAGGGTACTTAGAATGAGAAAGAGAACAGTAGTGAGTATGGACAAGGATGTAATTCTGAGATTCTATAAGGCATTAGTAAGGCCACATCTTGATTACTGTGTGCAGGTGTGGAACCCTTATTTGAGAAAGGATGTAGGAGTGCTGGAAAGAGTACAAAAAAGGCAACCAGGATCATAAAAGGATTTGGAAAGCTGAGTTATGTGGAAAGATTAAGTAGATGTAAATTAACTACAGTCAGGACAGAAACCATAAGGACACCCCATTATTTCGTAATAACTCGATAAAGAAAAATTTGATTGTAGGGAAATTTTAATATGTTATGTATTTATATATTTGTGATTATCTCTTAAATTTTCATCAAAATATGTTCGTGCATTAATTTTAAAATTCCAAAAACGTGATTTCGGGGCGTCCAATAACCATAAAAGACACTTGCAAAAATCATCGAAAAATGACTAAAAACTTTGTGAAAAAAACAGGAAAAAAGTTTATTAATATGAAATAATGTTTCCTTTATTTTCAATAACTTTAAAACATCTCTTGCTCATTGATTTTATAAGAGTTTTTAAGAAATTTCTGTCCAGTTCTTTCCAGGCACTCCTAATGGTGTTTTCCAGGTCAGATTTTGAATGAAACTGCTTTTCATTGTTGTAAACAAGTCTTGACAACATTCCCCAAACATTTTCTATAGGATTTAAGTCCGGGGAACAAGCTGGCCAACTCATAACTTTCAAATTTCTCCTCTGGAAAAATGTCTTTGTCAACTTGGAAGTGTGGATCGGGGCATTATCTTGCTGAAAAATAAAATTTCCTCCATAATAATCTTCCCCAAAAGGCAACAGATAGTCTTCTAAAACTTTGATGTAATCCACAGAAGACTGTCCCCCATCCAGAAAGGCTAATTCAGTCAATCCTTCACTGGAAATTCCTCCCCAAATCATCACCGATCCTGCTCCATGATTTCGGCTAAAAAATGTTTCCTTTTCTAATCTGAGGTCATGCCAATAGAACTGATGACCATCAGGTCCATCTAGGTTAAATTTCTTCTCATCTGAAAAAATAATATTGCCCCAACCATCTCTGTTAGAAAGCATGGTTTTGGCCCATTCCACTCTTGCCAACTTGTGATGGTTTTTAAGAGCTGGAATCTTTAATCTTTTTTCTTATAATAAAATACCACTAGATCTCAAATAATTTAACACTGTACTTTTACAAATTCTTAAATCAAGTTCATTTCTAATTTGATTTGCTGAAAATTTACCTGAAGAAGCCATTCTTACCAGGAGTCTCTGCTGACGAATCGTCAGTTTTTTAGGTCTTCCATGATCAATTTTTGCACCATATTCCTCAGGAGCTTTTACGTAGTTTCAGATGACTGCCTTGGATCGCTTGAGCTCTTTGGCAATTTCCCTGATCGAATAATTTGCTTGTCTGAAGGCCTCAATCTGCCCCTTCTCCTTGTCAGACAACGTTTTTCCTCTAGCCATTTATAAAATAGTAATTTTATAAACTTCACATCAATTTTTATTTATTTATTTATTTGATTATAGTCCGTTGCATAACTGAGATGATTTGGACTTTAGTTAATGTTAGTAAGTTAGTAAAAATGAAAAGTATTAGAATAATAAACTGCATTAATTAGTTATGGTAAAATTGTAAAAGGCTTATAGTAAGCCGCATCTGTTTTTGCAGATCCACCGATAAATGATGTCCACACTTGCTGGATTGCTAAGCATGGATTTCATGTCGGATAGACCTGTAAACATCTTGATTTCTCTCCTCAGGGATGACTGGGCTGGGCATTCCATGAGGAAATGCTGCACACTTTCGTCTTCCTGAGGGCACTTCTCGCACCTCCCGTCTGGGTGCCGTTTCATGAGAAACAAGTGCTGGTTCAGAGCACACTTTCCAACTCGGAGTCTGGAGATGAGAACCTCCTTCCTCCTTGAGACACATTGGAACTTGCTCTTCGTCGACACTTGTTTCTCTATGGACTTATAATGTAGGCTTCGAGGATCTTCATCCCATCTGGTCTGCCACTGTTGGAAGATGTTGCGGGCCACGGACCTTTTGACATCCTTGATAGACGCCGGAATCCGGAGGTCTATCTGATCCCTTGCAGTGGCTGCCTTTGCCAGGGCATCGGCCTTCTCATTGCCAGGGATTCCAACGTGGGCAGGGACCCAGACGAGAGTGACCTTTCTGCCGCTCTCTTGAATTTCTGAAATTAAAAACTGTACATTTTTAATATCAGGAGCATAATTGTTGCCGTCCTTTAGTGCCTGTAGGGCACTAAGCGAGTCACTTAGGACGACAATGTCGAAGGACTCCTCCTGATATGAGTCCTTGACATGTAGTAAACATCGCTCGATGGCTGCCAGTTCGATTGAACTAATGCAGCTGTGACTCGACGTCCTGAGACTGATGTTTACTTCCTTCCTTGGGATGTAAATCCCAATTCCGGCCTTGTTGTCCTCGGTCTTGGAGGCGTCCGTGTAGCAGAGGAGGCTGTCCTGGAGATCCTCTATTTTCTCCCTTGCCACCAGCATCCGCAGAGGATTGTCGGCTTCGAAGGAGAGATTCGAGGAGTCGATTGTCGGCTTTCTCAGTCTCCAAGGAGGGAATCTGGGAGGTGCCTCCCTGATGTCCTCCAGGAAATCTGCTGGGATCACCGACTCGACTTTCTTGTGCGGAGGCTCCTCGCCTCTTATCCTCATCCTGCAGTGGAACCTCACTTCGACTTGGGACTTTGGCTCTGAAATGAAATATTTATTTTTAACAGGTACATTATTGGTGGCGAACGACCTGAGGGCGTGGTTTGCCATGAGCTTCTTACGACGGAGGTCGAGGGGAAGCTCACCGCACTCCACCCGCAAAGACGAGGCACTTGTGCCCTTCATGGCACCGCAGCAGATCTTCAGTGCCTGATACTGAAGACTGTCGTATGTGTCTCGAATCTGCTTGCACCCCAGGTCGATTACCTCAGATCCATAATCGAGAACAGAGCGGATGGTGGCTCTGTAGACTGTGAGCAGGGTGGATTTGCTCGCCCCCCACGAACTGCCCGAGATGGCTTTCATGGCGTTGAGCCTCTTGTTGCATCTCGTCTTGACAGACTCTGCGTGGGCCTTCCAATTTAGTCTTGCGTCCAGGACGATTCCTAAAAAGGTGGCTGTATCAGACAGGGGGATCTCCTCCGCTCCGACCCTCAGTCTGATGCCCGCATTCCTCGTCCGATTCTGGTATTCTGAAAAAAGGACTGCTTGTGATTTAGATGCGGAGATCTTAAAACCATTAGCAAATAGAAACTTAGCCATTTTGTCGAGCTGTTTCTGCATTTTCGATGTCAGTGCTTCTATGGACGTTCCGGACGTCCAAAGAGCAATGTCATCGGCATACATGGACAGCTCGACCCCGTTTGTCGGTTCCGGAACCGAGTTCATCATGATGATGAATAACAACGGGCTCAGGATGCTACCCTGTGGTGTGCCATTCTCTAGGGTGACCGGTTCAGAGAGGGAGGATCCAACCCTCACTATAGGATAGTTCTATCCTGAAGGAAATTGTGGAGTTCCCTTGAGAGTTGCTCGATGATCCCCTCTCTCCAAACCATGTCGAATGCCTTCTCCATGTCGAGGAAAACTGCGAGAGTCTTCCTTTTTTTGGTTGAGGATGCGGCGATGTCCTGCGTCAGCCTGGCTATGTGATCCACACAGCCTCGGGCTCTTCTGAAGCCCGCTTGGTACTGGTTCAACAGGTTACCGCTCTCTAAGAACCATCGGAGTCTCGTGGCAATCACCCTCTCCAGGAGTTTGCAGAGGGTGGAAGTCAAAGAGATAGGCCGATAGGAGGAAGGAAGGGCAGGAGGCTTCCCTTTCTTAGGGATTGGGACGACCGTGGCTCTCTTCCATAAGGAGGGAACCGTTCCTGAAAGCCAGGACTGGTTGAAGAGGGCCACGATCCCTTGGAGACTGGAGCTTGGGAGCCTTCTGATCATCTCGTAATGGATGCCGTCAGGTCCCGGAGAGGAGTTCCCGCATTTCCTTAGAGCATCTAGGACTTCGGAAATGCTGATGGGATCAGAGATGGGGGAGTCCTCTGGCACGAAGAGTGCCGGGGACAGCAGGAGAGCAGTCTTGGCTTGTGCGAAGAGCGGGGAGAGGTTCGCGTTGCTGCTGGCTTGCGCAAAGGATCGGGCGAGCGTGCCTGCCTTCTCTGAGTTTCCGAGTGGTCCCCCAGAGTCAGAGGCGATCGGGGGGATTCTTGGGCCCGAGCGATTGCCATTCATCCCTTTGATGGCTCTCCAGAGAGTGGCGATACCCGTTGAACCGTCGAAGCTGGCGCAGTGTGACCTCCAGTACTCCCTCTTGGCATTCTTGATGGTCCACTGGGCTTGACCCTTCGCTCTCTTGTATTCTTCATGGCTCGACTCCGATCGCAGTCGCCTGTGAGCTGCTCTCTTCTTGTTTCGATCTTTGACTGCTTCCTTGCAGTCGTCGTTCCAATAAGGGACGAGAGGCCTCTTGCTCTGCCCTTTGTAGATCGAGGAGCTCTCTGTGGCTGCACTGGCGATGGAGTCGGTGATGAATCTCGTGTTCTCCTCCAGGTTGTTCGTGGGTAGCTCCTGGAGGATGAGGGAGGAGCACTTGGCCTGGAAGGAGTTCCAGTTGAGTGTCCTCATGTTTAGTCTCGCTGGTCCCAGGTCCTCTCGGAGAGCCTTGTCGTTGATCGTCATCTGAATGATGAGGTGATCACTGCCAAGGCCTGTGTGGAGAACCTTCCAGGAGGTCCTGGCCGCCCAGTGCGGTGAGGCCATCGAGACGTCAAGGGGTGCCGGACTGCCGTTGTGGGCTATGTGTGTAGCCTCTCCTGAATTTAAAATAACTAAGTTCAGGTTAGGTGCTAATTCTTCCACGATCTTACCTCTCGAATCAGAGCGACTAGCTCCGAAGATGGGAGAGTGGGCGTTTAGATCCCCACACACGATGGCGTCTTGGTGGTTCAGGATGGACTCCAACAAGTCTCTTGGGTAAGGTTTCCCAGGAGGCGCGTAGAAGTTGACAATCTTGAGCCGCCTTGACTTCGTGATGATCGTGGTCGACTGGCACTGAGGTTCCTGACAGACCACAGCGGTGCTGTATGACAACCCTTCCCTGACGCCGCCATGGAAGACATCATCCGACCGGTCGAGCCGCTCCACTTGATATCCTCTAAGTCTGAAAGAATGCTTGCTTTTTAGAAATGTTTCTTGGAGCAAGATTACATCAGGCAAAGATTTTAAGGAATTCAAAAAGGAAACGAATTCACCGGATTTGGGGCTGATGCCCTGGCAGTTCCATTGGATAATGTTTATGGCATTATCCATGTTGAACTGTTTGGGCAACCAGACATCTCTTTATTGCAGCTACGGCTGCACCTGGAACGGGTTTTTCCTGAATGCTGTCGAGGGCGAGGAGGAGGACGTGGTTCAGCATGTCCAGCATCTGGTCCTGGTTTCCTCCTTGGAACCTCTTGTTCATTCCTGCTGAAATTTTAAAAATTAACTTGGCGAGTAATGCCGGGACTCCCTGCTGAGAGTCTGCGGCCCCACCGTTAAGATTATTCGAAGATGTTGCAGCTGGCTGCGAGGACTGCTGCGTGCTTGCCGCAGCTTTCTTAGCTTTCTTAGCTTTGCGCTTCTTCGCTTTGCTTTTTGGTTTCTGAGGGTTTCCCTGTTTGACTATAGAGTCAACAGGAGTAACCCCCGAGACCGAAGGAGCCGGTGCTGGCACTGCCTCCCTTCTTGCGACCTTGCTGGTGGCCGCCTCAACTGCTTTAGCATAACTAATATGCTTATTGGCCCTGATTGTCAAGGCCTCCTTCTCTATCTTGCGCTGCGGACAGACAGCCTGACCAGTAAAGTGACTGGTACTGTCACACGTCGCGCAGCGCTTCTCCGTCAACTCCTTTTGTTGGCACTCTTTCAGGGAGTGCTCCCCGTGGCATTTTGGGCACTTTGCCTTGTGCTGGCAGTTTACGGCTATGTGCCCATAACCGTTGCACTTGAAGCAGCGAGTCGGCTCGCGCACAAATGCCTGCACTTTGAAGCTAAGATAGCCAATCTTAACTTTCGCGGGAGTTGCACCCGCAAAACTCACGATGACCACCGGAGTGGCCACCTTCTTTCCACCAACGGTCTTGTGGACTCTGGTTGCGCTAACACAACCAGTACTCTCCACTATCGTCTCATCGTCGACGCTGGCGGGGACGCCGACGATGCACAGTTTCGGCTTGACCGCCACGCGGACATTGGCCGAGACTCCGTCCAGTTCCTTGATCTGAGATAGCTTGGCTATCTCAGTCTCGTTCTTGGCCAGAACGATGAGCAGATCCTTGCACGCAATGATCTTGGCATCGTTCCTGCCCAAAACTACGCTCACCTGTTTCTGAACCCGGACTGGGTTCAGATTCTTCGTCTCCATCCTTATGAAGACCTTCGTTTCCTTCGTATCCCTCCTCGGCCTCTCGACGGTGGAAGACGCCGAAGATTCCATCCTCCTGCGCTTCCGACTCTCGACGGTTCGGAAGCCGTCGTCCATCAACTCCACGTTATCCATATTGAACAGTTCAACAACAATTTATCGCACGATCACAATGGCGACTTCGAACGCTCGGAATAATTGAGAACTGACATCAATTTTTAACTTTCTTTGGGTTTATATATTGATAATATTTGCATAATGTGCATTTTGGTTGCATAGCTATGACAAATTTCAAGTTTTATTGGGAATAAATAAGGATGTCCTTTATCGTTTTTAAACGGCCATAAAATGCTATTTTGCGTATTTTACAAGATCAGCTTGTTAAATTTTTTTGAAATTTTGCAGGATGTTTTGTCTACCATAAAGAGATATTATATAAAAAATTGAGTAATATTGAACTTAAATTTAACGAGTTATCACAAAAATATGGGGTGTCCTTAAGGTTTCTGTCCGCACTGTACTCTGGAAAAGAAGTAGAGGGGACTTCATCGAGGCGTTCCAAATCTTGTGAGGAAGGGAATGCCTTTTGCCTGAGCAGTTTTTCGAAGCCACAAAAAGTGTTTCTACCAAAGGGAGTGATTGTAAATTATATAGAAACTTCGGGAAACCTAGAAAATAATTATTTCAGTGCGAGGATGGTTTCCTTATGGAATAAACTAGATAAGGAAACCATCCATGCGGACCCTGTAAATAAATTTGAGATTTACTAAAGTAAATTTGGTTAATAGAACTAAAAAGAGTGGTTGTTATACAGATCCAGGTCTTCTTAACCACTATAAATAATTGTTATGTTATGTTCATGAGAAAGATGATGCATTAGCATAAATCGTCATTGCCAAGGCGCATGTCAAAAGGTCCATGGCCCGCAACATCATCCAACAGTGGCAAACCAGATAGGTCACTGACCCGCGAAGCCAACAATACAAGGACATTGAGAAACATTGTGTCGACAAATTCCTATAAGTCTCAAGGAGGAAGGAGATTTTAATTTCCAGACTCCGAGTTGGAAAATGTGCTCTGAATCAACACCTGTTTTTCTTAAAGGGTGGAAAATTCCAAGTATGCCCTCAGGAAGATGATAATGTCAGGCATTTCCTCATAGAATGTCCGGCCCAGTCTGTCCTGATGGAAGAAATTATCCCAAATTCATCTCAAAACAAATCTGAGATGAGTTCCTGTTTAGCAACCCAGCGAGTGTGAACATCATTTACAGAGAAATCAGCAAAAATCGGAGTCACTTACTTCAGGGAATTTTTAATTAATCCTTATTTGTTTTGTTATTATTTTAGCCCTATTTATATTTTTATATTTTTGACATAGTTAACACTAATTAACAAGTCCAAATCATTTTAGTTAAGCAACAAATAAAAATATCACGCATATCTAATTTCTAAAACGTCTAATATGTGTGTATCAATGGCGATATCGATTTGGAATTTTTTAGCTTTTATTTAATTCGAGTGAATTTATAATGCTTCTATTAACAATTCAAAAAAAACTTTCAATGTTGTACACAGCATTGCCTTTATGAAATATATTTTTATATACCAGCCTACAATTAAGTAAAGTAATTCCTGTTTTGAATGTATATAATTAAAGTAATGAACTACATACCATACTGCAGTGGGGCCTCCACCTGAGTTAAATAATAAGTTGACATAAGAAAACAATTGTATGATAAAAGCAAGCAATTGCTTAAAATTAATGTTGAGTCAAATCACAATAAAATTTTAAAATTTATTTTATTTTATTATACATTTTATTATTTATACGTTTTAAAACGCTAATATCACAAAATTGAATTCAGTTACTTTGGATTGACAAGACGAGGAATCATAAATATGTTCAATTAAGCTAGTGCAAGCTCAGAACATTTAAAGCATGGGTGATTCAAGAAACGATGATTTATCAACCGCTATCCTGAAGAAGAAAGCCAGGCCAAACAAGCTCGTAGTCGAAGATGCCGTCGGTGGTGATGCTTCCACTGTAACCATATCAAACGCCAAGTTGGACGAGCTCCAGTTATTCAGGGGAGACACGGTCGTGCTGAAGGGTAAGAGAAAGAGAGAGACTCTGTGCGTTGTAATGTCCGACGATAATTTAAGTAATGACAAGATGCTCATAAATAAGATTGTGAGAAACAATCTCAGAGTCAAACTGGGAGATACTGCTACTATTCATTCGTGTCCTGATGTGAAGTATGGAAAGCGAGTTCACGTACTGCCGATCGATGACACTGTCGAGGGACTGACCGGAAACCTTTTCGAGGTTTTCCTCAAGCCTTATTTCCTTGAGGCCTACAGACCTCTCACCAAGGGTGACACCTTCCTCGTGACAGGAGCAATGAGGGCTGTTGAGTTCAAAGTCATTGAAACAGATCCTGAACCATATTGCATAGTGGCTCCTGAAACAACCATTCATTTTGAGGGTGACCCGATAAAAAGAGAAGACGAAGAAGCACAACTGAATGAGATTGGATACGACGATGTTGGTGGATGCCGCAAGCAGTTGGCAACCATCAGAGAAATGGTGGAGCTGCCTTTCCGTCATCCGGAACTTTTCAAGGCTATTGGAGTTAAACCACCAAAGGGAATTCTTCTTTACGGTCCACCTGGAACTGGAAAGACTTGCATTGCAAGGGCCGTCGCAAACGAAACTGGGGCCTTTTTCTTCCTCATCAACGGTCCTGAGATAATGAGCAAGATGAGCGGAGAGTCTGAAAGCAATCTGAGGAAGGCTTTCGAAGAGGCAGAAAAGAATTCACCAGCCATCATCTTCATTGATGAAATAGATTCCATTGCTCCAAAAAGAGATAAAACTCAAGGAGAGGTTGAAAAGAGGGTTGTGGCCCAACTCCTGACTTTGATGGATGGATTGAAGAAGAGAAGTCAGGTAATTGTCATGGCCGCCACCAACAGACCAAACAGCATCGATCCTGCCCTCAGGCGATTTGGTCGCTTTGACAGGGAGGTGGAAATTGGAATTCCGGACTCCACCGGCAGAATGGAAATCCTTCAAATTCACACCAAAAACATGAAATTGGCCAAAGATGTTGATCTGGAAAGAATAGCAGCCGAGACTCACGGTCATGTTGGTTCAGATTTGGCTGCCTTGTGCACCGAGGCTGCTCTTTTCCAGATCAGGGAGAAGATGGATATTATTGATATTGAAGAAGAAACCATTGATGCCGAAGTCATCAATTTGTTGGCCGTCACTCAGGATAATTTCAGTGCCGCACTGAGCAAGAGCAATCCTAGCGCTCTGAGAGAGACTGCAGTTGAAATACCAAACGTGACCTGGGATGACGTCGGAGGTCTGGAAAACGTCAAGAGAGAACTTCAGGAACTTGTTCAATATCCAGTCGAACATCCGGACAAGTTCCTCAAATTCGGCATGAGTCCGTCCAGAGGTGTTTTGTTTTATGGCCCACCTGGTTGCGGTAAGACTCTTATGGCCAAAGCAATCGCCAGCGAATGTCAAGCCAACTTTATTTCCATCAAAGGACCCGAGTTGCTCAGCATGTGGTTTGGGGAATCATCGGCAAATGTCAGAGACATCTTTGACAAGGCCAGGGCCGCTGCGCCGTGCGTATTGTTTTTCGACGAAATTGATTCGATTGCCAGTGCTCGTTCATCAAACATAGGTGATTCTGGAGCATCCGATCGTGTTGTTAACCAGCTCTTGACAGAGATGGACGGCATGGATTCTAAGAAAAACGTCTTCATCATCGGTGCAACTAACAGACCAGATACTATTGATCCAGCCATCGTCCGACCTGGTCGTCTCGATCAACTGATTTACATTCCTCTTCCTGACGAGAAATCAAGGCTTGCAATCCTGAAATCTTGTCTTAGGAAGGCTCCAATTTCCGAGGGTATCGACTTGGAATACCTTGCGAAATGCACTCCCGGATTCAGTGGTGCCGACCTGACTGAGATCTGTCAGAGGGCTTGCAAACTGGCCATCAGAGAATCTATTGAATTTGAAGTTAGGAAGGAGAAAGAGAACGATGAATCTTCTCTAATGGATGATGATTTTGATCCTGTGAAGGAAATCACGAAAGAACACTTCGAGGAGGCCATGCGATTTGCCAGACGTTCAGTGTCTGACGGCGACATTCGCAAGTACGAGAGATTCGCTGAGTCCCTTCAACTGGGCAGAGGAATTGGAAACGACAATGGGTAAATAATTTATTTACTACATTATGCATTATTAATTAAATTTTAATTCTTACGACACAATCTTGATCATTTTTATACAATACAAAGTTGATACATTTAAATAAGATATAAACATTTTTGCGAATTAACTCATGAATATTTATTTGATCTAACGATTCGCTGTTTGACAGGTCTTCAAAGTATAATGAAACTCAGGACGATTTGTATGCTTAACGAAATCATTTAGGATAAATAGGAATAATTTCCAGCTTTTGTTTTTGAAATAAAATTTAGGGAGAATGAAATGTAAATTTGTTATTTGAGACTATTTGTAGTTTTTTATTTTTCAGTTCTGTCATTTTTTTAAATTTAAAAGTTAAGTTTATTATATATATATTAAAGATATTTTATTACGAATGGTACATTGTTTACTTAACTACAATGTACTTTTAACCTTTACATCTGACGCAGACCGGTTAGCAGATGTGATGACAAGCAGAAGATATGGAATAAATGCTTATTATCATTGTATTGGCTAAAATTAAGATCTCTGTGGTTGAACCCAGCTAACCGAACAAATACAAAAACGATGTCACAAACTTTCTTATTGCACGCAGTAGCGGGGGCTTTAGTAAGAACATTAATACTTTAACATACTTCATTAAGAATTTGAATCGACTGGTCTGGAATACTTTGTTGCAGGCCAATGTTTTGTCCATCACTTTGGTTTTTCCTTTTGACACTGCAAGAACACGTTTGCAAAGTAAACATAATGGTTTTTACATTAAAAACATGTCAAATTGGATTTATATACCAATTTGAATCAATCATAATTTTACGGAGATGCTTTGCTCGCAGCTCAGGACAAAAGAAAATCAGAAATTTCCATTTTAGTTATTGAGGATGTCATTAAGAATGAAGGATGGTAACAAATTTTTAGTCAAGTTTACAGGAATATTTTTAACTTTATTTAATAAGAAAAAGCCGCTATAATTTTTCATTTAAGTACATATCTGTAATATTATAAAACTACAAAAATAATATTATGACATTAATACCTTCTTTATGAAAACTGGAAGTGTAAAAATGTATGTGTTATTAAATCAATTTAGTGATTTTTTTGTAAATATAGTCAATGCATTTATTTTACAATGTTCTCTGAATTTAACATGTTAAAATATAATTACCTGATTGTAGGTCTGGTCTCTACATCGGATGGAAGAGTTTGGTTTTGAGTTTGTCAATAACAAATTTTGTCTATTTCTATGTCTTTAACCGTCTCAAATCAGCCCAGTCCATTCAAACAGTTCAACAGGATTTTTTATTTGGCATTATAGCAGGTTCTCAAGCAATTATTTAATTTTTTTGTGGAAATCATATAAAAGTTCACCAACCTTGTTAAAGAATACTTTAATTTTCATTACGAGCACATCAATTTTGTGAAATGCCTGAATTGTTGGCTGGAAAAAGGAGTCGTGGTTGTACAATGTTTAACAGTACTTTAATTGAAGCCTTAATTAATACCATGTTTTTAACATTGCGATAAGATAGCATTAACATTTATGCAAAGATGGTACTAATATTTATGCTATAATGGCATAAGTTAAGCATAAAAAATCATGTTTCAGGTTGCTTTGCTGTCTTCATTTCTAATCCATTCTGGGTTGTGAATACAAGGTTAAAATTACAAGGGGTGAGGATTGGAGGTAATGTTTTGGCTTTTGAAGGAGCTTCTTATGGTGGAATCATAGGTAAGTTCTGCTTGTTATTATTATTATTATATTATTATTATTATTATTATTATTATTATTATTATTATTATTATTATTATTATTATTATTATTATTATCATTATTATCATTATTATCATTATTATCATTATTATCATTATTATCATTATTATCATTATTATCATTATTATCATTATTATCATTATTAGCATTATTATCATTATTATCATTATTATCATTATTATCATTATTATCATTATTATCATTATATCATTATTATCATTATTATCATTATTATCATTATTATCATTATTCATTATTATCATTATTATCATTATTATCAGTATTATCATTATTATCATTATTAATCATTATTATCATTATTATCATTATTATCATATTATCATTATATCATTATTATCATTATTATCATTATTATCATTATTATCATTATTATCATTATTATCATTATTATCATTATTATCATTATTATCATTATTATCATTATTATCATTATTATCATTATTATCATTATTATCATTATTATCATTATTATCATTATTATCATTATTATCATTATTATCATTATTATCATTATTATCATTATTATCATTATTATCATTATTATCATTATTATCATTATTATCATTATTATCATTATTATCATTATTATTATTATTATCCACAATGATATTTAGAAATATCTGCTTGTTATGTGATTAATGATAATTATAGTGGAGTGAATATTTTGGAATTTTTGTATAGTTATTTAAAACCATCATTTATAAATTCAGCTTTTGATAATGATATGACTTAGATTTACCATTTGATGAGAAAGGCTGTTGTAAGGTTTAAAAAAATATTACGTATTCCTCACGCACATAATATCAACAACAAAGTAACATTCAGCACAGATTTTGTCCTGATGGCTATAATTTAAATAACTTCATTTTTAGAAAAATGTTAACAAGTCAAAACATACACTTAAAATTTTACCTGATAATTGACTTTTTAAATTAAAGATTGTTTGAGCAAAGTCTACAAGCAGGAAGGAATGCATGCATTGTTTGCCGGCTTCAAATCCTCTCTCCTTCTCGTCTCAAATCCTGCCATCAACTTCATGATGTACGAGTTTCTCAAGAGATTCTTCCTTGGAAATTTAAAATCGTTTGTATGTTTTGTCAGATGTTGTGATTTAAAACGGTTTATTTTTACTTTATTAGTTAGCTCTGATTCCTGATTGCACCATTGTTATTAGTTGTCACGATTATTCACTAATATAAATGTTCTGCATCATCGTTATTATCATTATCATCATCAGTCTCACACTTAAATTGTATTTATAATTACCAAAATTCAGATTCATTTAAATACAACAATTGCTGCTGAACATAAATTTGCTATTCCCAGTTGAGTTCCAGTCTTTTATATTTTGCCTTTGGAGGTTTTGCCAAATTCTTTGCCACGACGATAACCTACCCGTTGCAGGTCGTTCAGACGAGAACTCGAGTGAGTCACCTTTTGATTATTCAAAAGTGTTTTCTCTATGGAACTTATTTTTTGATTTTCGTGACTTTCCCCTTTTTTAAACAGTTTAAATAGAATTTATTAGTTATTTATCTCACAAAAGTGTAATTTGATATCTCATTAACATTTACTTAAATTTTGCAGGCAGGTCTGCCTATTTGGAGTGCCAATTTGAGGAAGTTAAATTATCTGTTAGTTCTTGCCATTAGTTGATATGCATTAGTTATGATGATGGGATCATGAAACATTCATGAAAAATAATTTTTATTTTGTGTGATGCCTGTGTAATGCTAACATCAAACTGAGACCCAAACATTGTTGTTGCTCAATCAGGTCAAAGATTATGTTTCTCTTCAGGGGACTGGAATCAAAACTGACTCAAACTGTGCTCACCTCTGCAATCATGTTTCTCACCTATGAGCATCTTCAATCTCTCTTACACTTGTGTTCCACTATATTTGCAGTCAGATATTAAATATATAAATTTATTAGTTAAAGCGTAATTTATTTTCAAAAGTCATTTTGTCCATTTCTTAACCAATTACAACTCTTTTTATACTTATATAATTATATAAATGTACCATTGTATTAAAGTTCATTGGCTTAGAAAAGTGGCTCCAAAATTTCACAAGTCTGGAGAAGTGGGCGACGTTTGGGACAGTAACGACGGCTGGCTGGTTGATGCCCTCTGACGCTTGGCGAGAGAGGGTCATCTCGTCTGCGCTGTATAAGTGGTTTAAGCTCCCACAATTCTTAAGGCTTATGGCGCTATGTATAGATGAACAGGACGCTGATAAATTTCGCCGTAGTTCTGAAACATCCGTGCTCTGTACTTCTGTATTCCGTTAAATGAGTTCAAACCAAGGCCGACTTTTTCTGGACCTCCCTTCCACCACTACTAATATGGGTCATTCCACGATCAACACAACATCTTGGATTTTGTTGAAATTTGGCAATTTGTTAACCTATATGACTAACTAAATCTAACAGCTTCTCAATAATCTGAGGCATTGGCCGAAGTTTAACGACCCATATTTTGGACACCGATCGATCAAAAATTTTAGTTTTTTAATTTGGTCATCTAGATTAACAATTGTGCGAAATTTCAGGGAAAAAACTGGGTATGGGTTAAGAGGAAATTTCCCTTTCAGCTTCAAAGTAACAATAAAAATTTCATGATTTATTTCCCATTCCAATTTTCAGCCCTAATGTTCATGCTCCACCATAACTTATCTAGGCTATGTTGCGGCGCACCGGCTGCGAACCCTCTTGGGGCCTGGTTCAAACTGCGTGTCTGTGTGGGTTTTTTTGTCCATACTTCTAAACATTTTGAGGACGCCCCGGCTAGCTGCTTCCCACTTAGTGTATCTGTGCATACTTACAAGCAATTAAGTTGTATCAATTTTGTCGTGGAAAAGCATAAAAAAAGTCATGTGACCTTTTCGGCAGAGGCGTACCTCCGGCTATTGGGCGATACATTTATAAATCCTTGGCCTAAAGTAACTTATTTTTTTTAGCATTGAAGCCCTCAATTTGAGGAGTCTTGAGTTACCAGTGCAATTGGGACATGCGTTTACATATAGTTCGTTTATATAGCGCTATGGACATAGTCAAAAGCTATGTTAACCATTTACATAGGACTACTTCACAAGGACTCCTGTTGCTTAATTGTTAACGTCTGTTGCATAGCCGGACGATTAGGACGATGCACCCGCAACTTGTTATGAATCTGTGCTACCATCATGAGAGGTTGTATCTTAACCATTAAACCATGCGACCAGATTAGATTAATGAAAAATTATTATTTTATTAATTTAGAATACACAGTATCCACAACACTTAGGTTCCTTCTGTGCCACTCGCCGACCTACCTGTTTTCACACGTGCCGTTGATAAACCGGTTAGGAGGACCGCAGGTCCAAAACCAAAGATTTCCTCGGCATACTTTCAGCCCGACACGCGTCCGTCGATTTTGCTGGCCTGCAAGACTGGAATAGATTTCTCTTTCTATAACCGATTCTGAACTCCAACCGGATGTTACACTGCGAAGTTTTAAGTTCAAAGAGTTAAATTTAGTGGTCTTGAGGTTCCAGAGGAACATGCCTTACTGTAGTAATGTAGCAATCATCTTAGTTAAAAGAGGGACTTCCTGTTGTTAGATTACGCGTAATGGTTTATAATCGTTGGGATGGGTCAGTCTAAGAATCTTAGACTTTTCTTATAATCTTAGATTCTAAAAAATGAAAAATGCCATTCGAGTTCAAAGAGATTAACAGTTTAATGACTTCTAAGAAATAAATAAAGTGGTTTTATATCTTTTTTGGTTGATTGTGTCCAAAATGCTCCTTTCTATAAGTCACGAGTTTTTCCTCATGACGTAATTTATGCTAACACTTTAAAACTTTGAACACGTGTGCAATCATGGTGGATGTTAATCAACATATTAATAAAACAATTGCCTGATCACAATGAAGTAACGAGGTCACGACTGTCTGAGGTGCTCAAATTATTTAAGCAATTTTAAACAAACAATACAGAATAATTAAGTTTATGAATTATTTTGATTAAGTCCAATGAAATCAACATCATATAACGATGTAACGTTACATCATGTAACGAGGTCACGACTGTCTGAGGTGCTCAAATTATTTAAGCAATTTTAAACAAACAATACAGAATAATTAAGTTTATGAATTATTTTGATTAAGTCCAATGAAATCAACATCATATATAATTCTTTTCTTTAGAAAGTTGAATTTTTAATAAATAAAGTATTGTAAATTATCCCAAAGGGGGGTAATTATATTAGATGCTATTAATATGAATTTTATATCTCATCGCCACTAACAACGAGATCCAACATATTACTGAGGAAAGCCATTTATGCAATACAGGTGTTCAAAAACACCTAATATTGGCTTGTGCCCTTTCCCAAAAGAGATATTACACAATGGCATAAGGCCAGTTCAAAAAATTAACTTAAGCGCATTGAGTCAAAATCGTGCAGTAGTGTTTCGCATACTATAAAAGACTTGCTAATTCAGGTAAAAAGTTCACCAGGTAGCATCGAAAGGTGATCTTGCGAGTTGACAGCAATGAATTCAATGTGAGTACATTTTAACTTATTAATGCTAATGTCGTCGTTGTAACTCATGAAATTATGTTCATTTACAGTGACTCGATTCATGAAGGTACCTTAGCAACAATGCTAACTGATGCAAGCAATAGCAGTAGCAGTAACGGCAGTGACACAGGCAATAATCATGCAGTACGGATAATTAATGGCAGCCCTCCCGTTTTCGACTGTTCAAGATGTCAGAAAGGTTTTAAGTCGAAAAGCTCTCTCAAGCAACACATGCACGTTCACGTCTCTGTTAAGCCTTACGTTTGTCAGGCATGTGGCAAAGCATACACTGAGATGACAAGTTTATGTCGTCACAGGAGGAAAAGTTGTAAACAAAGGTCTTCACAGGAAAACAAGAAGCATTCACAGGTTTGCAAAGAGAATGACACTCCTGCTTTACTTGATAAGCCGACGTTGTCAAAGACAGAGAATAACATTCAAAATGGTTCAGCCAGTGGTGCTACTCCAGTTAAATACATTAGTTCACTTGAAGTCCACTTGAATCATTCTTTTTCTAAGAAGGAAACTGACGGGGAAAGTTCAAGAAAAGTTCTTCATAATATTCTGTCAGAGAGGCCGACATTTTCCCACATAAACTTTGGACTACAACGGCCTTTGGCAGGAATTTATCCCCCTTTTCTGTCCAACTTTGGAATATATGACAACTTTTGTGCATTACCTTTTCATCCACTTGTAAACACCTCTTTAAATTCTTCTTTAAATCCAATTCTTCCGCAAGTACTCAAAGAATCAAACATTAATTTGAAGCCAGTCCCGAAAATCACAAATTATAGTATCGAAAATATATTGTCTAGGTGAGAATGTCATGCTGATGCGATTTGCATGTCACATTTAGCTTTAACTTTTTAATAAAATCCCAATTTTGCCTTTTTGCCTTCGAAGTGTTTTTAGAAAGGAAACATACATTATTGCTAGTAACTTTCGCAGTCATTAAAACATTCATTATTTGAAATTTTTATGCAATTTTGTATTCAAGTCATTGCCATAAAATAACGGCATCCAGGCTCTTTGCACTCAGACATACTTGAATATGTCAATGTCCATTTCAACCGACATTGTCAATTGTTTTCGAATGTTCTCATGTTCACTTTCTCAACCTAAAAAGATAAATTAGTTGAGAAGGTTTCATTCCAGCACGACATGGCAAAACCTACCGTCGTTGTGTGCCGGCGTTGGCAACCCATCCTGAACGCACCCTTGGAAAATAATTCAGTCGAACCCACTTATCTCGACCTCGGTTAACTCGCCAACTTTATCAAGTCGACGTTTTTAAAGTGGAATCGCCAATATCCTTCTTTGTCTTACCAATTATTCATCAGTTGTGTCGATTCTTTTATGTCGCCGAACCCTAATATCTCAAGCACAAAAGAGTATCAAATTAGCCACTTAACATCGGTTATCTCGATGCCCCTGACTAATCGCCAAATAATCTGCTTATTTTTTCTTTCTAAAAATGTCTGTCCATTCCATCCCATCCATCAATTTACAATGTCAATAATTAAATATCGTAGTTTCAAAAATAACTATTTTTAATTACGCAATGCGAGTGATTCGATGACCATAGGTATCTGTATTGACACATCCAGCAGAAACAGATCCTGAACAGCCTCTGATAATAACAGTCAATAAAGAAAAACTATAAAATCACACCCCAGTTTGAAAAATAAACAAAACTGGCAGATCTTAGTAAGCATTTACTTTTAGCAAACACAATTTCAGGAATGAAAAAAGGTCACGTGATAAAGTGAAAAGTAAAAACTTGAGTCGACGATACATTGTTTCAATGTTTCACAAATTTACGGGAAAAAAACATTTCTGTCAATGGTTTTTTGCCGACGTAGAAGGCTGACATCTCCTTAAAGCACCTCAGTGCTGGCTGGATAGTGTAAGTAATCGAAAGATCGGTTTTCGAAAGTTCGGAAAAAACTAATTTCTGAAATCGAATAAATCCGATTGTTCGGAAATTTCTGAATGATTCTATTTTACATTTATGTTCCGTAGATACAGAATAAAGTTCTTTGGTTTCAAATAAGTATGTTTGCTTCACTTCCGCTTATTTCATTTTTGCTTCTAGAAACATGCATGCCTCGTAATGCTTATTTCCTTTGGACATACTTTAATAAATCAGAGGTTAAAGGAGAGGTCATTTGTAATAAATGAAAGCAGATTTTAGGTTGTAAGAAGTCTTGGGTTATCTGAAGATGAGGCAACAAACGAAGTTAGATCTCTATCTCATCTTACCTAAGCCGATCGAACGCTCTCAGGTATCTTATGAACTTTTGATTTATTGGAAGCAGCAATAGAATGCCATGCCACTCCTTGCCAGACTTGCTAGAACAGTTTTTTCTGTCCCCCTTTCCTATACTTCTAGCAAAAAAATTTTCTCGGCTTCAGGCAGCATTGTCTTTATTTCAAGAATGAACTTCACTCCAGAAACTATTTCTATTCTTACCTACGTACAGCAGAATTGGTCAAAAAAAAAAGTTCACAACTGGAACTATGTTTCTGAAGATGACATGGAGGAAGATGAAGAGACTGATATGGTTAACATTGTAGATTTTTAGCACATCTTCTGATGCTCAAATGAAGAATAAATCATCTGTGTGTGTTCAAATGATTGCTTCAACTTATTTAGCCAGACAATACCACTCACGCAGGTAACGCCTGGAGAAGGGAAGAGTTCGATGCATTATTTTATGGGGGTGTTATTTCCGAATATCCCCGGTTTTTCGGGTTCGGCCTCCGATAGTTAGAAACAACATTTTTTCCGAACCCGATTAAAACCGAACGTTCGAAAGAATTATTTTAAATATAATTATTTCTTATTACATACGTACTCGAATAAAACTGGACGTCGAAGTCCCATGCTTAGGATAGTGTCAAAAAGAGGCGCAACATCGTCTTTAAAGCAATTGTGGAGACAAGGCATCAACCGAATGTTCCAGGTCTCAAGGCCATTAAGATCTTGTTCGTGTACATTCTCATTTACTAACGCACATCATGAACATATTGGTTTTCTGCTATCTCGATCATCTCGACGCTTTTTGACAAACCCCTGGGCCGGCGACATAATCGGGTTCGTTTGTATATAGAAAGTTACAGTGCCCCCACACCCAAAACGGATGCTTATGACAAGAAATACTTAAATGATTGGAGAGACATGAAAAATAATCTCAGCAGATTTTAAATCTTATAATTAAAATAAAAACTGAACTTCTCGAATTAAAAGAGTCTGAACCGTTAACTTGATATCGCATTTACTGCTGCACCAATACATAGATTCTGAAAAACCAAACGTTTCCTATGAAATGGTTATGAACATAACCTTAAAGCAAATCGAACCAATATTTTTTCCAGCCTTGTATTTTACTTATGGTTTTTACCTGGGTTACACTTATGTCGTTTTTCATAACATTTATGTTCAAATCAATTGTCGACATATTCCCAGTCACCGTGAAATTATCCCAAACTGGTAATGGAAAAAAGGCCTGAATCCAAACACTGAAACAGGCATCGAACGTTGGGGCATTATCATTAGAACATAAGAAATAAATCTGGCGTTTTTGCGCTTGCTTTAAAAGCACACCCATCACAGGTCAATTTGTTACGAGATTCTCTTTTCACAAAAGTATTTACAAGGCCTTCGTAAAGAGCACCTCCAAAATGTGCCAAGATTATAATAACAAATAATAGTAAAGCCCAGAAGTTAAAATAACTCAAGTGAGCATTTGACCTCCAGAATTTCTTAGCACAACTGAGCATTTGATTGAAAGGTTTAAAATACAGCAGCTGAGACAACGCTCCTGGTGTAGATCATTGTTTTGAATAGTCGAAGATCAAACAAATGTCAAAAGATATGTTTCCGAGATTATCCGATCGAACCACAGAATGAAACAGATTTGATAAGGAGCCAACACATATGACAAACAACTGTTTTTCTTAAAAGTCAAGGTATGAGTTCATTCTCTTGATAAATGTTAACCAATTAGCAAAATAATTTTTAGCATAAGTTGCATCAGTCACCACCATGCATCAAATTGTTACATTTAAATGCTCTTCAGATCAATGTAGGATGAGCATAAACAGATCCACATTATATTCAAAGAATAGTGTTCAGTGTTTTCAGATCAGATTGAAGATTGACTTTGTCTATCATAGATCAAAGCAACATTTACATATATTACTTAAATAAATTATTTAATAAATTAAAAAGAGCTTAAATAGCCAATAGCTTATAACAAACTAAATACATAATCATTCTCCACCAGAATGATCTCTTTTAGATCAACTTCAACATCAGATAGAATTAAAATCAAGTACAAATAAAATTTTAAAAAATATTTAAAGACATCACATTTTGGAACGTGGTTCCATCAACAACATCTGACATAAAAAAACAATTTGATGCTTTTCTGTTGATTCCTGCTTGAACATCTTAAAATCCAAGATGGTCGGACAATTCTTGCTTCGAATGCAGAATATGGTAACAGTGTCATGAGAAGTGCACTCCCTAAGGTAGCAGTTTGTCATCTGAGAAATCCTTAGCTTAGAGTCATTATAAGCCTCTTTGAAGGTGCCATTTTTATGGATGGCTCTTGACAGACAGTTACAGCAGAGTCGCAAATAAACGCTGTTCGACACGTGCCCGTTCCAGTCCTCGTCGCTTTCGAAGAGCACTTCCACCACGCTGTATATTTCTAGATGCTCCTCGGTTTCACTAATCAACCTCTTGTAATGCAGCTCAGAGGTGTCTAGATCCATCTTCAAGTACTCAGAGACATCCATAAAGGAAATGTGGGGTCGTTCATGATACTTCATAAACTTCTTTATCAGTTGAGGTGGAAATGATGTGGCCCTCCTTGTATTCATATCAAGATTAATCATTTTCACATGACTTTCAGCTATGACAATGTTCAGATCTTGACTGACCATCTTTTGAGTGATGACA
Source organism: Whitmania pigra (assembly GCA_021613335.1). Taxonomy (NCBI): domain Eukaryota; kingdom Metazoa; phylum Annelida; class Clitellata; order Hirudinida; family Haemopidae; genus Whitmania; species Whitmania pigra. The sequence goes on from JAJTWR010000021.1 coordinate 1,346,656, forward strand.
GCTGTAGACCTATCAAGACCAATCCAACATTTTACATCCATAATTATGGCATATTAAGAGTTATTAAACAAAAAATAATTTATGTAATGATAATGCCAAACATCACAATAAAGACAAACCTGTAAAATGATTCCAACTTTGCCAAACTCTTTACTTGAGGCCACAAAGAATATGGCTTGATAACTGAATGATATTCTGGTCTTATTTTCAGAATCGTCTGCACAACAAAAAGATTGTGGCCATGAAGTCCCACGTCGTTCGTGAAGAAATTTCTTGTTCTCGTAGACATATAAGCAGTTAGGGTCATCAAATTCGCCACTAGCCACGCACTTCCAACTCCTATGATTGAAAGCAAATTGTCGATAGTTACTAGCTATAATTATCACCGTTGAAAAATATTACCTGGATTGTAAAGGTTATGCAGTCCAAACGCAGGAATTGATAATTCGATTTCAGTATCATCTTCAGAAACACGAACTTCGGGTTTTAACCCAGACAACATATTAATCCGTATTATAAACTCCAAAGTCAAATATCACTCAAACAAAATTAAACCGCAAGTTTTGAAAGCACACTTCCCTATGAGAGTAAAAAATCATAAGTGTCATTTCATTAGATAGAAAGCAGATGTTGTATTGCGCGCATTTCGTGTTATCAAAGCAACTGTAAAATTAGTTAATTTTTACAACTTTAGAATATCAGCCCCTATACTTTTATATTATTTTAAAAAATTTTCCAGGAAACACTATATTAGAATGCTGTTCAGCTAAATTATGGATCTATATTAATCATGGTTTTGTATTAAGAGTCAGGCTTAGTTCATAATTCTCTATTTTGCTCAGACTACGAAGCAATTCTTTGAATTACATAACAGTACAACTTGGCTAGTGGGACAGAATCACCATTATTTACTTTTATTTATGTGCATTGATCTGCTTCCAACATGTTTCTGTAGGCTTATTTTAGTTTGTTTTCTGTTCGTACTTTCATTATTATAAACATTGGCTAATTCATCTCCAACTAATATTATAGAAAATGAATTAGATATAGCAGCAGCGTTTCGCAAATGTTTACGTAATTAGTTTTATGTCCTTCCTGAAATCAGATCAGTGTACGTAACTCAAACCAAAATAGAGTTGTAAAGCTTCTTCAGCAAAACAATTTAATTCTTTAAAAACACGATCAAAATAAACTTTAAGAGAACTCGTCCTACATTTCAAGAGATGTAGATAAATTGTCATAGAAAGAATCAAGTGTAAAAAATTATGAATTTTACAGCATCACAAATCGTTCTCAACCATACATAGTAAAAAGTGAAAGTAGATCAAATGAATATTTCATGGAAATTTACTTAGTGCATTATTAAAACATTAATTAAAGACACACAAAACTACTCCTGAAATGAAATACAGATTTGTTTGAATAGTTTAACTTAAAAGTTACACCAATTATCTCATGAAAATCTACACATAAAACATATATGCAAGAAATGCTTGTGAAGTTAAGCATCTTCGCTTGCTAATAGATTATTTCAACCTCTACATTCAAATAGTGGAAGGAGTGGTAAATAAGAGGATTAAACGAGAAGAACCTTTAAATGTATTAGATTAAATTAATAAACTATCAACACATTACTCATATTACATTATATTTTTCAACTTTGGCAGCATATGGCAAACAAATCAGATAACTGTCATTAATTGACAAGCCAAAACCAACAACGGGAATCCAGTAATTCTTACTAAAGTTATGCAGAGAAGTAAAGTTACACTTATTTTCTAGTGGGTGAAGGTGAAATATTCCAATAAATCAAATATTCCTTAAATTGAATGCAGGTAATTATGCAACAAGCAGGAGTTCATCATCATCACAGTTTTCTGTGGGAATCCAATAACTTTAGTTAAATATCTGACATTATATAGACTGACATTAGATTTACAAAAAGAAATATTAAATTAATTATGGTGCACACCCAACGAAAACAAGCTTCCAAACAAACAACATATCCATCCCAGCTTCAATAGTAGACTTAGTCAATTAATTACACAACTAAACATGGCATTGAACAAAAACAGTTCTCAGCTTACTCAGCGAACATTGCAAAAAGAATCTGTTAAACAAGCAACTTAAGAGGAAATTTAAATGTGATGAATCATTTCAACTCAAGGTTATCGATGGAATTGAAGAAATCATCAAACTTCTGAGCATTTGCCTCAAACTCTGCAAGTGCAAAAGAGAGATTTTCAAGAACGAGATCATCTGCAGGAGGTTGGGTAAACATGTGAAGACTGGGAGCAGCTAAGGACTCTTTGTAAAATTCTCTCAATTCTTTGTCCACAGACTGGTCGTGTTCGTCCCTTCCAGACTTCTCTTCGTCGTTTTTCTCTGGCTCCGACCGTGGCAAAACGCTTCTTGCAGCATCAAGGTTGCCGTTTGTAGATTCTTCTTGCTTCGAGTTTATTTCTTCCTTTTCCACAGCGCGTTCGGCAGAAGAGGACGAGGACTTCTCAACCTCCTCTCCCGAATCCACGACATCAAACGAGCTCTCACTTCGAGCAATGTGGACGTAGTCCTTTCCGACATCGCTATCATCGGACACGGGACATGCAAAATGATCTTCCTTCATGTTGTCAGTTATGAGGGTCTCCAAATTCAGCTTTTTAAGGAACTCCACATCGACCCTATAAGCCAAGTGTATTTCAATGGTTCCAACTGGAGTGGGCACAGAACCAACCAAATTCTTCACAGTCTTCTCACCGAGCGGAGCCAGTTGAGGCTTTCCAATATAAACAGAATTTCTAACCTTTGATCCGTCCCTCATGTAATCTCTGCATGTTCTATAGGCTGGTGCAGCTCGGCTAATGATGAAAAGACATTTCAAAAGGACGCTCATTCTATTGTAAACACCAAAAGACACTCTCACACTCTTGTCTCTGACGTTTGTCATTTGAATCCACCAGGTCTCCAAAGGCACCTTCTCTTCGTTCAGGATTTTTGGATGAAGAACCACGTCGATACAGAGTGGGTCTTTACCGGGTCGCAAACCTTCGCTCCCATATTTGGAATAGACTTTCCTCATTTCTGCCATCACAGATGTATCATCCCTAACCGATAGGTTAAACCAATCAGATCCTGAGGCTATGAGCTTCGACTGCGTCACAACCATTTGCCCGGTACGAGATTGTATGATCACTTGTATGGCTTTGAAAACCAGATGTTTGTTGAATTTGGAAAAGTCTTTCCAATCTTTCTCGTTCAAATCAATGGCAGTCGTCATTGCTCAAACTACAATGCACCATGCACGACTTGTTTTCTTTCGGGGCTCATTACAAATACAGACTAAAAGTTAACAGCTATCGTTTAAGCTGTATCAGATTATAATTGCAAGTCAAATCTTATTAAACGTTTAATTCTGACTAGATAATTTCAGACCAATTTTAGTGAATAATTTGTTCGACACTCACATACCTATATATCTACACTAGCCTCGTCTAGAAACATGGAAATGACCCACGTTTAAAAAATGTTTACCCGAAAATAAGACAATGTCTTATATTAATTTTTTCTCCAAAAGACTCGCTAGGACTTATTTTCGGGGGTGTCTTAGAACATATTTTTCATGTTAAACAAATTATTAAGCTACAAGAGGCAATAAGCATGGTTTTAATAATTTATTAACTAAATTCATACTTTACAAGAATGTTAGAAAATCCTTCAGTTAAAGTATTTTTTCTTCTGGACCATCATTATAAATCTCCAAACTCTGAATTCCCCCCCTGAATTCCTTTTTTTTTATTCTAGCGAATCCATTTTCCGCTCAATCATTGGTCTCAATCTCTCATGATTAACAAGCAGGCCCTTAGCCAGAAAATTATTTCGTGGGTGGGGATTAATTTTATTATTTTTCAAAATCAAATTAAATTGATAATAATAATAAATAAAGATGGTTAAGATTTCATGATTTTACGATGTTATATAAATCAATAAAATTTACATTTAAATACCTTTTTAATTTTTCGGGGGTTGAACCCATACCCTGCCGCATTGCCAACACAGCAGTCAATGATTTTAATCAGTGAATTCTTAACTCAACAACCTTTCGCAAGTTAGGTTTCACAGAGTTTCTGATCCACATAAAACACTTAACTCTTCCCTCGTCCACCTGTTAAATGAGATAATCAAACTCTATTTTTTTTTCAGGTTTGAATTCGTTTATTTTCAAAAAAACTATATTCAAAATCACACCAAAAAAAGATTCACAAATTCATTAATGAACTATCCCAAGGGAATTAATTCCCGTCTAGGGGATAGGTTGTTTCAATTTGACAAATTTAAAGGGGCGTTTGAAAGGGTCTTTGCATATATATAAATTTCTAATGGTAACGACAGGTGAAAATTAATGGCAACAACTGAGAGACGATGAATAATCGGAATAATGAATAAGCGATGTAATCAACGAGGAAAAAACCAGGATAATAAAATGAATGATAAGGTGGAAATGTGGATAACAGGTTCAACAGGTGGATAGAATGTGTTTTTTAAGATGGGATTTAAATAGTGAGGAACTGTTTAGAGAAACAAGGGATATATCATTCAGATATCCAACATGTTTTCTTTACGAAAAATTGGAAGATTCCTGTCTAGTTTCTTTTTGCGCTCATCTTGTCGAAACAACTATTAATGGTAAATCGGTTACATAGACTACGAACAGAATTAAAATTCATGAACACAAACCGATGCAACTGTGCTCTATAATTGGTTGTCTGTTAAAGAGTCTAAAGTAAGAGTAAATGCCGGCTTGCGTTTTAACTAGGGTTTATTTTCGGGGTAGGGTTTATGTTATTAAATCATGCTAAGGCTTATTTTCTGGAAAAACGCGGTATTTAATATCACTTGAATGGTCAATGAAGTCATTCATTACTATGGCAGTTCATAAGTATATAGTAATTATAAAATTACACATTGTAAAAAATTTTACACAAATTAAAAAAACAAGACCATGCTATTGGAAGTATCTTATTAATGATATCATTACATGACGTTTGTTGTAGAGCTTCCATACGTGGAATTGTGGCATGAATGTTCTCAGCGTATATAAGGTAGATTTGTAATCTTGTTCTAGCTGTTGTAACAGCGGATTTGTTGCACTTGTTAATTTAAACTAAAATTCAAATAAGAAAATGGAGATTTTATGCTTGTTTAGTATGCTTATTATCCAGACTTTGTCTTTGATACCAAGTAATTAAATTTTGGAGAATTTAGTTTAAAAATGCATTCCATCCGCCAAATAAACCTAATAAACATTGTACATTTTGTCACCTTAGACTGAGTAAACAAATGACATGCAAAGTAAATAAGACACCAAATTATTACGACTTTGATGAAGTTTAAAAATTCAGGAAAACCCATAAATGCAAATACTGAAAATTTATTGGAATATTTCAGAATTTCAACCTCCGAAAATGTCACAACTTGTTGGACAAGAGGAATTGATGACTTTCGTAGAGAAAGAAAAGATTGTACTTCTCTGCCATGCTTCTGGACAGCCACAGCCCAGGTAAGTTACATGTTCAAATAAGTAATGTTAATTATCAGAATATATTATGAATAATATCTGATCAATAAAATTATACATTTACATTATTATTATATATCATTATATTACAATATTATTAATATATATTATTAATATATATTATTATTATAATATTGTAATTTATATATTATTAATATATATTATTATTATAATATTGTAATTTATGATTTATTTACTTAATTTTAGATTATTAATTAACAATTATGATAAAACTGTTTTTAAATAATAATAATAATTAATAGTTGTCGTCATCATCACCAACATTATCATTAGTTCCTGATCAACTGATCATCTGTTTGTTTCAGTTTATTTGACTGAAGTTATTACTAAATACTGTTAAAAAAACCTAAATTAATTCAAGTATATATTAATAGATGAACATTATAATTAAACCTTAAATTTAGAATAAAATCGCAACGTTTCAACATCAACATTTACTTTAAAAAAAAACTTTAAGATTCCAGTGGTTCAAAGATGACTTCCTGTTGGCAAGCGAAACATTCCAATCGAGATTGTCCAAGGTGAGGTTCTCTCCAAGCAACGGCAGCCTGACTTTGGAATCTACCACTTTTGAGCACGAGGGGATGTACAGGTGTGTCGCTACCAATGAAGTTGGGCGAGCTTTTGGAAGGAAGGTGGAACTGCGCATGGCTGGTGAGCTACTCAAATTTGTACCAACCATTGTAATAAAATGACAGTATTCAGAAAAACAATAACGGCGTAATAACACAAGTTGAATTGTATTAACTTATATATTAACCTACATTAAAAACAAACAGCAACATTATAATTTATAAGTTCTCTTATTTAAAACCTAATCTCATAATAAATTAAAAGTTAAATTATACGGTAATAAAATTATAAGGTAAATAGTTACTGAGAAATTACTTAAACGTCAAACCTCAACCAACGCATCAAAATTTTATTAAGCTTTTAAGTTTATCGGTTATTATTATTAATTTTATTATTTTTGTTATCATTATCATCATCATCATCATCACATCATCATCATCATCCATCATCATCATCATCATCATCATCATCATCATCAGCATCATCATCATCATCATCATCAATCATCATCATCATCATCAGCATCATCAGCATCATCATCATCATCATCATCATCATCATCATCATCATCATCATCATCATCATCATCATCATCATCATCATCATCATCATCATCATCATCATCATCATCATCATCATCATCATCATCATCATCATCATCATCATCATCATCATCATCATCGTCATCATCATCATCATCATCGTCGTCGTCGTCGTAGTCGTCGTCGTCATCAATTAACAGTCCTGGATGCTCCTTCTACATCGTCGGATGTGGTCCTGCATCGTCTGCCACCAACCGGAAGTCACGTGATCATGCGTTGCCAGGTACCGCGCAGTTGGCCTTCAGCTGAAATCTATTGGACCGTAACACAACGTGACCAGATTAATGACGTCACTAATGTCGAGATGAACGAGAGAATCACCGTTGATTATGAAGGTCAGATAGAGGGACGATTGGATAAAAGGATAATGGTGGATAAATGGGCGTTGTCAGGAATATATTAATAATAATGCATTATATGTTGTAATAAATATCATCATCATCATCATCATCAATCATCATCATCATCATCATCATCATCAGCATCATCAGCATCATCATCATCATCATCATCATCATCATCATCATCATCGTCATCATCATCATCATCATCATCAGCATCATCAGCATCATCATCATCATCATCATCATCATCATCATCATCATCATCATCATCATCATCATCATCATCATCATCATCATCATCATCATCATCATCATCATCATCATCATCATCACATCATCATCATCATCATCATCATCATCATCATCATCATCATCATCGTCATCATCATCATCATCATCGTCGTCGTAGTCGTCGTCGTCATCAATTAACAGTCCTGGATGCTCCTTCTACATCGTCGGATGTGGTCCTGCATCGTCTGCCACCAACCGGAAGTCACGTGATCATGCGTTGCCAGGTACCGCGCAGTTGGCCTTCAGCTGAAATCTATTGGACCGTAACACAACGTGACCAGATTAATGACGTCACTAATGTCGAGATGAACGAGAGAATCACCGTTGATTATGAAGGTCAGATAGAGGGACGATTGGATAAAAGGATAATGGGCGTTGTCAGGAATATATTAATAATAATGCATTATATGTTGTAATAAATATCATCATCATCATCATCATCATCATCATCATCATCATCATCATCATCATCATCATCATCATCATCATCATCATCATCATCATCATCATCATCATCATCATCATCATCATCATCTTCATCATCGATAGCATCTCCATCTTCATTCAGGTCGCCTTTATTTCACCTCGCTACTCACCACTGACGTCATCAAGGCGGAGTCGGGTGAAGTCGACGACGAACTAAAGATGACGGTGACTCATACCAATGCTTCCACTGGAGCGTTTGCGGAAGAATCAACCATTGCACTCTCTGACATCACAATGTCTGCGTCATTTTCCTCATCATCATCATCACCACTGCCGTCATCATCATCATCATCACCAACAACATTAATACATCAGAGCTTGATGCGTCCATCGCATCAACTGATTTATTCATGCATGGCCTTCAATCCGACACTGAGACGATTGGTTCAAGGCGAGAACCAGGCCATTGACCTCTCTTCTGGTTGGTCCAGCATAATTAATTTTGAATGTGAATAATAACTAATCAATGGTAATTTTTCCTTTAGTACTCATTTTATTGGCGTTAAATTAATTAATTTAAATTAAGTAAATTAATAAAAGTATCGTTTCAACTAAATCTCGTTGCTAGGTGACGTTCAGCGTCTGTCGTCACTTCCTCTCAGTGGACCACGCCTACTTTGGTCGTCGACAGGCAATGCCACTGGTCTGATTGGTTCCTCACTGACGATGAAATGCATCTTCTCTGGCTTGTGAGGAAAATGCAAACAATTACAAATGATTACAATTGTTTCATAAATTATGTTTTACACAATTTGTTATTTGTTTTATCGATGGCTGCTACTTCTGGAAGTTTCTATTCGTTACAATAGCTTGTAGCCTATTGTTACGGCTGTCGTTAGGAACTTGTGAATAATCTTATTACAAAATTCACGTTTTTATGATTTAAGACTTTACTTTCGCAACAAATAAAATTATCATTGCATTATTGCAAACATTGTATAATATACTGAATGTCATTCCTTTAAAGAGCTCAATATAAATAAATTATGTCCAAACAGTCCCACGCCTCAAGTAGTATGGTTCCTTGTCAGGATTGACGATACATTCGAACTCATTCACAAAGGTCAAGAGTTGACATTTAAAAGTTTGACCCCAGCACACGAAGGACACTACCAATGTCAAGGACGCAATGGAATACTGACCGAGAATGGCAACAATCTTGTTCTGTTTTATCTTAAAATAGAAAGTAAATATCCTTGAAATAAATTTAAATACTTAAGTTTGAAATCATTAACTGAGAAATTCTAATTTTTCTTTAAAATCAAGTGGTACCCGTCACAGAATAACCACCATTCCAGCTTCATCATAACCAACTTCACACATGATGCACATTAATCTAATAATATAACACAATCACTTATCGGTTTATTTATAGGTCATCCTAGCTGGAAGGATGGCGTTCCACCTGCGGATGTTGTTGCAGAGGAGGATGACGAGGAAGTTGAAGTCACGTGTGCAGCTGAGGGAATTCCAGAACCAACGGTCGAATGGTTTCGGAACGGAGAACCAGTAAACGGTTGTCTAAGTGATGATGATGATGATTATAGTTAATTTATTAATTTATTAGGCGCAACATAAATTGCGTCAGAGGCTTACTTTGATTTGATTGAAAGGTTAAATGTTCGATATAAAATGCAACGAAAATGCGTTGTTAACGGTGTTGTGATGTAATATGTACTAATATTTTTCGTTGTTGAAAATGTTGCGATATAACAGTAACAATATTTTTTATTATTGATAATGTTGTTTATATACAAGGGCGGATTTAGGGAGAGATGCGAATGACCTTCCCCGTCATTTGGAAAATATAAGAAAAATTAAAGTAAATAAAAATTAATAAAAAATAAAATTTAAATTAAAAAATATATTTCATTTTGTTTTTTAATGAATTATTTCAATAATTTACCACTTTAGACAAACATTTTAGCTCTGGCCTTCCCTTTATTCCACCCTAGGGTTCCACAGCGTGGACCCCGCCAAAGTATTCTAGATCCGCTCTTGTTTATAAATATAATTTTTTTATAATAACAATAATAATTATAAATTATAAGGCAAAGATTAATTAATAGTAATTAATAGCAATAATAACAATAATAATACTATTTTTTTATCGTTGCACAGAAAGTGACAGACTAAGCATACGCGAGGACAAGTTGATCCTGAGAAATGTCACAACATCAGATGTTTGCGTTTTCCAGTGTCATGCCAGCAACAAACATGGCGCCCTCACAAAAAACGTCATCTTCAACGTCCTAGGTTACCTCTTGCAATTAGAATATTAACATTCTAATGTACCTAATATTCTAATCAATAAATTTAATAAATTGAATCTTACGAATTTATTATTTGTTCTTTATTTATTTGATCCTCTAGCTCAAGCGCCTGCTCTGTATCAAACGCCCAATGACGTCATCATGGTTGCTGAAGGTCAGCCAATCAGAGCTCGCTGCAGGGTGATTGGTGCTCCTCGACCTACTTTCAGGTGGAAAACCCCAAAGGGTTTACATGGAGTTCAAGAGGGCAGAATAAGCATTTCGACCAATCAGGATGAGAGTCAGTTGACCATAAACGTAAGATCACTCAATGATAATTTAGTTACTAACTTTATGGATAAACTTATTTAATTTGAATGAAATGTCGTATATTTACATTTCTTATTTATTTGTATCACGTCTTCAATTTTGTAACTTAAAGATTAAACCTCTAAATATTGCTTATGAATATCACTTATGAATCAAAATAAGTTAATTTTTGGTATATTATATTTTTGAATAATTTATCAATATATTTTTTTTGATCGATAGCGTTGTTATTGTTAAGAAAGAAATTGCTCACTCACTGGAATGTCATTCTCAGGAAACACATCTGACGGAGACAGGGATGTACCAATGTTTGGCGGTCAACAAGTTTGGAGAGGATTTTGCCAACTTTGAAATCATCGTGAAACGTTCGTTACTGGTTTAATTTTTTTTCATAATTTATTTTCATCACCATCATTATAGATGTGATATACAAATTAAGCTTGCGTTTTACTATTTTCACACCTAATATACCGAGATCAAATAGTTGAAGTCGCTCGAAAACCACAAACAGGGAGAACAGAAATTGTCGATGATTGGACACAATTCGGGAGGTTCATCTTCAACAGAGGAATGGTTGTCTTCACAGCGAGGAGGAACCAAACCTTCGTCCTTAACTGTTCTGCCACCACTGACCCTGACCAGATGAAGCACCTCAAGATCAAGTGGTTCTCAAAAAAACACAATCGAGTGATGACGTCATGCGACTCTGCTAAAAGCGGATTCGATGCTATTAATAACCTCTTCACTTGTGAACTGTTCATACCATCCGTTGGATCCGATAATAATGATGATGATGATGCTGTTATCTACGGAAATGGTGTTTACACCTGCGAAGCTGCCAGCGACCTGGATAAGGTCATTCAGTCCTTCTACCTCAACATTCAAGGTGAAGGTTTATTGTTATTGTTTTTATTACGATTAATTATATTATAATATTAATTATTAAATTTTAATTGCAAATATATTTTCCAAGAATTATCAATTACCAAATCGCCAATATTACTTGTTATCATAATTGTCATTAATAGTCCATCTAAAATTATTATTTATCGTGCAGATGTTCCCGATCCTCCAATGAACTTGCGAGTTTTGTCCTGCACTTCCACTCAAGCCACGTTGTCATGGCAACCCGGAAGCGACAATCACGCCCCCATCACGAAATACTCCGTGTCGTACAATGCCAAAGTCGTGGATCACGCTGAAACTGAAACAGAAACTGGAGAAAACAAAACTGGCAAAACCGAAAGGGATATCCGAGTTGGAGTTTCCAGCAATTCTTTGAAATATTTTAATTACAAAAATCATAACACGTATAATGGGACAGATCGATCGAGTGAGAGTTACTTGTTACAAAGCACTAACGAAAGTAAAAGTAGAAATAAAGAAGGAAATGAGGCCGTACTGAGTTCACCAATCACAGAGCAGGAATTTGTTAACAATCTTTCGAATGAAGTTGAAGATCGAATAAAAAGAAATATCGTTGCCTCAATCCAATCAGATTTGAAGGATGAAATGACGTCATTTCCGACCATCTACGTTCCATCCTATCAGCGAGTGGTGCGTCTGAAGCTCCACCCCAATTTCAATTACACCTTCACCATGAAAGCCTACAATTCTCTGGGGTGGAGTCGATCCAGTGGCGACATTCAAGGTCACTCATATTGCGTCACGAAGGCAGTTGTTCCACTCAGAAATCCCGGTGATGTTTGCGTAAGAACTGGAGAAGCCAATGAAGTCGTTGTAACGTGGCAGGTGTTTAATGGGTTTAAAATTTTAATCAGATGTTAATTAATTAATTGAAATTACTAAGATGAAAATTAAATTTAATTAATTAAATAGCAATAGTTATAAATTAATTAATTAAAACTAATTAACTGATTAAACAGGTAGCTTAATAAAAGTAACAAGTTCATTAAATTCTAAATAAAATCTAGTTAATTCTCTTTCTCGGAATAGATAAGTCACTGATTGCGTTATTAAAAATAAATACCAGTTAATTAATAGCTAATGATAATGATTGTTCTTGAAGCCCTTACTTTTCCATGAACTGAACGGTCCAAACTTCCGTTACCTCATCACGTACAAACCCATCCGTAACCTGTCATCAGACATGGACAATGAAACATTACACACGGTTATCACGATTAATAATTGGAAACAAAACGCTGCCACTTTAAAATTGCGGCCAACAGCTACGAGGAGGATGCCGTATTTGAAAGCTTATTTCATCTCCGTGATGTCTCAGAATGACGAGGGGTTGTCTCCAAAACATGAAGAAATCGGGAATGTCTTTTTTGCTGGACAGAAAGGTTTGTAATAAAAAGTGTTAATGTGTTTTACTTAACTAAATGAGATAAACTTAATGATGTATTTAGTAAAGAATGTTTTTCGAATATGCCCGACGATCCTTGTGGCCGGTTTTTTTGGAGAATAACTAAATTTATTAGTATTGCAACCTTGTTTGCATCGAAGAGTTACATCAATTGAACTAGTCAATTGAACTTCAAAGTTAAGTAAACTATTTTTGTAGCGCTCAATCCAATTTCAGTACTTTTTTAACGTGAAATGCCTGCGCATTTTCAATAGGTTTTATAAGCATCATTATTGATAACTAAATTAGGCTTGAAATATCTAAATTGTTAAAGTATATTAGCAATAAATATTAAAAATATCACTTTGTAATCGTTAAATGCTAAATCAATATTCAGTTCCTTTGGACGCCCCGAAAGATTTCGAAATAAAATTGTTTTCTGTTACAAACACGTCTGCTCAGTTTCAATGGAAACACGTCAACACAAGCATCAACAGGATACGTGGATATTTTATCGGATACCAGGTTTTTCGAAGTTGTTTTTAATCATTTTATTACAAGATTATTTTTAATGACCACTTCATTAACTAACCTGATGATTGGATGATATTTCCTTGTAATATTATTAATTTATTTGTGATTATGTCTACATAGACTAGATTATGACTAAAGTTATTTCTATATTAAACAATTTTTTTTTAAAGTTTAACTCAAACTTATTAATTTATTTTAAAATTAACAACTTATTAATTTATTTATAAATTAACATTGAGTTGCAATCATATAGTTACAATTTTAAAATCTTATTTTATATAAAATATAATCAAAACAATTAAAACACAAAATAATTGTTATTCATAAATTAATAAATAAGTAAATAATTAATATATTACTAAATAAACCTTCATCAAATTATAGATAAAATTAAATCACTTAAAAATGTCTAAATTTAACTCGAAGATCCATTTCTGGAAGACACGTGACCCGGAAGTATCCCTGAACATCAGCGTCGTATTGAATCCATGGAAACGATGTCTTCCTTACAACTCCAGCCAATTGGACAACTACCTCAACATCCAATCGACAACGATTTTTCCACCGGCTCTGGAAAAGGTTTAGTCATGAAGTTTTGTTGCCATCGATGACGTTGTAGTTGTTGATGTTGTTGTCTTGTTGCTAATGTTGTTGTTCAAAGATGTTCTAAGTTTAAGGTAGTTATTTTATTCAGCGAAGCATTTTTATTAAAGTAATTTGATTTATAAAGTTAATCATCGATTAAGTTATTATTTGCATTACTCATACTTCATAACCCGGTTGACAAGGTTTTTAAAAAAAAAGAATAGACGTTCAAAAAGTCATTATCATTCGTAGACATTCAACTCCACTCATCCGCAGAACATTCCATTACTTCTTCCAAACGGGTTCCACTTGAGCATCGTCGATGGAGAAGCAACGTGCACCTGGTCTTTCCACGAGTTGTGGCCGTTCACTGAAGTGTCTGCTGCCGTCACGGTCTTGAACGGAGAATTCACTGGACCGAGAAGTAATGTCGTCAAGTTCAGTACGAAAGAAGGAGGTTTTATGAATTATCATTTGTTCGTTTTAACAATTAATTTCAATTTTTTACTTTTAAATATATTTATTTTAATATAAATAATTTAACTATAACTTTGTTTGACTTGTTATTATTATATAATGTTTAGCTACGCAATTGAAATGTGAAAATCTACTTTAAGCTACCATAGCATTACTTATTAATATAATATTATTATATTATAATATATAATTTCTATGGCCTTATTAAACTTAAAAGTGCCAGAGAAAGTTCGCGAGTTGAAAGTGAATGAAATTGGAAGCAAACACGTCTGCATCTCGTGGCGCGAACCTGAAAACGTAAACGGCATCTTGTTGGGTTACAATGTCGCCTACAAACTTGGTTGAGTCCTGAATTTATTTTATTTAACTTTTGTTTGAAAATAAATACTTGATTGCGACATTGACATTTCAAATAATTTATTTATTTCATTACAATGTAAATATATTTGTTAAATTCGTTATTGAACATATATATTCAAAGGTTTAGATTAATAATAATAAGTAATAAATTTAAGTTATTCCAAGTTATTCTTGACAAAGCAATTGATTCATTAGCCCCGCCTACCATCAGCCCTTGGAAGGATTACTTGACCAATGAAAGTGAAATCATCCTGTTTGGATTGACACCTTCTTCCAATTACTTCGTCTACGTTTGGACGAAAACCAGGGTTGGAAGAAGTTCTGAGGAGATTTTGGAAGTGAAGACATTGCCGTTGTCAGGTCACATTTACACATGAAATTGTCTGTTAATTATTATTTATTTGTTTAGACATTTATTTTTTGAGTTGGATGGCTCGGGGCTTGCCCGGGTCGTTTTCATGCAATAATACCCGAATATTATCGACTAATATTATTTGATTTGATGGTCGCTGTAGTTTAATTTAATGTTAATAATTTTTTTTAATATTGAAATATTTGAAACATACTTTTAAAACATTAAAACATTTTCAGATCCAGACGAACCAGCCATAACTGGTGTGGAAATTGGAGAAACGTGGATGTTTGTTTCGTGGAACTCCTCCATTTTTGAAACTCCTCTCAACCCTGGAAGTCAATTCCAATTGGAATACAAAAACGTCAATACAAGTAATTGTCGAACCAAAGCAGATGAATGTATATTTAATAAATATTATTTATGGCCGTAATTCCAAAGCATGTGGAGCTTTAATTATTCAAATAATTGTTAGTATAATTCTTTTTATAGTCACTGATATTATTAATTCTTGGTGCAATTATTTTTATGATTATGTATATAATGTTTATTTTCTTCAATCGTCAAATGTATGAGAATATTTGAGTCTTAAAATAAAGACGCATTTAAACCGTTCAACCAACATATCGAGTATCACAGCTTCGCATAAAAATATCGTTACTTAAATTAAATTAAAATTAAATGCAAACTTGTGTTTCCTACAAATTCTTATGAAGATTAATAATTCACTAAGAACGTCAATGGACAAGTCTTTCCACAGGTTCATCCTCTCATTCAACACTCCGGGAAGATTCAGAAGACAAAGACATGGAATGGAAAAGAGAGAATTTGGTGGATGGAAGGATAAAATCCATGAACATTACGAACATGACAACAGGTAATCAATACGTTCTGAGGATTCTTGCAGTGACCGACGAAGTTCACAGAAAGATGTCAAAGGTCAGAATGGTAAAGGCGTGTCCAGGTGGTTATCGCATTTTTCAATTTTTAATGAAAATCTACTTATATAATAATAATAATTGTAAGTAATAGATAGTTAGGCTGTAGAATCAAACACTTCCTAAACTGCACTTCACCCTTTAGTTGTTTACATTTCGAGACAAACTTAACAAGAGCACAATATTTATTCCATAAGAAAGGGGGAAATTCATGACTCCAGGATTTGTATCAAGCAATTTATTTAAAGATATAATCAAATATACTAACATATTTTAAATGATTTTCGTTTATTTCTTTTGACCTTAAAAGTCTGATTCTAATAGGAGTAACTCTATAAATTAATTTCGTAAGTAAAAGTGGAGATCCCCATCCATGCATCCTCGTTCTCTTCATCCTCTCCATCGGGAGCATCCACGGGTGGATGGATATTCGGAGTACTTATCTTCCTAATTATCGTTGCCGGCTTCTTGTACTTGCTTTACAGATGTAAACTTCGACATCAGAGCAGATACCATGGTTCGCCTTTGTTGTTATTTGTGAAGGATCATTTTAGACTTTTTACATCTGAACAATTATCAGTAAAGTAAGGACAACTTATACAGCAACATTTAGTGATCGCTTTTATTCTATTGAAGGACGTTGAAACAGTTCATTAGTAATGAATCCTTACTCATTCATTTTTAAAATTTATAAATTATGATTATAACTAATTACTCGAGCTAATGACATATTTATTAGTCTACGCTAAGGAGGCGGTCAAGGGACATTCGGCAAATCGTAAAACAACTTTGGATCGCAACTTCAAAGAATTCAAGAAATTGTAAGAATTAATTTAAAAAATGCGAAGTTGTTTCTAATAATTATAATTTCAAAAAGTAATTTTTCAACAGCAGTTTGAGACTGCTGCGCAACAGAAGCGAGTTGAAGAATGGAAGATTCTATTTGAAAGAAAGCGACAGGATGAAGGTCATGGCTCAGGCAGACAACCAATCATATGCCGTGACCCCACAACTCCAAACCAATCAGCAGCACCCTTCAAAAACCAACGAGGATCCCCAACAACAACAACAACAACGACCTGCTTCTCTTGCTTGGGAAGATGACGACGAAGTGATGAAAATGTTGCTGCAGAGAAATTCCCTCTCGCTCCTACTCGACAACGACACTCATCTGAATTTTAATGAAGATGGCTCTTTCATCGGAGTCTACGTTGGCAAGCAGAACTCTTATGCCGCAGAGGAAGGAGACAGAGACAGTGGCATAGGCGGAGGAGGAGGCGGAGGAGAAAGTGGGTACTACAACATAAGGGATGGAGTCATCATAGATGGAAATATCTACAAAAATGGAGTCAGACTAAACAGAAAGAAGTCTCAACGTGGAAATGAGAAGACTTATCAGAACGTGCTGGAAAGCGTTAGCGGTATCAACAGCGCCAGTTACAACGTCAGGAGTTCCACTGCCATTCTTGGACATAAAAATGGTCAAAAATACATGGAGACATTTGGAAAGGAAACGGGTTGCGGAAAGATTTACGATTCTAGTTTCAACGGTGATGCCATGATGCCAAGCAAGCGAAAAAAACGAAAACCTGGTGAAGAAAGAAAGAAGTTTCAGGCAGGAGTTGATTACGTCAGAGAGGGTAATAGTTCAAGAGTGGACAGTCAAAGAAATGAGGGGGTGAAAGGTCATGGTCAAACCAGGAGACCTGAGAATCTATACGTCGTGCAACCGAGGATGGCGGACATGAACTTGGAAAGGGAAGCAGAAATAAAAGTACCTGCCAGGGCTTCATTTGGTGACGATTTGATCGATTCAGCCTCCTTTTTAGAAGAGATCGGTGAAGTATTAAACATGTCTCTCTCTTGATTCTTGACACGAGAAATGTTGTCTTTGTAGTCGCTTCTTCGTGTGTTTGTTGCCATGGCAATTAGATAATGAGTTTTAGATCATCGTAAAAATTGCGAATGTAGTTTCATAGGTGCGTCTTCTATCTAGTATTTCAATAGATAACTTTTTGGTCTTAACTGCGTGGCTGACATGCAACAGCATTTTTGTGGCCTTAGTGAGCTTAGATGTCATTAAAATAAATCAAAATAAAACTTTGACAATCTATTATTGCGTGAAAGATTGATAATAATGTCAGTGAAAAAATGCTAGCAAAATGCTAAAGATTGAAAGGTATGACAAATTCAAACAAATTGATTGAATGAAAAAAAAAAAAAAAAACAATTGCTTGCACTTGAAAGATTCAGTTTACAAATAAAAGTTTTAAATCAAAAATCTTCAGGAATTAGCTCCAATTTTGAAAGTTTGTTCATTTCGGACAAAGTAATTAACTTTGCTAATACTTCCAAATTCTCCTCTTGCAACAACAGGTCGATATTGTCTAACTCTCCGTTTACTACTGGCTCGCCACAAGACTTCGTGATACTCGATAACAGGTCCTTTCGTGATTTATTTGCCTTCATGTCGACGTAAATAGTCCTTTTTATTTTTTTGTTATTCTCGTTGGCGATGTCTTCGATCGTGATAATGTTCAGCACGTCTCCTTTTAAGAAGATTCTCGGTTTACCGCTGTTCAATTGAGTCTCGTGGAGAATTTCAACAGTTTCTGTCACCGAATCCTTGTTGGAGTTTTTAAGTAGCGAAATAACATCCGCAGCTTTGATCAATCCTGATGAAATTATTGCATTTAGATGTTATTATATATTTCATTATCATAACATGTCTTGTAACTATGCGATTTTAACTGTTATAACAGTGATAACGGTGGGGTTAAGGATGAAATAAAGTTGTGCATTGATAAAATTACGTTTTGTTTCTTGATAATATTTTATTTGAATGGAACTAAACTCAAACACAGTTAATTCGTTATTTTATCAAGGCAGGGACGTCAGTTCAGCATTTTCCAAGAGGGCAAGTTCCCCCTCCCCTCTCCGCCCCCTCCCAATTACGTCCCTCTATCGTGGTAGCATATTGTAAAAATAATAATAATAACACGATCTCAAATTCATTCTGACCTTTATCTGTCCCGTTGTTTTGGCAGTTATTCTCCGCTGGTCTGTCTGGCTTTCCTTTGAGTTTATCTTCAAAGTCCCACATTTGAAACTTGGAAAAACTGCTGCCATCCTCAAACTCATCTATCCAACTTCCATCGATGTCGTCCAACAAACTGTCACTCGAAGTTGCTTCAGAACTGTGCAGACTGCTCGTGTGAGGCAAAAATGTCTTCTTATTTCTTGAAATTGTTACAGTTTTCTTGGATTCGAAACTGTTCAGTTGGCGTCCTGAGAAACATCTTTCCATCGGAGGTCGTTGATCTTTTGTTTTGCTTTCTTTCTTTTCATTTGCTCCATCTCTCCTCTGCAACCATTTCTCGCGGAAACCCTTTCTTGCCATTGTGAAGCTTGTGTTGAAAATTCTGCTTAAAACGCTTTCTTTTCTTTGAGGTTTGGAATTGTCTTTAGAAGCCTTTGCTTCATTTTGTTGTTTATTCTGCTCTTCTTGTTTCTGCTGTAAAGGCTCCTGCTTCTGATGAGGAATTCGGTGCCTTGACAGTTGATGATCTTGGTTTTGCTGGTGCCTCTCCAAAATTTTCGGGCTTTCAGAACTTTTATTGGAACAATGTGAAGATGTTTCCAGCTGATCGACCTCTTGCTGATCATTACTTAAAGTCGAAACATCTTTTGTTTGAACAGCAACATCTCGTTGGTCGAGCTTTGTGGAACTTTCGCTGAAACTGAAAGGTTGATCGTCAGTAGGGGACATGACAAGGGAAACCCTGTAATTGTCATTTTGTTTGATCACGCCCGTCAAGTCGATTGTGAAACTCAATTCACTCAAAGATCTTGTGATTGGATGCGAATTGGATCTGCTGACGAGACTGTTGAGACTGCCAGCGATGTTTCTTTCATTATTTCGGTATTCATCGTTCCGTCTATCACTGAAATCCACCTCGCAAGTATGTCTTCTCACACCTTTTCCTGCTGAATTTCTACTGGGGTTTCCCAGATGAGGAGGTGCACGCTCAGAGTTTTGTTCTACTTTGGTGGAGTTTTGATTGGTGTCATCACTCCATTCACTCAATGAACCAGCGTGAACAAGGATGCCTTGAGAGTGAGTTTTGTGCGGATTAGTTTCGATGTTGTTCCATCCATCTTCGTCGTCATCGATATACTCAGGCTCACTGAAGTAAACTGTATCGTTGACATCTTCGTTTCCGACTGATATCCTTGTCACGTTTCTGTGTGGCTTACGATGCGAGTTGTGATGGCGATGCTTAGGCTGATGAACTGAATATCTCTTGATAGATTCGACTCGCTGTCGGTTGGCAGGTTCTTTGCGTCTAAAATGGCCCGAATAAGGCTCGCTTTCATTTCTCCTTAAAGCTCGATTGCTCAACTCCTCCTCGTAAGTGTTGGAGAAGTAATGTGGTGATTGCAATTGAATGAAACTTGAAAATTTCTTTTCAGAATGAATCCATCCATCATCGAGTCGCATGGAGTCTCTTCTTTTTAAAGCGAGGCAGTTGTGACTGCCTGTGTTTACGATGACGCCTTCGAGAATCGATTCCCCTTTTTTTCTCGGATGACTTCCCGTTCCTATGGTAACCAATGGATCCAGGTTGGACATGTCCGATCCAGAGTCTTTGTAACTGGAATTTGAATGTTCGATCAAGAAACCGCTGTCTTCAGAATTAGTCAGCGAAGCATTATTGTCATCACGTGATGCTCCCGTGAGGTGGTTTTGACGAAACCCATTCATGTTTTGACGACCAATAGCATCGCTTCTTAGGATTTCGCTTAAATTGATTTCATAGACCATTTGCTGATTACGATTGCGAGCTTCTAAATGATTTGCTGAGAAGTGTGCATGTTGGTTATCATTTCTGGTTAAGAAAGGCGATTCTGAGGCATTCCTGAATGGTGGCTGAATGGTTGTGAGTGACTTTTTAACTTTAGGTCTGAACCTTTCGTCCGTGATTTCTCTGCTTCCCTGTTTCCCAGAAACAATTTTGAAGCCATTTAATCGTCTAAGAGATTCTTTTTTCTCAAAAAGCTCGTGTTCCTTTTGCTCGACGTTTCTTTTAAAGCTTGAGTTGTGCGCTAATCGAGTTTTGAGATCGAATTTAACGGAATTCTTTGAGCAAGTGTTTGGTTCTATCGCATGAATGCTCCCTTTGAGAGAAGGCTTCAAGAATTTTCTCAGCATGTCACGATTAGAAGTAGGCGAGTTTTTCATGAATATTTTTCTCAATTCTGAGACTGGAGCATTTTGAGAAGTGTTGTCCATTATAGAAAGTGATTTCTGGAGATAAAAAAAAAAGCGTTAAAAGACAAATAAAAAATAATAATATTCAGCAAATGTATTACTATAAATAATAAATTAGTTATATCGTTTCGTTAGATTTCTTTTCACAACTTTTACGTTTAACGAAATTAACATGGCACTATCATCCTAGTTATGCAACTGACTTTAATCAAATAAATAAATAAAATAAAAAACAACATAACCATAAAAAATTACGATCACTTAAAACATTGTGGGAGCACCGTCTTAATCATCTAGCAATGCAAGAGACGTTAATAAAACAGTTTTTATTGAAAACATAAACAAACTTTTAGTAATTCCGTTCACAAAGATTATTCCGGTGAAGAGTAAAATTCCATACGAGCAGTTCAATTGTTCAAATTAATAAAACAACAAAAATTCAAGAATTCAAGAGCAGCGTGTACCAAAGCGTGCCCTCGCATTCTAAAATTCTCGATGAAATGAAACACCGCTCTTCTCTGCTTCGCATAAATGACCGATTTCAATTAAATCTAAGCCGTTTGACAGTTAAAATTCTAAAAATAACAAAACAATACGCCTGCCTGTCGACCGACAACTTAAAATAGCCTGACATGAAGGGCAGATAACTCTCGTGCGGTGTGTCGGTTTGCGGTTAAAAACGAAATTTCATTGCAAAGCTTCAACGCGATGTTAATGCTGTCTGCAAAAAATAATGTGATGTTATTACCGTGGTTAATGTTACGTGATCATTGAAAAAGGTCTATTCTTTCGCTAATAAGATGCATTTCATCTATTTGTCACGATCTGATCTTTCAAATCTCTCTTCAAATTGCTTCTACGTTAATTACATTTAAGATAAGCTATTATTTAACTTTAATATTTGAGTTTTTGTTGTTGCCGTTGTTTTACAAATGAAGTCTGCGATGTTTGCAATGTTACCAGCAATTGAAAATAATTCATTAGAATTGGTTTTAATCATTATCCTTTTTTATTTAGCATTTATCTGGTGGCATTTTACATTCCACAACTCTTCTTTGAAGATATTAAAATCAAGTTAGAAAATAATAGTTAATAATAAACGTTAGCTTAATTTAACATATTTAGGAATAAATAATTAATGTCAGGCCCGTCAGCGGAAATTTCGGGCGGGCCCTTTCTCTCTCTATCTGGCACCCTTAATTAACATAATTTATTAAAACAGAGGTTGCTCCTTTGCGCATTCGGTCCTTAAAAGAACACAATCTGGTTAAATTCGGATCGAGCTCGTGAAGTCAGAATTACTGGGAACAATTGATCAAACAGAAAGAAATTGGTTTAATTTTTTTTATATTTTTACCGTGATTATTGTTATTCTTATTGTTAGTTTTAATGATAAACGAAAGTATTAGTTGACTTCAAGGTCGCTCAAACAAATGCTTTTGAGTTTTTCCTTCAAGCTTTCAATTGTATTCTCCGAGGTGGCATTTGAGAGTCTGAAGTAATATCCCGGGATGAAATATTTCCGGTGATTTTATATCGCATGTTGAAATAATTCCTATTAAATTAATCATCATGGGGATATTATCCCTTCGATACAAAATTTTATCATGATTTTTATCTTTAGTTACATCAAAATTATCATGAGATATAAAAGTTTCTTTGCAATGTGAATATTATAACTTGCGAATAACATTACAATTTAACAAAGTTGAATGAATAAACAATAATACTTATAAATAATAATATTTGGCTACTTTGTTTTATGCGCAGTCAAGCCACCCAAATCCTTCGAACATGCTAGATTTTACAAAAATTCCGGATTATTAATTGGTAACATTGGAATTAAACATTAACTCGTGTTTTGAATGAATGCATTTGACTTTGTTTGACCTTAGGCAATCACGAGCTTACAGCAGCCGAGAACGTGTTGTTATGGCAATCCTCTAATACAGTGGTCCCCAACCCCCGGTCCGTAGATCAAATGGTACCGGGCCGCCCAAGGAACAATAAATTATTTCTATTTAAAAAAATTGCAGTAGTTTATAAGACTTGAGAACAACCGTTGCCATCTCTTTGTTATTTAACAGCTTATTGATTGATGCTGTTATAGTTACATACCACATCAAAGTACACGCCCTTAACTCGCACCTGTTTGAGCAGCTTTGTGAGGAGTTGGATGCAGATCACAGATTTATCTTATACACAGAAATAAGAAGGTGATAAATCGCTAACCAGAGTATTTGAATTAAGAGAGCCATTGCGATGATTACTCTCAGAAAAGAAGTCACCTTTGGCAGCACATTTCAGTGACAAGATATGGATCGCAAAACTGACTTATCTGTAATATATTCATCATATGCTCAATGCTCAATGAACTTAACCTGTTCCTTCAGGAAAAAACTGTTTTAAAGTTGGCGGACAAAGCAGCTGCATTTAAAGCCAAACTGGAGTTGTGGGCGCATGGACAAAAACATTTCGATCATGTTTCAGACATTAGCGGAGATTTTATGCAAGACTGAAATTTTTATGAAATGGACGTTAATAAAGTACCAACCAACCGCAAGACTGAACCTGAGCATTTATTCACCCAGTTGGTGCACGATCACCACTGTCTTTGCTTTTTTGGAGTTCGAGCGCTACTTCCCAAGTAAAAGACTCACAAACTGGTGAGGAATGGGTGAACCATTTGTCAACAAACAGGCGAATTTAGCATGTCTGCGCAAGATCAACTGTTGGAGATTGCTAATGACGGCGTCTTTAAAACTACTCTTGACGCAACAACTCCGCCGGTGTTCCGGATTAAAGTCATGGCGGAATACCCTGAGACTGCCACCACAGCACTTAAATCCCTGTTGCCATTTCCGACATCCTATCTCTGTGAAGCGTGGTTTACTGCAGTGACAGAAACCAAAACAGCTACTAGAATAAACTGGACATAAGCAACACACTTCGGGTGTCATTGTCTCCTATTACTCCCACATGGAACCGTCTCGTTACAAAGAAACAAGCTCAGGATTCTCATTTATTTAGCGTTCTAATGAGTTAAAATGTTAAATCACTTTACATTCATTTTTTGGAGTAACTGTATTTTATTTTGAAGGCATATATATATATATATACATTCATACATATATTCATTATATATTATTATTATCATGAATACTGCTCTTGTTTCAAATTGCCTGGAACAAAATTCACTTTGGTGATTCTAAAAAAAATGTATTATAATAGTAATAGAAGGAGATATATTCTGGAATACTCCCCAACGGTTGCCCGTTACGACAATGGCTAAATAACTTAGGAGTAACTTGCGTTGGATCTTCAACGGCAAAAATTGGCACAAACCACTTACGAGGCCAAAGGCAGTCTCAACCTTTGACTTTTAATCAACAATTAATTCTATAAACTTTTGAATTTATACTTGTCAACTTCCCAAGATCTTACCAGAACAATTTTAATCACTCGTAACTAGATCAGATACATGCAAAATAGTCTTTTGGAGCTCACATAAAATCAATGTCTTTATTCAACAAAAATTCAATAAGCAAACGAATCTTTCAAGAACTGAAATTTTTGGCAGTTGGTCTCAAATTTTAATTCACAAAACAACAAATGTTACAGATTGAAGTCATGCTGAAAATTGTCATCTTAATATTAATAATAAACCACTGGAAATCAGGACAAAAACGGAAAAGAAAAATTAAAAGCTGGAATTTAAAATCTTAAAAACAAGAATGAAAATGACACGCACCCAACCAGAATGCACACCAGTCGGTGAGAAAGAAATTATCGGGATAACAAAATGCCAGTGAGCAGTTCAAGGTAATAATACTTTCATTTAAAAACAGTTCGACCGATCTTTTAGCCTGAAGATTTTGGAAAGTAGGCGTTAACAAGAGGAGGCGGAGCAGCAGCCCTGTTAACTGGCTGTCTCGGGGAAACGACCTTGGTGCTGCCGATGCCCCATCTTGGAAGGTTGGGTTGGACCGAAGGTTGAGACTGCCTCGACGAGGTAACGCCCGAATACTGGGCAAGATTTTTAGTTGCGGGGCTGATTCTCGAGGGACCGTTGAGATGTTGGGGTCCGTTTGAGAGAGGAAGCGATGGAGACATCGGCTTACCGGGGTGATCTTCTTCCCCTGGCATTTCGTCGAAAGAATTTCGAAGATACTTCGGGTCTATGAGGTCTTCGCTGTGAAACAGAAACATTTTGCTGGTCAAACCACCTCTATTGCATTGGATTCTATAATTTTCTCCAAACTAAGTCAAATATTTATTTAAGAAATATTAATCAATCATAATAAGAGAGAAGCATCCATGCATGCACTGCTAAAAAGCAATGGTTGTTACATGTCATTAAGTCCCCAATTAAGTCTGCATATGGATATAAAAAGCACTCAAAGGACTGGATAAATAATTAAACAGAAGATTGCATTCTAACATTTATTAGCAAATGCAATAGCAGCATTTAATGACTAATGCAATACTAGCATTTAAAAAGTAATGCAATACTAACATTTAACAAGTAATGCAATACTAACCAATTGAGAGGCCTGGAGTTGTTGTTGTTATTGTTGTTTCTGATGTCGATGAAATTCCCAATGTTTCTGCTGTTTCCACTCGGAGGTGTCTGAACATTTGGTCAGAAATCATTCAAAAAAAATCCCAAAAACATTTAAGTAAGGGCTGCCTTGTTATATTTATTTAGTACATGTTAAATATTAATTACATTAAATCTATTGATGCTAATATCAACTATTTACATACAGGAAACTACACTCGCCTTATGAGAATAATCCTTCAAATGGTAGACTTGATTCTCATTTAGCTGCTTGCTGAGAAAACTTATTGCTGAAATAATTAATAATTGAATAAGAAAAAAATAAATAATAGTGGAATGATCACTTAAAGTGATCAATTTATTATGCATTTGTAACAGGAATAATAAATAGCATCCAATTAGGCAGATGCACAAAAATCTACATGGCTACAAAACTGGGCAGTTTGTTTATCAAACCAAATTAAAACAACCAAGTAAAATTAATCAGTCAATTGATTAACATCACTTATTATTATAGTATTAAAGTTAGTATCAATTAATTAATGCCTTAAGATCATCCCTTACATAGCAATACATACTCTTGTCGTTCTCGTTCAAGGTTTTGCGACACTTTTCGAGTTCCTCCCTGAGTCTCTTGTTCTCCTCTTCGACCCTCCTCGTCTGCTCCGATTTGTTGGAATTGTCCGCTCGTAGGTTCTCGATGGACTTCCTCAGCTCATCCACGTCTTTCTTGAGGCTCGTGATGACTTCTTCCTGCTTGAAGGAGACATGTGTCCGTCTGTCCAGCTGCAAGTTTGCAAATCGGCCGTGAGGAACGGAGCATGATAAAATGTTGATGTTCTCAATAATTCGGTGCATATGAATGTTACTGAGGAGTTATTCTTATGTTAGAATATTGTTATACACGAATGTTAGTATGTTATTACATTATATATCAAATAAAATACATAAAATAATTCGGGAAATATAATTATTATTACATAATAATATTATCTCATCAATAATCAGAACCAACCTTGGCCTGCAATTCCTTGTTTTCCTCCTTGAAATGAACGAAGTCAAGGTGCGTCTTCTTCAACTTGTCGACGACTTTCCGCATTTTGTCCTTTTCACTTGCTACTTCCTTCCTCAAGTGGTCTGCCTCCTCCTCTGTTCTCCTCTGCAAAAGTCAAAATTTATGCAAAAATCACCAAAATGATAACAAGTTATTTGTTAGCTATTAATTATCATTGCTCTCATTAACTAGCTTCTTATTATCCTTTTAGTATTAGTTGATAACAAAGTATAATGACCATATTGTTAAATAACTATCACAGTACACATCAAGATTTACAATGTTTTCAGACATTAGAAATGCCTAGCTTTGGTATTGAATATACATTTAATGGGTTTATACTTATATTATAATGACATATATCTATGCAAATATTATACTATAAGGAATTATTAAACTCCAAAAGCTTTTCTTTTTTAAATTTACTTAAATTTATGAAAAATCACTTCAAATTAGAATAATTTGCCTTCTTGAAAACATTCTAAATAACAAGCATCCATCACCAATTACTTTTTAATTACCTTTGACTCTCTTTCCAGATGTAGTTGGTCCCTCTCCTTCATGAGAAGTTCGTCTTTGACGGTGATTTCTTTGTCGGTCATGTTCATCCGGGTCACGACCTCCGACAGTTGAACCTCTCGATCCGTTAGCTTCTTTTCCATCGCACCGGCCTCCTTTTTTATCCTGGAACACTCCGACTGGATGGCTCTCTTTTCCTCTTCAAGTGAGTTCAGATTCGACTTTAGGTCGGCAATCTGAACCTCCTGCCTCGACTTTGTCTCCTTCAGGCTCTTTCGTGAAAGATTGAATTCGTTAAGCAAATGAAAAATAATATTAAACAAGATTTTCAAGTTACAAAACATTACATTGTTTGATATGTATGGATAATGATGAGATTAAATATTTTATTGAAAAATAAAAATGTTTCTTATGAAGTTCTCCTTCTAGAATGGCATGACTTTCACATGCCATCTTAAGCTGACAATCTCAGTTAAAATAAATTAGCAATCAATTAATTAGTTAATTATTATTATAAAATAATTATACATCATCTAAGAACCTGCAGATTTTCAGTGAGATCAGAAATCTTCTGTTCCACCCTCTTCAATGTCAAGGCATGCCTTTCCTGTAAATCTTTCATTTCATCTTTGTGCCTTTGTTGCTGATCGTTCAACTTCTGAATATTCAATGAAGGAAGAATGTCTCAAATTAATTCAGAACTTTTAGAATCTTTTTTTTATACAAAGTGTACATTTATATAGCACAATGTGCATAGCATAAGAGGTGCTTCTTGTAACCATTTATTATTTAGCATCCTTCCCAAGGGCTCTTTTAACAGTGCAGACTGGATTTCAAACACATTACATCACAGCTACGTGCAGGAAGGCAACTCATTAGGCCCACTTGCATGTCCACAAAGCACTTATCATGATATTGTAGTGCTTCAAAGGATCATCCTGTGAATTATCTTAAATGAATCTAGTCTTACTTCAGTTCAGAATTTTCCTCTTCAAGTTTTAATTTTAATCAAAAATTTTATAATTAAATTAAAATGTTTGTATTATTTGCCCAAACAATGTCTTAAGCAAATGGTTGACAAACCAACACAGAAGAGTTCTCAATCATCAACCACCAATCAATCGATCACAACCACAAGTCAATCAATGACAACCCACCTGTTCATGCAGTCTTTCCAACTCCTTCATTCTCTCCTCCTTATTTGTCCTCTCATTGTTAATCTCGTTCACCTTTGAAGTCAGCGATTCCCTGCACATCTTGAGCTCGAGATCCACTTTGTTGTAGGAATTTGTCATCTGCTCCAATTTGTACTGTAGATGATGATTTCAGAGTTCATCAAAATGTCATGAATAAAATCCATTAATTCAATGCCTTCGTAAATGACCAGTCATGTTAATTCAAGATTAAAGTAGCATTAATTAACTTTAACTTTAAATTAATTAAACATCTCAATCAAATAAACATGCATAAATTCAAATTCCTGCGGAAGAACAAAATTATAATAATAAATAACATTCATAATTTCCGAACAAAAACCAGCCTTGATGGTCTTGAGATTGCTGAGGAGGTAATTCTTGACCTCTCCATCTGTGCCGGGATGGAACTCCAGTTGGAGGAGTTTGAGTTGTTTGAATTCGTTCGATTGGACAACGGAGAGGTGACCCACGCTGGATGGACCTCCGCCCGAGAGGTTGAAGAGGAGGCTGAACCTGGATGAGGTTGCAAAGAGATGTTCAAATCAGGTTCATTGGAAAGGGTAGAATGCAGAGTGGAGGAATGTTGGCTTATCAATGGGTGGCGAATAGCTGAATATGTTGTGCCGTCATCTTGGGCAAGGATTTGTTGAAATTGACCAACTTGTTAATTAACATTTAAACAACTGAATAAATTAATTATTGATATTCATTGAAATTGATGAAAATGTTTCTATATTTTGATTATTTCTGCATTTAGTCTATCATTACAATGATAGCTTGGCCTGTTGAGCTATTTGGCTTTAACAAATATTTAATCTATAACATAAACTGAATCAATAACATATATTGTTATAATTGTTCATAATTTACAGTCTAATTTAAATGCTTCTTATTTTAAAATAACACAAGGCACCTATGTAGTTCAAAATGCAATTCATCTGACTCAACAATCTGCTAAATTTGATTATGTTTTTAGAAATCACCAAAACCTATGAATCAATGAGATTCCCACAAAGCAAGCCTCTACAACATGTGCTTGGCCTAATTCTATCCACAAAGTGATGCTGTTACTCAAAATGAATCCTTCACAAAACAATCATTGCATTACTTGATTTCTTTGTTGTAACTGTCCTCATCCATCCATTTAGGCACCCATCCTTTCATATAACAATCAAGCTTTTTGGATGACTTACTTGCTAACTTCAAATGCATTTCGTTGCTGGCAGTTTTCCAAGTATTGTATGACCATCTGTGGGAAGGCCTTGAAATCTATTAATAGTTCTTGTTGTGCCTTCAAGCTTAACAAAAAATAAAAAATCATTATAATAATTTACTGCATTACAGACAAGCAGACCACATAATTCTTACACTTGAAAATCTTCTTCTGTTATCTTTAGTTGGAACCAAAAGAATTCATCTTTTTCATCTGTCAGTCTAAGAATCACTTCCTTGTGATAGTTAACATAAATCAATTTACTTTGTGGTATTATTTTTGTAAATTGGATAAACATCATTATAGATGGGGATACTTTCATTGAGCT
Source organism: Whitmania pigra (assembly GCA_021613335.1). Taxonomy (NCBI): domain Eukaryota; kingdom Metazoa; phylum Annelida; class Clitellata; order Hirudinida; family Haemopidae; genus Whitmania; species Whitmania pigra. The sequence continues at coordinate 1,376,830 of JAJTWR010000021.1, forward strand.
GATTAAAATAGCAGTTTCTTGAATTATGAAACAATCAGAATTCTAAAATAACCGTAAAATAAGAAAATCTGATATGTCTTATAAATTATCCAGACAAAAATACAAAATATGCCAGTTTCATGCTCCAATTTTCAAACAAAATTACTTTTTTTATGCTGTGCATGTCTTCTTCTATTGTGATATTAATGTCACATTTTCTGCAAAAAAATAAATAAAAACTTACAATATTAAAAATTATATTTAAATTAATTTAAATAACCTTTTATCATTATCTTGTATTTTCGAAACTGTCAGTACTTTGTTAAAAATAATTGTAGAAGACATTGCACACTGAAATCCAAATACGGTTAGTGGAAATAATTTCGGATTGGTATCCAAAGCGTTGATTGGAAATTCGTCTCAGTTGTTTAAATAAAATTAAAAACCTGCAAATATAAAACCATTAAACGCAAGTCCGAATATGCAATGTTTGAACCCAACATAAACAATTCCAAAGACTTTACGTGATAAAAAAAACATTGAAAAATAAATTATAAAAATTAAAATATTTATATTTAATTATTAATGTATGTTGAAACTTTTAAATGATATGTGAAAAATGTCGAACACTCTAAATGAATCAGAGCGGACCGTCCAGATTTATTGTTCATAACTAATACATGTATGCTATTTATGAATGCCTATGTTTCTGATCAAACAAATCTTTATGCTAAAATTGATATTTGCAGTTATCGATATTTTGAATGCAGAGAGTACATCTGGAATTTCTGACAACTTATAGCGAAATCAATACTTGACTAAGCACACTGAAATAATTACATACGGATCACTTGGTGGTTAGGTTAAGAACAATTTTGTAAATAATTCACCTGGATCTGAAATGCATGTGAATTGTTGTAACCAAGTCCATGACCCGTTAAGAAATATATAGCATATTTTTGGCTGCCATTCAAGAGGTATTGAAATTCTGATATCATATATTCTAACGGCATTTCCCATTAATTAACAAACTTTACAATTGATCATAGACAATTTAAGAATGGAAACAACCGTTTGTCTGGTAAACCACGCATTCTCTATGCTACAGTCTATATATAGTCTGAAATATCTCGCGCTGGCAATTGGTATGTAAAGCCCTTCACAGGTATCGTTTCGAGTCATGAAAATGGCTCATTTAAAAAAGAAATAGTGAGTTTGACGGCATTTACTCATGCATTCAATTGCCGATATTGAATGTGTCAATGAATCCACCTTGTCTGCTACTAACGTAGAAACTGATGCTAAATAAGTTCTGAAGTTTACGTTATTTCAGAAGAGGTTAACTGTCGAGCAATAATGTCAAAACAATAACCAACAACATATCTTGCCAGCTACTTAACAAGAAATTCTATTTTTGTAGGAGCGCAGTGCATGTGAAGTCGACCCATAAATTATATCGCAGCCAAAATTCTTTAGAAGCAATTTTCCAAGCTTTTATTTCTTTGAACAGATTGAAATCTCCTCTAACAATGCCTGTCATCGTTTGATGAAAGAATAGCCAAAAACTGAATAGTGTATAGCTGCCCTCCTATTATCCTAGTAATTATCTCAGTAGGGTTTCAGCATAGATTCAAAGGGCAATGAATTCTCTCCACGAATCCATCACCTCCACCATATTCTTAATTGCAAATATACAACAACTGGTGGAACACCGACCACATCAGTTAAACCAATCAAGACACCTAATTATCAACATCATTAATATTTGAGACCAAACGCAGACATAAAAGCAATGTATTTTTAAAAGCTGAAAGAGTAAAACAAGTGTGATAATTGCCAGGGGAAGGCATTTATTGGAAGAAAGATAATTAATAGCTTAATTAGTAATAATAATAATAATAATAATATCATACAGTTCAAGGAAATATAACAAAATGTCTCAAAACATTGCAGTACAATGTCCAAAAAGCTTTATTAGGCCTTAAGACACATCTGGAAACAAAAATATTAATAATTATAATATTAATAATGCTTTAAAATGAAAAATAACATTTGTTCTTGTAATGACAAACACATGCTTAGTGCAAACAAAATCAATACAAAATACGTGTGTACAAAAGCAGGAAATACTAAAAGCTAATAGTTCACATAATTAAAAAATCAATGTGTATTGTCATTGGAAATTGTACTCACAACTGGCTGAAGATTGGCCAAACCGATTCTTCAAAAGGTCATGGTTGAATTTGATGTAACTTTCATATTTTTCTAGAAAAATATTTTTAAACAAATGAATAATTTTAAATTACTAATAATGCCTCTTCTTTTGACAATCATGAACCCAAAAATGACTTTCAATCAATAAATATTTGTTGTTTTATGTTCTGTTCCATAAGTGATGTTAACTCTCAATTTCATTGCACTGATTTGATTAAATGGTACATTTCCAGATAAAAGCTAAAAACAATTGAAGTCACAAAAAACCTGCTAGTTTTCCAATAAGAACTTTCTCATAATGCTCCCTCAGTTTCTTCTCGTGTTCCTCGACCAACTGATTGCACACGTAGCTCGCCTGAAATGAAGAAAGTGAAAATAACACCATGACTAAAGTGCACATAAAGATGCATTTGTAATACAAAACGTTTTAAGTCCAGACACAAGAATTCACTCCTACATAATAAACCATGCGCAAACCTTGATATGAAGGCTAGTCTTGCCTTCTCTAGAAGCAAATTTAACATAAAGTGAAGCTGCTCAAATGCAATACTTATATAAATCATTATTTCATACAAATACAAATACTTTCAGCTGCCTTAGAACACGTTATAAGCCAAACACCACAGACAATATGTTTTATGAACGGACCTCAAACATAGAAAAATCAAACGATCCTGGCAAATTATTAACATTGCGGATGTTTATGTGGATATGCAAGGAAATTACAAGGATAAATTACTAACTGTTGATGTAGACACCATTGGTTCATTCTTTGGTTGTGTGATTTTACTCTGAGTCTGAGTGCTTTTAGGGGAGGATGAGGGGGAGACTATATTCTTCCAAGTGATAGGTGAGTGGGTGGATGAGTAAGTCTGGAAAATTGAGTGGCTCGATGATGGCAATGTTCTCGGCACCAATTGATCTGAAAAATCATGTTCCAGAAAATTATGTCTGATGTTTACATCTAGATGTGACTACCTAGACTATTGAAACACTCATGCAATCTTTTTCCACTCACCATGAGCAAGTCTTTGTGTTGCTTCGACAAAGTTTTGCGATGGCTGATAGGTGTCTGTGGCCATCATGTCTTCATATGAAATTTTGATCCTCTTTGGCGAGCAACCGTTTGGGATGCCGAGATGAGGATCAAATTCATGGTGTCTTTTCAGAGTTGCTCCGCAAGCCATGGCTGAAAATAAAATCCATAAAACTCAGTAATAGGCGAGCTCCATTGTTTATCCATATCAATAAGTAATGACCTAAACTATTTAAGCTAATTAGAGCAACACTCCCTAATCGAAAACCATGCATTATAATCAATGGAAAATTTCTACCACGAAGTAAAACAAAAGACATCACTAATACTTGATCAATCATGTGCGGCATAATTAAAATTTCGTTTCTATGTTCATTTCTGGCACAGCTATCGGCAATTAAATCGACAGTCTGGCCCACTCGAACAAACTAAATCGAGGTAAATCTAACTCGAGCTATTACAAGTCACTATATAACTAAAAAACTAGTACTAAAAATTACCAACCCGATTTCTTCCAATATTAAATTAATGTGAGCGTTTAAATGCAGGGCCGAGTAAACAAGAGGCTTATATTCGTTGGCCTAAAGCTAGCAGTGATGTGCCGAACAAGGAAATACAAAAAAAGTAACTGACTACTAGAACTAGAATATTTTCTCGTCAAAATTACTTTCGAAATGTAATAAACAATTATATTAAATTAATAAATTAAAGCTTGTTTAAAATTATTCATGTTTAAATAAATTAATAGATGCAGTTTACATAATCCACATAAATTTACAATCCATAATAGATTAACAATTAGATAAATTGTTGATTTTATGACTTAAAAATATTTTATTTAAAAAACGTGCGCCTCAAGCTTTCTGTTTAAACAAATTTAATCACAAATTTAAAAGTATTCACTTTAATGGCTAATTAATAACTACATTTTTTAATTTAGAAAGTTTTACAAATTCGTTCAGCTACATAATTTGTTAACGTTTATTTTGGTTATTTGCTCATTACATTGTCCACAATAAATAATTTTACTAATTGTTTCTCCGCTATAAATTTGTAACAGGCAGGCACTCATGTTCGTACTCTAACTTTGAAGATGATGAGAGCAAATTAAATCTTGCTTCTCGAAACCAAGAAATTCAAATTACGTGCTTCTATTGTCCATAAATGCCTGAAGGGGCGATATTCAGAACATTCAACTTCAACGCAGACGACCAAGTTTATATCAACTGATTTATATAAACTCGTTAAGTAGTGCCTTTGGAGCGTAATTAACATCGTAATTTTAAACACCGGATTATGTTGGATTTTAGTTTAATGTTTAGCAAAAATTAGACGTTGCAAATTGTGTTAAATTTTTGATATTCCGATGTGAACGTTGTGAGGAGCATTATCCGACTTCAATTCCTGAGCCATTCTTACATCTGCTGTTTTCGCCAAACGAGTTGATGTAAACTCAATAAAATAACCACAATGAAATTGTCAAATCAGACTTAAGGGCTTTTCTGGCGAAGAAATTAATGTCAACATTAATAATTACTAACAGCTCTTTTTTAATCTTGGATTAATAACTTGGTTCAACGATATGTTTTTACATACACAATAACGTGACATGTTTGCGTGCAATTGGCCACCTAATTTGTTAAGATCAATTTGTATCACAGAGACTGACGGAGACTGGTATTATTAACTAAAGTATTGCAGCCCTACGTGGACATGTTCACATAATTACCAAAATAGTTCTTCAGTCATTGTGTTTCGACCAGTGAAGTATTTAGCCTTTCTTTGTTCGAGTTCCAACTTTATCGACTTCAGGACATCTTCCACTTGCATTCGGAGCTATATTGAAGATTTAATGCAAAAAATATGAGTCAAATAAATTTATAAAATATTTATTTAATTACAATTTTGCTAAATTATCGATGATTTCGATCAAAATTGACAACGTTAAAAAAGCAGTCATCAAAACCTTTAATTCTGAAGAAAGTTTCAACTTGACTTGCTCCATTTTGTCTTCCAACGATTCAACCTCCATCTTCAACCTGGCGGCTTCCAACTGGAGACAAACATTTGATTGTTTAATTGAATTCATTTTTTACCAAAATAACAAGCATTTAACATCATATTGACCAGATGTTATTCCGAGTGGATAAAATTTAAATCAAATAACATCAGGTGTCGAATCAGTAACTCTAAGTCACCTGTAAGTTCCACCTAAAACAACCCCCTTAATCGGTAAACTATAATTCATAATCCATCGTGCTTTCTTATGAAATCAGAATTTCCAGTAAAACATGTCCATACAATCATTAATTGTTGAATAGCATGAAGGCAAAGAGCGAATGGAAGAATCAATAAGACTACAACAATTGATCGCTTAAGCGAACAAAAGGAGTTAAAAGCAGCATCTAACATGCATCAAAGTCATTTCGTGCCCCTCTGTCTGTTTATCGAGAGTCTTGTTTTGATTCTTCTGTCGAATGGAATGCATGCTGGAGTGCTGCTCCAAGTGGGAAATTACTTTCCGGTTCAAAATTTCCAATTGTTTTTTCAATTTGTTGTTGCTCTCCTCCAGCTGAGGTGTTCGCTTCTTTTCCACGAAATACTTTTTCTTCCACGTGTCTCGGTTAGCTGTGGCAAAGAAATATGAGTTCGTAACATTTCGACACTCTACATACTGTCATAAGTTTATATAAAGTCGAACCCGGTTACGTTGCCGGCCAAGAGGTTTGCCAAAAAGCGTCGAGATAACCAACGATCGAGACAACCGAAAGTCAATATGGCGACTGTATATTAACATGCGCTTGCAATTTCTTTATGTAACGTAATGTGCGTTAATAAATAAGAATGTATATGCACGTGTTTTTGGTGGTTTTTTTTACAACAGCAATTGATATTTGATATTGGTAACAGCACATGCATTTTGCCAACAACAAAAGGCTTATGATGGCTTTGGTTGGAGCTTACTTATTGTGTTAGGTGGGAGGTAAAAAATCTTAATGGCTTTGAGACCAGGAACATCTGCACGGGCTTTCCAGTTATCCACGATTTTTTGTTTCTGTTGTCTGTTTCACCATGCACTGAATATATCCAGGATCTTGGTTGGCCATTGTCATCGCATGGGATAACTTTGGTCTGGTTAATGTATCTGGGATTCTTGGATTTTCCCATAATGTAGAGCGAATGTTTTTGGCCTCCTTCCATGTTAGCAGAAATTAAGTAAGGGGGTCCTTCAATTTTCCAAAACACTCCAGCTTCAACAACTTCATTAAAAATGTTCCGACTCCCAGGTATCCAAAATTTGTGCTCATTTGAATGTTGAGCCTATTGAACTGCAGCGCTCCCTCTACAAATTGCTTTGAAGACAATGGTTGTGCCTCTTTATGAAACGATCCAGCCATTTCTGATTTGCTTTAAAGTCAGGACGTCCTAACTTGGTAGCAATGATGTCGGCCTTCTCCATCAGGAAGGAACCATTGACGGGAAGTTTTGTTGTTCTCGAATTTGTGAACCATTGAAGCACTGCATCGTCGACATCTTTGTGCTCAGCAATTCTACGTTTTTTTCTTACTGGATCAAATACAGATTTCTCGTACATTTGCTAGATCAACAGTTTTCATTTTTTATCCTGAAATGTTATTTGCTGGAATGCCATGCTGACGGCTAAGGTCTTTTGGTTTTGTTCCCTTTTCTAGCTGCAGTATGATTTCAGTAGTTTTTCACTATCGACTGATTATCCAGTTTTCTCTTAACACTTCCAGACATTTTAGAACGAAAAAAAAAACAGAATAGCGTGTTAACCGTCAGACAAAATCCGCAAGAATGAATTGGGTTCGGCGAAATAAATGAATCAACATAGCTGATTGTTGCTACAACAACGTGGGAATTTGGGGGTTCCAATTCAAAGTCGGCGATTAGTCAAGGCGTCATTATAACTGATGTAAAGTGGCGAATTTGACTCTTTTTTGCGCTCGAGATATTGGATTTTGGCGACATAAAAGCATCGACATAACCGATGAGAAAATGATAGGATGAAGAAGAAATTTGGCGGTTCCACTTCAAAAGCTTAATAATAGGGTTGGCGAGTTAACCGAGGTCGAGATAAGAGAGTTCCACTATATAATTATAACTATTATTTTAAATAACAATAACAATAATAATACACTGAAGAAGAAATACACTGAAAGCATTCAGCTACTAACATTTTCGTCTAAAATGGTAAATTATTGAAATAATTTTAAATAAAGATATATTGAATTAATTTTTTCTAATATTTTAAAAATCACGGTGGCCCTCCCTTAATCAGCCACTGATTCCATACATTCCACTTCGTCCTCATCAAAACAAGAGAACAAACCCGTTTTCTTTTCTGAATTTTTCAAAGCAGCAAGGAGGGCTTTCTTACGAGACATCAAGTCCTCCTTGAGCTTGTCACCTTCCTGTCTCTTCTTCTTCAGCAGCTCCAATTCTTCTAGAAGGGCTGCTATCATTCATGAAATCAATATCACATCAAAATCACATCTAGACTTGCTACATAAGAGATTTTATCACTTTTGTTTATTATTTTAATGTAATTGAAAAACTTAAAATTTTATTATAGTTCTTATTTTGTCATTAATAGTATTGTCGTAATTAGCGCCAGGAAGTTTTACGTTAGTGCTACCTCATCAGTTTCATATCCTTCCTGATTTCATCACCTCATCTGATAAAACCAGTCAACCCCTTACTTATAGCCTTTACATCCGTACGTTTATCCGTCCATTTATCCACGCATACATTATGTATGAAGATACGTGGATGGTAACACTCGATGACGATGACGACGATGATGATGAGGATGGTGGTGGTGATGACGACGATGGAAAATGAACATTTAACTGGAAGATGATATTTAAGATTTCATCATTGGTTGATTATTTGATGACTGACTTCATTAAAAGAAGATATCATCACTACTTTGTCGTAACCATCGGAATCTTACATGGCGACGCAAATAACAAGTGCAAAACGTCAAAATTACAAGCCACTTGCATTTCACTCACCTTCCTCATCATCTTTCTTTTTGCGATCCTAAAACGGAAACGATGTTTTGAATTTTTTGTTGTTATGGAGATTTCAAGATTTATTAAAAAACTGAAAACAAGACAGAAATATTCTTTTGTCACGAAACTTTTGCTTTTGTTTCGTTTTTTCCCTCGCAAATTTTGGAATGGGTCCATTTGCACTGGTGACTACTAACATGGCGTTGATCTTGATGATGATGATGATGATTGATGATGATGTGATGATGATGATGATGATGATGATGATGATGATGATGATGATGATGATGATGATGATGATGATGATGATGATGATGAATGATGATGGATGATGAGATGATGATGATGATGATGTGATATGAATGATGATATATGAATGATGATGATGATGATGATGAATGATGATGATGATGATGATGATGATGATGATGATGATGATGATGATGATGATGCTGATGATGATGATGCTGATGATGATGGCTGACTGAATGCCTGCGATGTCTGATGATGCTGATGCTGATGATGATGATGATGAGCTATGATGACTGCTGGGCTGATGACTGATGATGATGATGACGCTGCCGGCTGACGATGACGATGACGATGCGCGCTCCGATGACGATGACCGATGACGATGCCGCTGACCGGCACGATGACGATGACGATGACGATGACGATGCGATGAGACCGCTGACGATGCACGATGACGATGACGATGACGCTGCCGATGACGATGAACTGACGATGACGATGACGATGACGATGACGATGACGATGACGATGACGATGACGATGACGATGACGATGACGATGACGCTGACGACTGACGATGACGATGACGATGACGATGACGATGACGATGACGATGACGATGACGATGACGATGACGATGACGATGACGATGACGATGACGATGACGATGACGATGACGATGACGATGACGATGACGATGACGATGACGACGATGACGACTGATGATGATGATGATGATGATGATGATGTGATGATGATGATGATGATGATGATGATAATAAAACTAATATTAATTTTAAGTACACAACAAATTTGACATAATATATTCGTAATAAACCTCTTCCATCTGCCTCTTAAGCTCCATTTCGCGGTCCATCCTCTTTTGTTCTTCTCTTTTTAATCTGTACAGTTTGAAGTTGTTAATAGTAAATATATAAATAAATGTACCTGAACAATTTAAAAAGAACGTAATGTTCCTATAAGAATTAGTGAAAGTCGTGCTACAGCAAGCTCAAAAAAGTGACTGTAATTAACTGGATGCTTGGATTATCATAATACGAGAATTAATTATGAATTATGTTTCAATATTATGGATAATAAAAAGCATCAACAACAATTAATGACGAATTAATGACATATTCATGGATGAATTAAATGCTGCATTGTTCCTTCATTCGAGTTAATTAACTTCTTTGTAATATCGTCATCGTTTGCAATTCCTATGAGCACTGACTGGCTCGGTTCATTTGTAAATTTATTGATTATTCAATTGGTTACTTATTGAGCAGTAAATATTTATTAACATAAATAGGTCTATTTTTAGTTATTATTGCTGTCACCATTATCATCATCATCATCATCGTCATCGTCATCGTCATCGTCATCGTCATCGTCATCGTCATCGTCATCGTCATCGTCATCGTCATCGTCATCGTCATCGTCATCGTCATCGTCATCGTCATCGTCATCGTCATCGTCATCGTCATCGTCATCGTCATCGTCATCGTCATCGTCATCGTCATCGTCATCGTCATCGTCATCGTCATCGTCATCGTCATCGTCATCGTCATCATCATCATCATCATCATCATCATCATCATCATCATCCATCATCATCATCATCATCATCATCATCATCATCATCATCATCGCTTACTGTTCATTATTCTCCTCGTCCATCAGCGGCATACATTCGGGGCAGATCACGCAGAGAACCTCCTCTGAACAATAATTAGGGCATCTGAATGTCATGCCAGTGGACGAATTGTCTTTCATCTTCATTTTCTCCCTGGGATCCACCATTTTGTGGTGCACAATTAGAGACTTCGGCGTGTTCGTGGATTGTCGTTTTCCTTCTGCTTTCTTGTGGTTGTCATGGAAACCACTGGTCTGGGGTATGTTAGGGAGACCATCCTGGATCTTGTCATCTGCGTGCTGCCATTCCCTCGTCATCTTTTTGTTTTTGGCGACTGCTTTGAAAAACTCAAAAATTATTCGACCGGCTGGGAGCATGCCCATTTTCCTGCTTCCATTTTTAGCGGTAGTTTCATCATCTTCGATTTCTTCGCACCTTCCGTATTCGTCATCATCATCAGCAGCAGCAGCATCATTATCATAATCTTCATCACCCTCCTCTTGTTCATTACTACCGTTGACCATTTTGTTGACGCGGGAATCTTTCAGGTTCTTGTTGTCATTGGTTGGCAATGGCTTAGTGTTTCCAAGCCTTTTGTTTACTGTGCTTTTGTTTGATGAACCTGTTTTGACGAATATAATGGCGATGATGCCGATGAGATGATGTTGATGATGAAGATGCCAGCGACGAAAACATAAAAGACAATGACAAACATGAGAGAATTTTGAGGATCAATGAAATATTTCATTTTTGAGTATTTTTATGCAAGAATGGGTCAAAGTGGCAAAACTATTCGCGAGACATGCTCGTCGTTTAAAATTCAACATCTTCTATTGAGTGTTTAAGTCTTAATTGTGTACTCAATGGTTTAGTGGTCATCTTGCTCAGCAGGATTAAATTCCTTGATTTGAGGCAAAACTCACAACCGTCTATGCTCAAGCCTTTGGTTACAGGGAAGCTTTCTGCAAAAGGTCAAACTTTGGAAATAGTTGATAAATTGGACTATATTTGTTTTAACTACAAATACCGAAATCACGTCCAAAGCACATCGGAATGAAGAGGAAGAAGGGCATGATGACGATGAAGATAATGACACTGATGATGGAAGGTGTGGACAAATTAATTGGCTAATCAAACGTTAACTTCCAAATTGGATTTGTTCCGAAAAACATAAAACCTACCACCTACCTGTAGCAAGTGGTTGACCAATTGGAGGTAGCTTTAACATTCCAGTTCTCTCTTTTCCAGAGGAATTTCCAGCACTGCTGACGATTGAGGAGGATGCTGAAGAAGTTGATGGAGCAGAGAAAAAATCGTTGTGAAGTTCAGAATTCGACTCCAGAATGAATATTTCAGGAGTCGGCGCCTTATCAAGTTTTGACAAATTAATGATTAATCGAATAAAATTGATCCAATCAATTAATTTTATTTTTACATAACCGATTTGTAATTTTATTTATTTAAATAATTAAATTTATGCTACGAGAATATAAAATACCTGCGGTGGAATGAAGTTCTTAACTTTCAGTTGCTTTTCTTGCTTCAACTTCATCTAAACAGACATGAAACTATATTACTATTTATAATAACAATTTTATATTACTATTTATAATAACAATTTTATATTACTATTTATAATAACAATTTTATATTACTTATCAGAAAACAGCAAAAAATGTATTCAAAAACGCACTTTAATTAAAGAACGATATAGGAGAAATTCTAAATCCTTTAATTTAAAGCTTTTCATTATGCGTCCATAAAGTTTATTAACTTTTAACATGACATGATTTGTGTTTGCTGAAATTAAATAAATATTCGCTAAGAACCGATAAATTGAACAGCAATTCATTAAGTCGCCAAAACAATAAAGGTTAACTTTAATTCTGCGGATTACAATAAAAGATTTTTTTAAATTGAAATATTGAAAAAAATTGAATTTTGAGCAATAAAAACGTTTACCAAACCTTAGTGAAACATCTTCCAACACATTTTAAGAAGACGAATTCTTTAGGGATAGAATCAAAATCAAGCTGCTTTGATATTTCATTTCTCAAAGCACGAATTGTCGTCTGCGGCAAAACTCTACAATACGGCGATACATTTTTTAATTGCCAGGTGTCACTTGATTTCTTCATAAAGGTACGCTTTCATTCACATAAATCTATTAAAGCTATTAAAAAAATTTAAAAAACAAAACCTAAATTCACCTGACAAATCCCAGAGAAACAGCATCGTGTGTGGCTCGGTCCAAGGCACTTTGAAGGTGATGTCTCCACATTTGGGGAGGAACAACATAAACATGCAGATTCACTAGCTGTTAGAGTAACAAAGATTATTAATTAAAATCTGAAAATATGTGTTATCAGAGGGCAATGTTTAAAATGTAATGTAACGAATTTTAAATGTGTAGTGTAATATGTAATTGTAATATAATTAATGTCATTAAGTTAATTGATCGCTATAAGTTATGACTGAATCAACTAGATGCAATTAGGTGTAACTGAATGTAATTAAACGTTATTAAATGCAATGAAATATAAACCTGCGCCGAGAGAAGTCTACTCTCATTCCCGCTCGAAACTTCATCAAATGAGAATCCTTCAGAATTCATGTTCACGAATCTTTTTAGAAAAATGAAATAATTCTAAAATAACAATTGTTTTATCTTTATTTTCTAAATTTGGAAAAAATTTTGATAATTGTTATAATCAGAAGCAAGTGAGATCACATAAGACAACCTTGTTGAAATTTCTTTTTCACTCAAACTCATCGAGCAGCGAACATCGGAACGGCGATGTGCACTGACTTGTTTTTATCGCGCAACATTTTCGAGTCACAATTCTCTTCTTCACATTTTGCTTAGCATTTCAATGCGCATCGATCCGCGTAAAGAAAGAATAGAAAATTGATTGCATTTCATTGTTGTGGGAAAGTACACCTTCCAGAGAGTAATGGAAGAATTATGGATATTGTTCACGTGTACACAGCAAATTATATTTTTGTGCAAAAGTTCCAAAAGAGCATAACCTATTTTCATAAGAAACTTAGAAAATTGGTTTCGAACACGTTCAAGTCGTATGCTCAATTCACTGTCAAACGCCGGGAAAGTATTGCTGGAATTCGAATAATTTTGTGATCACGTCGCGAATTAACAAGTGTGCAAGCAGTGTTATTTCCATTACATCAGATCGAAATGAGATCGTAAGTGTTTACTTAAAAGTTAACTAGAATAAGAACAACAATTATTTGAAGAAGTAAAATTACATAGCGAAACTAAAACTTTTTTAGCAAACATTTATATCATTTGTGATGCTGGATATATAATAACGATAATTTCTTTGTTTTTTTTTAAATTCCACTTTTTCGTTTGGTTGCGCCGGCGAATAAACATCGCCCTTGTTATCTCATCTCTCTGGTAGGAAAAAGGAAGGCTGTATTTGGTCCTATTGAATTGAAAATTGAAACGAGAATTTGTCTCAAGAATTCGTTGAAAGAATATTCTCATCATTCATGTGCAGTGATTATAAATTGTTATATAAATTGAATATATCACATGGATTAATGAACAAGACGGAACTGGATGCATATTGCACGAGTCTTTAGAAATGTTTGTTTTCTTGCAAATTATTGTCACCATTAAATTCATGCTTCTATCGGACGTCCGTCGTAGTAATGCTTCCTTAGGACGTTCCTTTCTGGTTGTCACTTCAGTCTTTAGTTTGCTTATTTTCTGAAAACTAAAACGAAAGCCAAAATTAGTCCTAAAATTATTTTCAAAAGTAGAATAAGAAAGATTATTTGCTCATGTTTTTCATTGAATAAAATTGTTCCCTAAAAAATCGAATTATTTCGAGAAACAGAATAAGAATTAAAAGTAAAGTTATTTTGGGAACAAAATCACTGATTCTATGTAAAGTTGATTTGTTGGAATGAATGTCAAAACATCTGAACCAAGCAAAGGCTTTCTGAAATCAATAACTTCAGCATATTCCTCTCCCTTGCGACGGAATAATGCAAAATACAAAATCTCTGAAAATTACTGAAAATTTCTTCTGGTGATTTCGATCGTTTTCTCGAAACATTAAAATACAAAAATGCAGAAGCAAGTTTTAACAAGCAAAATCGATTGAGAAACTAAAAGTTGAGAGAAGTTTTGGACAATTTCTATAGACGTATTTTCTCTTCTATAAATGAAAATCATTGATATGCCATTAGCATTGTTATTGTTATTAATATTGTTTTATTGAATTTTATTTATTAAAAGTCATAATTATTAAATATTAATTTGTTAATTACTATTGCGATACAAATGCAAAGAAGTTCATCTGTCAAGGATCGCGCCTTTAAATTTTATTGCGTCAGTTGCTTTGTAAATAATACGCCCTTTGTAATTTGTAAGTATTGGGGCAGAATATTAAGTGTTCTCTGGTTGTTAAATTACTTATTATTATTATCTTATTAGATTTAGTCGTAAGAAACTCTTAATAAATGAAGATATCTCATCTGATAAATCTCACCCGTGGATGCTCCCTGGCGGGTTGTAATTGTTGCCATTACAGACTCATGAAGAAACGGGCCACGAAAATAGCCCAGGATAAAACAGCTCAACAAATTTTATTTCAAAAAGTTATATTTGACTGGATAATTAAAAACAACTAACAAAAATTAGTATAACCAGTTAATCTAATTGTCATTAATTTTGTCACCTCATATATCATACCCATTACTATTTCAAATATCCTTATATCGATGTTAATTAATCATTATGTATAAAAATTCCTAACCAATTTGAATAAAAAAGAACATGTAACGTAGATACTAACTTTCGGACACATCTGCTCTTGCGTTCAGAAAACAAAATCCATGCTTACAGAGCAGGTGGTCCGTCATTCGATGAGCATTAAAGCATAAAAATAAAAGCATAAAATCAACCAATTGCATCTTTTGGAGTTAAAAATTAGGGATGCTGCATTAAAATGTGGATTCATAGAGGATTTCAGTTCATAGTTTTCGGGAGGTAGGTGAAATTATACCAGGTATAAAAGTGAACTAATTTACTTAGCTAGTAACAAATAGTAGGTCATTAGAGACTCTCCGGATTCTTAGAATTATTTCATGACATCATTTAAATGGAGTTTCATGAACTCCAAGATAGGCTGAGATCTTAAGAGGGGAGGCGTTCCAGAGGCAGGGGCTTAGGGGAAAGCCTCGGTTGACAATTAGACTTGATGAAAGGAATGATCGGACTTGTAATTAATTAATTATGATGATTATAATAATAATAATAATAATAATAATAATAATAATAATAATAATAATAATAATATTAATAATTTTTAAGAATTCTCAAGTTTAAAAAGTTTATTTATACTTGTATTGTACTTCATTTATATAGCGCCATATGCATAGCCTCAGAGGCGCTTCTTGAAACCATTTATATAGCGCTTCTTCCCAAGGAAGCATATGCAGGCACTTAACCCATTCTGCTAACCTGCATTTCTTCAGCATCTGTAATCAGAGGTTCATCTAACTTTCAAACAAGCTGAACCATAATTTGCTTTCTTGCTTATTTTCATCCAGTTTTCTAATTGAAACTTTATTCAGCTCCAAGACTTTATTCAGGTTTTGCTTTGTATGTTCAATAACAGCAAATAACAAGTGTCAGTTGTGCTGATAACGATTTTCAGTTCTATGACATCCTCAGTCAAGGTCAATAGCCTGGAATAATTTAAATAAATAAATAATTTTAAACAGTTAAATAATTTAAAATAATGTTCGGAATGAGATTATGTGGAAATTGGTGAAAATATTAATGTTAGAGGCTCATGTTTCAACTTGATTTCTTTATTTTAGAGAATTTCGTAAATACGTTACATTATAACAATATTATATTAGCATAACAACAATTTAACAAATAAAACGAGAAGAATTTGATTATTATCAGATGTTACAACATCCATCATTATCTTTATTGACACTACAAACACGTTGTAATTTATAAATGATGATAATCGTAAATGTGATGTTTAAGATTATTATCGAACGATAATTTATTGTTATTTTCATTTTCATTTCTTATTTGTCAATAATATCTAATCCTATTAAATAAAATAATATTAATATTTATATAAGTAAATTGTATTTAATTAATTCGTATTTATTTATAGTTAAAACAGAGATTCATATCGTTATTTTTTAATTTTTATTTAGTAAATGAATCGGGCATTCAAAAAGGCACCAATCGAAATGACTAATTTTCCATGTGGGTTAATATCACTTTTGGATTTATATTTTAATTTCCATTACATTCAAGCAACGCAAATTTCCGGGGTGAACCATTTTCTCTCGTTTAATAAAATATCAAATAAAGTTGAATACACGGCACGTATAATTCAAATACTGTAGGCGCTTTGCTTCTCTTCGTCGTTTTCCCCCACCTTATTCTGTAATCTAATTTTGCAAGGACTTAAAAAATGATAGTGTTGCAATGTTTACAACACCAAGACAGCCCTATTAAATGGTTTTCCTCATTAGTTCTCCATCATTCTTATCAAAACCTTCGCGAACCTGTTCTTTTTCTAACAATATTGTTTATTATAATACGCTATAAGTTCTATAAAGTAATTCACCATAATGATTGAACTACATTCGCTACTCATGTCACATGTTTTATGTTTTTTTTCAGTGTGGGCCCTGATTGTAAGTGTAGGAGGTGGAATGCTATTGGTAGTTGTACTTGTTGTCATGGTTGTATGCTGCCTGAAAAGATTCAGAGAAAAAAATGTGATCAAAATCTGGAACGAAGTTAAGAACAAAACTTCAGTGGACGTCAAAGCCATGAGGGGTCGTACATGCGAGGAGAAGGTACAAATGCCATTCTTAGTGGCTAGAGAAGTGACAGGCAAAAGCCAACTCTCAGGAAGCGCCTTATGCCAGTTTTACATATAATTCAAGGTTCGTGAGGAAGGATAGGAGTAGGGCAAGGCTATGTGTGGAGTTGGGATCAACAACAAATTACCAAAAGTTTCTGCCCGAGAGTTGGCTTAAGCCCCGTCACTTGGCCAATAACTGTCAGGCTTTCTTGACTTTAATTTTATAATAATAATAATAATAATAATAATAACAATAATAATAATAATAATAATAATAATAATAATAATAATAATAATAATATAATAATAATAATAATAATAATAATAATAATAATAATAATAATAATAATAATAACAATAATAATAATAACAACAACAATAATAATAACGTATTTATTTGTATAGCGCCATAAGCGTCAGGGGCGCTCAAACATTTGTAAAGCGCCTCATCCAAGGGGTGCTTTGGGGAGGTGCGAGCTGGATTGCAAACCCTACAAGTAACGAATGTTGCTGTTACCGTCATTCGCAGGCACGCTACCCTCTGAGCTAACTTGCATAGCCTACCATTTATATAGCGCTCCTTCTCAAGGGCGCTTGAGGCAGAGCAGGCTGGGTTTCGAACACGACACATTAACGACTTAATTGCCATTACCGCCGTAACCCATTTTGCCAACCTGCACGCAATTTAAATTATCGTTAAGTTATACTTTATGTGAAATTTACAGATAAATTAGATGAAATGAACGATAGATGATAACAATTAATGCTTAATTGCTTTTGACTGTTGCTTGCTCAGCAACGGCAACAACTGAATCAATTGAAATCAGTCGCGAACATCGTTATTGCTTCCTTTCATCGATTTATTTCATAAATAGGTTACTTCAAAAATATGTCATTACTGTTGAATGAATGTTAGACAATCTTTGCCCTAAGTCCATCAATGTACCTCAAGGCCAGCGAACAGGTGCATCTTCAGAAACTTTGTAAAGCCTTCGATGGACCTCTGCTGGAAGCTGATTACAGGTCTTAGGGAGTGTAACTGTAAACGACCTATCCTCAGCACTACACTATAATAATATAAATTATAATAACAGTAATTATTATTATTATAATTATTATTATTGTTGTTATCGTCATTATCATCACCAATTACATGGCTGGTTATTAACTGAAACTAAAATACTAATAATTTAAAATCATTAGATTTTAACATGTTAATAATTTTGATGGCCCAATCCTATTTTAGTAGGTTCAGTTCGCTGTACTCACTCGTAGGAGTATAAATGCTTAATAAATAATGCATTATTTAATATTAAATTTATTAGTTAATATTAATAACTACAATTAATAACATTATTTCTTATTTATAAAATTAATGATCAGATTCAACCTGATCTTGAAGACCTCTGTGGGATTGGGTTAAATTTGGAAGGTCAAGATTTGGGACTCGGAAGGTTACATTATTCGATCGACTACGATTACCAAAGCAACGATGTAATTACTAACTATCATAGTTATTTTGCCACTTTTAAATTACTAAAAAGTTTAAACCACAGTTTGTTTTATGATTTAAAAAGAAGTCTGTTATTAGTTATTTATTTATTTATTTGATTATAGTCCGTTGCATAACAGAGATGATTTGGACTGTCTGTTTTTAGTTGTTTTACTCCAAATTTAAGAACAATTCTGCGTAATTTTATAAGGTGTTCGAGGTTACAATATCATTGGATCAGATCAAATCAACTCAATCAATTTTGAAAAATTTTCTCACCATAGTATTTCAAATATATTTTTTAATTTGACACAACAAACAGTGGTCTATATAAAGGGGTAATTACAAAATATTGGTGTGAGGCGCTTATTGAGTTCATTTGATTTGATCCCATTGCAAATATTTGATAAAGTAATGTTACTATTTAATTATGTTGGATAAATTAGAAGTTTTAACTATTTAAATTTTTGATATTTCAATGACAAAATATTATTGTTTAAAGTAAATTTGATAATCAAATAGGTATTAGCAATTTAATTTTAAATTACAATATTATGTAATAATGATTTAAAGTACAGTATTGCATAATAATGTTTTAAAATACAGTGTTACACAATAATGATTTAAAAGCTGATCGTGTCAGTCCTCCAATGTTCTGACCTTCCATTGAGTGCAGCTGGCAAAACTATTGATTCTTTCGTCAAGTGTCATCTTCGACCTCATTCGAAAACCTACGAAACTCAAGTCGTTGAAAAATCCCTCAATCCTATTTACGACCAACATTTTTTAATAAACGTAAGCTTTTTCGAAAATGATAACTAGGAAAATATGTTGAAAATAATTTGAAAATAATGTTTAATAATTAAATAAATTGTACCATTTAGTGTGGTTATTATGTTTACAAATGCTACATATGGTGCCCTTGAATCAAATTTTTAGATTTCTATCCCCGAACTACAACAAAGCACCTTGATATTCAATGTATACAATTTGGATGCTTTTACGAAACAAGAACAAATCGGGAGAGTTTCCGTATCTTTGGAGTATGTTGATAGCAGTAATGTTCTGGAACAGTGCTCCTACATTCAACCACCCTGTGCTTCAGAAGATGTTAGACATTATTGTTAAACATTTAGTTGGAATTTGCATAAATGCAAAGTTTATTTGAATGTATTTTATAGAGTTGTTTATTATATGTTATTCTGTTAAATTCTTAAATTAACCTTGAATATCTAAATCAAACTAAAGTTGAATAAAAAAACATTTTATCATTTTTAGTCGCAATTTTAAAACTTATTCCTGAAAAATTTCACCAATGAGTTTACAAGTTTAAATTTCTTTCCAGGAGTGCATAACTGGGGAACTTTGTTTAACACTTCGTTACTCTCCCACAACAGGAAATCTTACTCTTACCGTTCTCGAAGCAAAAGAATTGAAGGTTCCAAGCTCAAATAAAGTGGAAGGTGTTTTAATGATTTTTTAATAGTTACCTTTTTATAAGTTTAATGTAACAATAATAAATGTTATTTGATATTGTAATTATTTAATAGTGTTATTATATAAGTGACTAAAGTAATCAAGAGGTGACACTTTTAGTGAAGTCTTAAGATTTGATGCTTCTAAAGCCTGTGCATCGAAATGCAGTGATGTAGCGATGTTACATAAGACAATGTTAGGATGTTAGGATGTTTTAGCTTTACAAAACATGTACTCACCGCAGCTGATCCTTACGTCAAGATTTCCCTCGTGTGTGACTCGAAGCTCGTAAACAAGACGAAAACTTCAATAAAGAAGCGATCTTCAAATCCATATTACAACGAGTCTTTTACAATGTCTTTGCCTCAGAACCAGATCAAGGCATGATATTTATTTATTTATTTATTTATTTATTTATTTATTTATTTATTTATTAGCAACAATTGAAGGGCCCAATTGGACCACTAACACAATTGCAAAAACAAAAGCATCGACCGGCGAAGGCAGCGCATAAATTAAATGTAATTTAAGTAACAACTAAAGTCAAGGTCACGTATTATTGCGTTAAAACAGGAGACCATGGTTGATTCAACGACTTGACCTGGCAATGCATTCCATGGCTTTACAATTCTATTGTGTGGAATCTGTGGAATAATTACTTTGTTTAAGTTTAAAGGACAGTGTCCTCTTGTTCCTGTATTGTTTTGAGCAATGAGAATATTTTAGACAACTGAAAAATATATTACTAAGCATATCCATCGCACCGCACATAAAAGAGCAACTGATTGCTATGATGTTCATATCAGAAGCAGACATTGTAAATGTACATAATTCTTACATTCTTTCAACATTCCCTTCAACAGAACACGTCTCTTATTCTAACCGCAGTGGATCACAACCTATTCGGCAAATCGATGGTCATCGGGCATGTGACCCTGGGGTATGACACGTCCGGACCAACCCTGAAACATTGGTCGGAAATGATGGCCAGTCCAAAAAAACACATCACTCATTGGCATTGCTTGATCGCCAGTGAAAATGAAAAAAATAAATAATGACAACAAATATAATGATTACTATTATTTTAATGATTTCAGGAAAAACTCAGGATCAATTTAATATCTATTAATATTTGTTAAACAATTTAATGTTTATTCTATTTTTTATTTTATTAGTTTATTTTAGCAAGTCTAATGCTAAACAAATTTTTCAGTTCACTAGCAAATCGGCAACGCATATTTCTCATTTCATTAGCATTAATTTCAATTTTTCTCCATTTTTGAGCACCCACAATCAGGTGACCCGTCAACGTAAACCATACCGACAATAACGCCATAAACGCCCAATCATTTAGAAAAAAGTTAATTTTTATGAATTGTAGCATTAACTGAAATTTAAAACCAAATTTAATACGAAATCAGTTTGAATGCTTTTATAACTTTTGGGGTATCCGTTAAATTCATCAAATGGAATCAGGGACGCCCCTTGAGGGGGGGCAAGAGGGGGAAGCTTGCCCCCCCCTCTTGGAGCAGACTGAAATAAGTTGGGAAAATTAGGATTTAAAATTTAAATGCATATTATAATAATTCCTACAAGGTTTAGGATTTAAAGTTACAACAAATATTAAAATGAAATAATGTCAGCAGACGCCCATCTCTCTTGATATTAAATTAAATTCGCCGTTTGTTGGATATTTCGTTGTCTTGGTGATTTTGCTTACTTTCATAATTTGTTGACGGTTATTTGAAAGTTTGAGTTTTTGATACGTGTTATAATAAGCGCTTAATTGGTAGTAATAACAAATATTACTATAGTTTAATAAATCTAATCAACAAGTTGTTATTACAATTCCTCAGTAATTATTAGTAAATAGTACATCTTATGGCTCGTTATAATCTTTGTTTAAAAGGATGGTTTGAGGACGTTATGCTGAGACCTTATCATGTTTCATATCTGAGCCATAGATCGCAAAATGTTGTTCAATTAATTGCGAACACGCTCAAAAGTAAAATCATTAAAGAAATGTCTTACAATCAGTTCCACACTGTGACGTCGGATCCAATACCAGGTAGTTCGAGGAAAGACATGTTGACTATTGTAATCCGTTTCGTCAATCAGGAAGGAATTGCAAATGAAAGACTCTTGCAGATAACCGAAATAACTGACAAGACTGGCGCTGGAATAGGAAAGAGTATAGTCAGTTGCTTGCAAAGCAATGCCGTTGATACTGACAATCTTTCTTTTCAATCGCATGATTTTACTGCTTCAATGTCGGGAGAGTTTAAAGGAGCTCAACAGAAAGTATCTGAGTTGGTTGGCCATTTTACAAGCGGAAACAAGCACCAGTGAAGATTTTCTTACTACTAGTGAAGAAGTTGTATTTTTGTGTAAAAGATAGATTTTGTTTAATATTTGGGAGACATTGCACACATATTTTAATGTACCATGACTCTTGTCTGTTAAATTTTATCAAAGTTTTGAGTTGGTCATAATAGTTGTTGTTAGCGAACAATAAATATTGACAAAATATTAAGAAAACATTTTTTGGAGTTGGGAAAAACTGTCCTTTATGCCCCCACTATTTTGCCTTCGGAATGTCCCTGAATGGAATACTTATCGTCTAAAATATTCTTCGGATTCCAGCTTTAAATCCCTCTGAGTTTCTGTTTCCCTCATCCACAGACCTTTTAGAATGGCATTTAACATAACTTACTTAAAGACTTGCAACACCTACGAGCCGCACAAAGAGACTCACCTTAACAGACCCTAACAAAGTCGCAACGGATGCTGAGATAGTCTAATTTACTTTTATTCCTCCCTGTTGCAAGGTTTGTGCATTGAAGAGTTAGATCCAATTGGTCAGTTTCGAAAAGAATGTTGACAGGGCTATTTGGTCCTGGACTATTTTGACGATAATAGTCCCCCTCTATCTAATATACATAATATTTATTATATAATATATATATTATATAATCAATTCCTTAATCAGGTGCAATTAACCTGATAACCATCCCCATAATCAGTACCTTAGTTACCAGGCAGAGGCTCCGGTGCAGTGGCCCATAAACTTCTGCGATAGCCCCCTCCCCTAACTCATTCCGACCATTCCTAAATCCGGCAATAACTGTAACTTCTGAAAAAAAGACTAAACTCTCACATGCTCAGACCAACTCATTTATATTTATACTTAAACTTTAAAAATAGGAAAGACATATTTCATTTTAATTTTCAAGGAATGAAATAACAAGAAAGATATAATTTAAAGATATTGCAACAATTGCTAAATGTTTCACAGGATAACGTGACATTGATGAATATATTACTATGCAATACGATTTACTTTGTAAAGAATATTATTTTTTTTTAATATTAGTTATTGAGATGCTGATATCGAATGCCGCCTTGCAGACCTGAAATAGCAGTTTCTCAATATTATTCTTATCTTCTTGCTTCTGAGTTTAAGCCAATCTACGTTCCATCGTCTGTTCTTCAACGACTGCCACAGACAACAGTGTTCATGGCCTGCATGAATTATATTGCAAATGCACATAAATATTTACAAATTGTTGCAACTATATATACATGTAAATATTGCATTTTTATCATCATAAGAGTATCCTTTGCCATCATAAGGATGATCAGAAAATTCTAAATGTAAAATGGCCATTATAGTCTGAAATGAGTTTTAAGTGACCTGTCTTGGTTGCCAGACAAAATTTTTCAGAAAACGAGATTTGATCGGACGAAAGCGACGTTGAAACGGTGGTAATCCTTTGGTTGGATGTATTTGTCGTCAATTTATTATCGTATATAAATTATTACTATTAAAGTATTACTAAATTCTAAACCCCACCTCAGAGGATTGGACAAAGAAATTGCAATTAGCATGTGCTTTGTTACTGCTGACGGTTGCATGTTTTCGCGTAAAATATCACCTTTGGTGAATCGACTTTGCTCGCTCTCGAATTGCTAAACAATGAAAAAAAACAAACGTAAAAGCCATCGCTAGCGTAATTAATATTTTAGTGCAAGCCACTCAAAAATCAATATTCAATTCGGGGAGGTTCTCAGTCGCATATTTTAATTCAAATTCATGTACATATTAGTATTATTCATTAACTGGATTGAAAACAGAAAAAAATTGTTTTTTTCAGGTTTTAAGGAAATATTTACGGCTAACTTCTCAATCTACTTTAATGAGCAATTATTTTAACCAAGTAAAAAGAAGACAGTACATGCAAGCTGGCACAGCTGGTCCTAAGCATAAAACAAGTAAGCAACTATAGCGGTCCAACTCAGACCAAAATAAGTACCTTGTTCTTTTAACGAAAAAACGAAGTCTAACAACATTAGTAATATACCGGGGACCCCGGCCCGGGACATTTTAGCCGGGGAATGTCGTAAATCATATAAATGAAATTTTGACACTTTTTAAACGTGTATGAATCCAAGATATCTTAAATTCTTTCATTTTGTGGAATAAAATCGTCAGATATAAAAATTCTTGAGAGAGGCTGGGTCGCTTCAAGTCCAAAGTCTTAATCGCTCGTCTACCGATTCCTGTTACTAATAATTAATGGTAACTCATCACAATAAACAAAATTGTCCGATACACCAGCTAAAATTGTGAACCCTGTCAACATTTACAGCTGATGTTCTGGTAACAATTTTTAAGAAGTCTGTGACACCCAATCCAGAGCATACTTTACTCCATTATTATTCCATTAGCGGACCTGAAAAACGTTGCGTGCATTTTAACGTACATAAAATGATACTAATCATGATGTGAAAGTAAAACTTTAATAGCACTTTTTTTAAACTTTATCAAAAAAAAGCAAATGAAGCCTCACTTGACACTATCAAACCAATACCATCACCAAAACAATTATCAAAGGAAACTGACTCAGAAAGCCAAAATCGGCCTGATACCAAACAGCCTCTCAAGACTGCATTGACTCCCAAACAATCAAAAGAACTCCAGAATAAAGAGAAATTTTATTCTCAACTAAATGTTGTCAAAAAGGTTCAAAATCTGGTCACAAGGAAAAGAATTGTCAAGAAAGTTTTGAATTTTTAAAGTGGGATGGGCATCTCTTTGACAACTTGGTAACACTCTTTGTAGAGTTTGTTGTAGTCAGCATGGTCTTTTATGAGAATGGCACATGTTTGTCTTTTTGAACCAGTGGCTGAACCCAAATCCTAAAAAATATAATCATCAGGTGAGTAATAACAGATTAAATAAATTTAACAATCATTATATGAAATAAGTGCACATATGTGCAACACAAGGAAATGAATTATTCAATATACCAACCTCCTTGGAAGGAACATAGCAATAGGGAATGAGGTTCTTCTCACAGAGAAGAGGAAGATGTGAGATGACATCAATTGGTGTGACATCGCCAGCAAGAACTAGAATTCTGGAGAATCAATTAAAATTACTGTGTCATAGTTATTGATATTTACAGCCAAATTTTAATTCAACTAACCCTTTTTCACCTTTCCTCATGCTTTTCTGAATGTCCTTTACTCCCATACGTAGGCCCTTGGATGCTTTGCCTTTAAAATAACAGCAAAAATATAACTTTCACATTTCCGAAAAAATCATAAAAACAATAGCCATATGAGCGATATGTGAAACATTTGATCTATTAAAATATGAAATTTACAGAGCAAACTAGATCACTATTAACAGGGCAAGTCATTGTAATTCTAAAGTGAAAACACACGAGATTTGATCTTTAAAAGCTAATATTGTCAGATTTCAAACTAGATAGCGTCTAGCTATTCTACCTAAATTACTGACACATGTCGACTGTACGAGAACTAAACAATAAATCTGAAGTGTCAGCACCGACGCTGGATATCGATTAAAAACACCAACAAAACCACCGACGTAATAACACATGTGGAGCAATAAACAGATTAAGCATAAAAATTTCATGTAAAAAGGTTCAATCAACCAACCTTTTTTAACGAGTTTGAAGATCTTTTTGGCTTGGTGTCGGGTTGCGAGTGGACTTGCATATTTCTGGCAGCGAGAAACCAATTTGTTCCATCTGGCCTCTTTATCTACGGCCATCGACTCGTCGAGAACGTTTTCGTCAGTCATGTTTAATATCCAATCGTATTTTTGCAAGTAACAAGCCAAAGAGCAACACGCGGAGAAATCGATCTCACGATATAAAAGCGTCAATACAAAGATACTATAATTACAATAAAATATCTAGTTGTTAATTTTTTATATTTAATTTTAGTGATATATTTTATTAATAATTTTAAACAGTAACAGCACCTTACCAAAAACACAATATTCAAAATTTGCATTTTAAAAATTTATTGGTTTTATTACCAAATTTGATTTTTCAATAAATGTCAGTGACACTTAGATTACACAATTATATAAAATGTCTGTAATTCAAGTACAGGCACCCACAATTTGGCTATATAATTAATCAAATTAATCAGGGCAGTCGAGAAAGAATTTGTCTTAAGCTCTTTTGCTATGATTCATTACAATATGATGGAAATGCATTTAAATACTAACAGACCTGCAAATCTGAGTTGATGTTCTGAAATCAGGATACTTTACACAATATTGCACCTGACTACTTTTCACGTAATCGGGTTGGAGCGTCGAAAACGTTACGGCCTAAATTTCTCGGGAACCATGCTTTATGAATTAGACGCTTGAGGCACCAAATCTGTTAATCGACTCGGTGGCAGATCAGAGCCACTGTGGCAATGCTCGGCAAGCTTTAGAGATTTATATCTAAGAATTGGAGCATAGGTAAAACTCTATTAACTTCGATCGCCGTCACGACTCCAAAACGGATAAAACCACTCCATTCCCGCTGACATTGATCAGCTTTTATTGGTAACAAGGAAATTGTCACATTCAGACATTTAGATTTAATTTAAATATATTGTCGCCCACCAATACAACCAATTTTAAAATGATTAAACAGAGGAATCTGGTGACAGCCCACGCTTTTGAATCTTGCCCAAGGTATTTATAAGCTGATAATCTACAATGCAGAAGTCCATGAATTTCTGAAGTTAGACAACCAGCTCAGTAAGAGAAACGCACATTCCCACAAAATTTTATAAGCTAAATGACGAAAAGCCAAACTAAAATGATCGGAAAACCCCGAAAAGATTCTCTGGCATGCTGTCATTCTCTCGTTGGAACTCAATACTTGCGACATGCCAAGTGAATGGGGCAAGAGCAGATCACAAAGGAACAATGCGATCACTGCCCACTTCCGACGACGACCAGGAGAGGCGGCAAATCCTCTCGGCATGAGCGAGCACCCAAACAAGCAGATTCAACAAAACAGGGCGCTAATCTCAAGTGATTCATTTAAAGTGAAAAGTAAACAGGGATCAAAACGAGATAATGGCGGCACCTCCTGTCGACCATTCGAGTCGAGACAGTCCCTTAGATTATCATAATTCATATGTACACGCACCCGCACAACAATCGTCATCGTCACAACACAGATCCAAATGGAATCGGTTTCCAATTTCATGCAATATTGTCCATTGGTGACCTTCCCATGCAGAAAAGATTCATTGTCAACATAATTAACATGGAAATCCAATGCAACATCATTTCCTAATACCGTCCATTCATTCATCAATGCACATTCACTCCATTAGCCTAGGAATCCCCGTGCCCAGAATCGCCTTCTCCCTCTCCCAGATAACATCCCGCGGTCGCATCCTCATCGTCGTCGTCGTCATCATCATTCGTGTCAAAGTAGTCATCATCGTAAAAGTCAATTTCATGAGAAGCCTCTTGAGATGATGTCGGCTTGCTCTGTAGGCAGTATTCTTGGAGTGTTGTTGGAACGACCACGTTGTCTCTTTCTGCGTCGGCCCACGTTGCTCTTACTTGTTTCCTGTTTAATAATAATAATAATAATAATTAATTTATAAAGTGCCATGTCAGAGGTGCTATTTAAGGTTTAATGAGATACAATTAGTACAATTCAGAATAGTATTAATTAGAATTCAAAATAAGATAGTTACATATATCTAATAAACTAACTTCACATCTCAAGCTTTGGTTACAACATACACACCAAAACCATTCAAGTTTTTTTCTTATTTGTCATGGTTATTGAAAGCTATGACACAAACCTGACAATGTTTTCATAATCTTTGTTTTTCCCCTTAGAACCTTTCCACTTTCTGAAAGCAACCGAGGCGTCCACATTGGCCGGTGATGCAGTGTTTGGTTCATTGAGTAGGGATATGATGCTGAGCAAAATTGTCCTGAAACAATATCATGGGCATCACACATGGAACATTGAAGTTAATCTCCAAAAGGAGAAACAACAAAGAACAAACATCTGTTAACTTGCGATTAATTATAATAATTAGTTTCTGCTGTTTATAAAATAATCAAGTAGCATTTAAGGGCAAGCAAAGTATTAAAATTATAATAACTATTCCTTTATTTGGATTACTCGAGTCACTGATAGATTATACCAATCAGAAATGAAATTAATATCTTCCTCTCAACAAAAGCAACTACACATGAGAAAGTTTTGATAGTCCATCTATGACTTAGGCTAACGAATTCAAAGAAAAACACTCCGCTCAATAGATATTGGAAGTACTCATTTTTTGACGATATCTCAACTAATATGTCATGAAAATGTCTAAAATTTTAGTATGTTATGTAAATAGTTACTTCCAAAATTATGGTTTTTTTTGTGAAGTCTTATTTTCAAACTTAGTAAAAAATCCCAAAAATGTGTTTTTATGGTGCCCAAAAAAGATAGGAAGTAAACGTCCGAAGTCAATAATAACAATAAAAATTTCTATTTTTTACACAAAAAGTTATCTAATATGAAATTAAGCTTTTCTATTATTTCAAAACATCTTTTGTCCATCGACAAAACTAATTTTTTTATAAAGTCTGCTTCCAGCTGATTCCAGGCATCTTCCAATTCTGATTTAAAGTTAAATTGTCTTTCATCTTTGTAAACAAGTCTGGACAACTTACTCCAAGCATTTTCAATAGGATTAAGGTCAGGAGAGCAAGCTAACCAGCTCAAAACCCTCTTGTTTCTCTCTTGGAAAAAGCTCTTTGTGAGTTTGGATGTATGGATTGAGGCATTATTTTGTTGGAATACAAAATTGGCACCATACATTCACTCAGCAAAAGGCAGGAGATTATTTTGCAACACTTTAATATAATCGACCGACTTGTTTTCCCTGACTAAATAATGACTAAAAAGGCTAAATAAGTGAATCCATCATGCAAAATTCCTGCCCAAATCATGACTGTTCCAGCTCCATGATTTCTACTGAAAAATGACTCCTCTTTTCTGAGGTCATAACATTAAAACTGATAACCATCCGGCCCATCTAGATTGATTTTTTTTTCATCAGAAAAAATTACATTGGTCCAACCTTCTTTGTTTTGGCCCACTGAACTATGGCAATTTGTGATGCTCTTGCAGAGCTGGAACTTTCAATCTCTTTTCAAATCTTAAAATATTACTTGCATAATATTTCTTGAGTCCATATTCTTCAGGGGCATTCATGTAATGAGAAATAACATGTATGGACCTGTTGAGCTCTTTAGCAAGGCCTCAATCTGCCCCTTCTCATTTTCTGACAAAGGTTTATCTCTACCCACCACTAAACTATCAATAATAAACCAAAAAAATGAAATTTCTTAAATGTATCTTGCTTATGTACCACAGAAACCTACTTTGAAGTTCATTTGCACCTTGTTAATTTTATAGCTCCTAAGCAAACCCCTTTCTATATTTTTTGGGCAGCCAAAAAACACATTTTCATGCAATTTAAAATTTTTAATTGTTCTAGGAAGTCCAAATTTAACAAGGTATTTGATATACAATAAGGTGATGAAATGTCAAAATTTGAAGAAATTCTGCTGTTTGATGTTCAAGAATTTTGCATAGAACATGCCCTTCCTATATTTGTTGGGCGGAGTGTAATGTTTAGAAAAAAATAACTGACAAGAAATATATTTTCTCGGTGACAAATCTGACCAGAAAATTGTTAGCAATCAGTCTGGATGATAAATATCCTGCTCTTATCACCCTCCATCACTTTAGTAATGAATGGCTTGTGACAACCAAGCATTGTTCTCAGCTGAAGAGATTGAACATTTCAAATGAAAGATTAATGAACAATGAGCTCCAAGACATTTTTTAAATTTTTAAATTATAAAATATAAATTATAAAGTATTTAAGTCCCAATGCCTCCCATGCATGAATGGAGAGGCTTAAATGACAATGCTACATTAATTTCAGCCATGCAATCCTACATGTAATTTAAAGAACACATTTTAGCCACTAAAGACATTTATGACATTCTTTCTACTCAGAACTAAACAGCAAGTTTGTGGTTTGACAGAAAAGCATGATATGCACTGTAACACACAATTCTTCAGTTATTTCCATCCTAGCTCAATCTTTCAATTTCTCCTGCTTCTAGTAGCAATAATGTTAAATGGTCTCCATCTTACTCTAAATGTCCAATCATGCTTCACATGATTTTGAATTGTTTATGCAATGACTGGCAACCAAAGCCTTGTTTCTTTGTTTTGATTTCTAAATTTATCAGGTTTCTCAGATGTCAAAATTAAAACTTCGTTACCAAAATCAAAATGCAACACATCTTACATTCCATCTCAAACAATAATGTCTTAGAGATTTACACAATTGTGATGATCATCGCCTTTAATTAAATTTCATTTATGAAAAAACATTAAAAACCTTATCTCCAAACATTAAATTATCCAAATGTCACTGATATTTGAGGTGACATTAAAATAAAATTTTTTATAACAATCCGTGAAACCACTTAAATGATTTTTAAAAATAAATTAAAATAAATTGAATGAATATGAGTCCTAATTTAAGGAATCATCCCAAACAAATAAAACAAGAAAATTTTAAGATAAGAAAAATAAATGTGAAAAATGTAGCCCCAAGCAAAGAGTTTTTTGCTGGCAAAACAACAAATGATGGAAACTTATTTATGTCAAAAGCATTTACCTAAATGTCCTATATTGATTGTTTTATGAACACGAAATGAATGTCATCATCAGAGCTCACATGTCCAATAACAAAAAAGCAAAGGCTACTCACCTTACATTTTGGGTGGGGTTCCACCTCTCGGAGGGGTGTTCACCACTTTGAGGATCGTCTACGGGCGGATGGAGGATGGATATGCAGACGTAACCATTCTGAGTTTTTAATTTGACATTTAGTTGGATAATTGTCCATCAAATAATTGTCTACTCAATGAAGACATCTGACCTCGTACACGTTTGGGTGGAACATCTTACACAAGAATCGAACAGAAGGTGGAGAATAAGGATAATCTAGTGGAAACTTCATGATGGCCTAGAGTAAATATGAAAAAGAATCATAAAACCGAAAATGCAACTTTTGCATGTTTTATATTGATGACCTCTAAATTATTCAGATAAAATAGTCTAGAACAATGGATTAATAAACATAATGGATCAGAAACTCATAAGCAATATTCTCTCCTTATCCAAGAGTTTTATAAAACTAAGTGACTGTTCTTCCAACTCAAGAAAGTAGTAAGATTAGAGGTAAACTTTATGTCAAACAATAAACTCGTCATTATATTTTGCTTGGTCATTCAAATTCTCAAATTAGAAGATATATAACTTTAAGTGTATGGCCTGAACTAAAACCTCCACCTTAAAATATCCTCCTTCGTAGAGAGTACCCGGTGGTCCGAACAAAGCCACTTCCCACTCAAATATGTTGGAGTCATTGACGAGTCGAACTTGGAAACCTTCTACTGGCTCGTCATTCAGTTTTTTAAGTTCCAATTGTAATGCTCGCACGGCACCCGAACTCTGTGCCATAATGAAAGAATAAATGTCAAGCCAGTGACGAATCGAAATTTAATCGTTGAACCAAGACGCTGGAACAGTTATTGTTTTCTTTTCCTATTTATAGTCGACCAAAAACGTAATAGAACAACCTAAGATGGCTGACACAAGTAAATGACATCATTAAAATTAATAATTGATCTGTAGAATTGCTCAATATAAAACAAAATATAAAATTAAAAAATTACCAAACTAATTATTTCTGAGTTAAACAATCTCTTCGCTTAAGTTTAATAGACCGTCTATTGTTTGTTAGTACACAAAATTATTGATTCAAATTTACTGTTGCTAATGAATAAAGATCAATGTTAAAGAAATTTTATATCAAAATAGCTATTTATATCGGTTATACAGTCTAACATTAGGGTTATATTTGAATTTTCTGTTCTTGAGGATCAGGTACACCATTTCAGCCGGAAACAAGTATTAGTTTACAATTATTTAAATGTTTTTCTTCTGAGACCTTTTTTATACTCGCCAGATTTTGTAATTGTTTTTATAATTTAAGAGATGATATGTCTTTCATGCGTCAAGGTTGGATGTATTTATTAATTAATGCAATTATTTTGAAACTTTCAAGTACTTATAGAGCTAATCGAAAGGGTTAATTCATATTGGAGATTATAAATACCACTTTTTCTGAAGGTGTATATGTTAAGCATATGTTCAAAGTGCAAAAGACAACAGAGGATTGGGCTGATTCCGAAACCTAAGAGAATATTTCTAATTGTAAGCAACAAAGTAGGATCCACGCTGGTTTTAACAACTTCAATAAACGAAGACTTTATTGATTTTTAAGGTTAAATTTATTTTTAATTTTCTGTGTTGTGTTTACTCCGGATGCTGGCGTTGGACAGATGAGGGTGGTCGCAGACCAGTCAGATTTATAATAATTTCATCCTCGTTTTATTGACTTGCATCTTAAAATGGACGGTAAAGACGACAGCGGAATTGATTGCGAGGTTACCGAACAATCAAAGATCGCTGCAGCTGCTGATGCCAACCATGTCGATGATAACACTGAAGATAAATGTGAAGAGATAATTCCTCAAAAGGTAATCTCCATTCGGTTGAGTTTAATAGGCCGTGATTTTTTTCAAGGCTTTCCATAATTTTTTAATCAGAATTTCATAGCAAGATCACAAGAAGACTTATCAAGCAGATCTTTGAAAAAGTCTGTTGAACTGCAAAAGAAAATCGGTCAGTTAAATTAATTTTGTTGAATTTGCTTCTTAGTTGATATTTAATATTTATTAGTAATTATATTTCTGTTTAAATCATTGTACAATTAAATAAAATTTTAATAAAATAATGTTTGTACAATTATTAATACAATATTTTATTAAAAATTAATTAATGAGTTACATTGCAACTTTTGTTATTTTTTGTAAGGATGTTTTTGATTTTCCATGTTATATATATATATGTAATAACAATTAATTACTTATTAAAAATGTGGAGGATTTTGTTCAAATGAAACAGAAAAGCATCGTTCAAATATTAAGAAATTTAGCTCAAACATCAACTCTCAGCCAAAAGGCATCCTATCCAGAAAAAGGTTTTTATTCAACATAATTTTATTTCAATTTTGATTTAAGTGGTTTTACATCACATAAATTAGTTACTTTTTGGATTAGGAATACAACCTTGAAAAACCTTTATTCAAGCAACAAGGCCTTAAAAAAACAAACAAAAATCGTTTGCTAAATGTTTTAACTCCCATTACAGGTTGTTGGTTCCCACAAAGAATGACGTTGCTTCAGAAGCAGACATTCAACCTCTGGTAGTGATTGACATCGATGACAGGTGTCTATTCTTTCTCACAGATTTTACTGTTAATGATGACGCTGGTACCATGACAATTTATATTATAGGACGATCACAATAATGGACAACATCGCGTGTAAACATGCCTCGCTATGTATTAAGACATCAGAGCATCATGATAATCATACAGATTGTGTATTCAGACATACTTGGATAATTGGTTCAACAATGTTATGTTACTAGATAAGTTACTTTTTGGGTGTTGAAAAGGACAGTAATTAGTTATTCAGTTTACCGATCACTAATCAATTACTTACTACTAATTACTAATTACTGAATACTAATTACAAACAGCGAAGAAGATGAGTTTGCCATGCCAAAGTTGTCCAAGAAGGCACAAAGGGAGATGGCCCAACAGCTTAGCAAGGATGGATACAACCTTGACCTTGATCCTGATGAGGATGACCTTGACCTGATCCCACCACGACCTCTCAATGAGAGGTGCATGTGTTGTAACACACAGGTCAATTGTTGCATTCAGTAATGATGATGATGTTTTGTTTAATCATGACAACCTTTTGTCCATTGAAACTGTGATGATGATGATGATGAAAATGATGTCTTTGGTTTGGTTTTAACACTACTTGTTGTAATGGTAAACTTTGTTTATTAACATTGAAAAATCGCATTAATATTATCGCGGCATGCAATAATAATAGCATTGTTGCTATTTTTGTTCTTGATATCATTTGATTCGACCTAATTCTATTGAAAACAGCTTTTGCATCCCATCATTCATGCTTTGTTTAAGACTTAGATATTAATATTCTTACTGTTACATTTCTCATTGTTTCATCGTAATTTACAACTTCCTGATTCAAGTCTTTGTTAGACTGTCAGAGAACATAAAGTATTTGACATCATCTCCAAGAATTTGAATTGCTTTGATCTCCTTCTTTCAAACCCGTATTGGTGAATAGCATGTAGAGTTACATTGGAGTTACATTACCAGTGGTTTATTATATTAACAAAGATTTCTAAGTTGAATTGGTTCGATCCAACATTTAATTTTACGAGAAGTTGTGATTCAGGTTTACATTTGAAGTTGGTCGACACGATGATTTAATGAAAGGAGTTGTAAGGCCGATGTTTTAATTGTCTGTTGAAGAACTTTTAGTGAGACTTAAGTTCTGCCTCTCTGTAGATGTTTTAGAGCCTCCAGTAATTCGTGTTTGTGGATGGCCGTGAATATTGGCTCAGCAAGATTTCTCATCTCTCTGAGCGACCATGACACTGCGATAGTATTAAATGCGATCGAATGTCACTAGTAAATGCCTTTTAAAATTGTTGCTATTTTTTCAATAGACTTTCCATCTTTTAAGACCTGACATTATTTCATCTTCATGGATTCATTTCAACAAAAGCATGCATCAAATATAATTTTTCCCGGTTTTTGGAATTTTTTGTTATTTTTCTTTTTGAAATGCTTCCATCCATGACTTTAAAGGTTTCCACAAAATTAATTACGATCGTCACTATTTGAAAATGTTTTAAACACATTTACTTGCCAATCTATTTTAATGTTATTTGAAAATTAGAAATTTCTTTCCATCATTGCAAAATATTATCTTTTGTTGATTGAATTTTATTTGGTTTAAAGTAGCCGTCTGTAGTTTGCAATGAAACGTGCACTTTGTAAATGGTTTAACATCATCAGACTAATAGCTGGATATTTTTCTTGAGTCTGTTATCATTTGAAAGTTTACGTTCAAGTTACAAATTGTTTTCATGTTTGGAATTACAAATCATCTTTTTTTGCCAAAATCACAAAATTCAACAAGAATATAATGTTTTTTTGGTTTGCCTGTTGTCTTGCATCTAACCCCCCATTAAATTTCTTGCATTGAGTCCAATTATTTGGTCATAAATGCTCTAAGGATTTGTAAACAAATATGCCAATTGTTATTTTATCAATTCCAAAACTCCAACAAGATCTAATTATAATAAATGACTCCCGAATACAATAGGCATATAATAACCAAGTGTCATAATTTTGTAATTAAACGAGAAGATTTTTTTCCAGTAAAGAATGTACATATTATTGAAAATTAAGTTGTGTTTTTTTCATTTTGTCATCAAGAATGCATAAAATGCACCTTTTGTCGGTCTAAATTGATTAAGACCGCGGTTAATTTTCACTTATTTGTTTTTTGAATGAAGTGTAAGTGATTAGGAAGGCAAAATAAATTATTTTAAATATTACACTACTATGAAAACTTGGAAGGGGCACATGTTCGAATGGTCTGAGTTGTTTGGCTAATGTGGCAATTAGAGCTCTATCGTAATTTGCACATATCGCTATTTGCAGGTCGTTAGTCTATATTAGCTTTCTGCATATGTTTGAATTGGTGCAGAAATGAGATCGTAATTAAATGATAAAGTCTCTCCTGATGAACATCGTCTTCTAGCGATAGCTTTTTGAATTTCAGTTTTTAGAAACAAAGCTTGAGATATTGGCCCTTGGTTAAAGATTAGTGTTATTGAAGGTCTACTTTCAGCTTAAAACATGAGGATATGACCTTTTTTTTGCGTCTAGTCTAAAATTTCTCAATAAAATACGAAAATCGATCAAACGTTCAACGCAGTAAGTTTTAATCTTTATTTCTAAGAAGAAAACCGATGATTTTGGAAGGACTGAGGATGGAAGATATGCGAGGGAACTTGGAATTGAGCCGCGCCTCTGTTGATTGATTTGAGCTCTTTTGAGCGGTTTTGTGCAGACGGCGATGGCGAGTTACCTTTATGGGGAGGTGACTTTTTTGACGAACTTGTGGGTCCTTCTGTGGTTCCAAGGAATCCTTCGATAGAATCTGCCTCCTGAGGCTTGCGGTGGACTTTCTTTTGCTTCATTCTTCTGTTTTGGAACCAGGTTTTGACCTGTTTTATTAAAGTTCACTTTATAAACAAATGATGATGATGATGATGGGTTGAGTTTATTTTGAGTTAACCGCTGACCGATTATGTTAGGTTCGCTAGATTGCGACAACTCCCCAAAATAACCAAGGGTATTTACATCACAGATTTTCCTAGAATGAAGAATATTCAAGATGATTTCGATTTTATAAACTCAATGGAAATTTAAATCGCACTTGTTTTTCAATAATTTAGAAAATTGCCAATTGCTTAACTGGCGATGAAACGTTTCTATTTTAAAATAAACCGGGCAGTTTGAGCGAGATTTACGAATCTCATTGATTTCAAAGCTCCGAAAGGAATATCGTAGCAAAAGTCAATGGTTGACTCAATATTGTTATAAATTATAATTATAATATTTAATTGCAGGTTCTGGCAATGAGCTATTTTTCTTAAAATACCGTAAAACAGAATTTTATCGAAAAAGTCATGACACCTGAGTCTCGGAGAGATTCAGAAGGGAAGCAAGTTCCACCCTTTCAGGAGTTGAGAGGTACTTTTGAGATTCGAACCTTTCTTCTAAACCATTTAGCTGCTGATCGCTGAACACCGTTCGTGCCTTCCTTCGTCTGTTTGAACTTTGACTTCCAGAGGGACCCGGAAAAGTACGGTGCTGGTTGGGATAGCGGTCGTTCCCGTGGTCGATCGTTAATTGATAGTTGGGATAAAACTTATCCCCGCCGAAGAAGAAGTTTAAATCACATCCTGTCAGAAATTAGAAGCATTTTATTTTTACTAATTATTGAAAATCAAGAAAAAAGACAACGCAAACCTAAAAATGTTATCCATGCACTGTTTCTACCAATTGAGTTAAAGCAGAATTAACATTTCTGCCAGATATTATAAGGATACAGATTTAAAAAGATAGCAAGAAATGACAAAATTGTTGATTATAAGCGACTTAAGTGTTTACAAAGTCTTACAGTTATGAGTTTTGAAGACGAAAATTGGTTTATAAAATGTTTTGGAAATATTGAATGACAAAATTTTTTAAACATTATTTTCTGATAAGCAATTTTTCCAGCTGCTTTATAAGGCATATAGAGGTGTAATTAAATTTGTTGATGCAATGCTGTTACTTATATTATTCAACTTTAAAGTTACCATTAACCCATTTTAACAATTTACTAATTAATTTGGATCTTAACATTTATTTCCTGGAAAAAAATAATCGTTCTTATTTTTATTTTCAGGTTGAAAACGGTAATACAAGAAATGACATGCTAAGAAATGTTGTTAAGAGACACTTTCTTGAAAATTACCTCCTTGCTTTTATTTATTTTATTTGTCAATCATACGGCAGACGTAAATAACGCTTAAAACAAGATTATAGCTACACTTAAACAGACAAATTCAAACCTTCAGTAATTTGTTGCCTAGTTTCGGAGAGTGCATTGTCTTGGAAAATGCCAAAAAAGTGTCCTTCCAATCCTTGAAGGCTGTGGTTGATTCCCGTGAAACTTGGCAGACGTGGCTGAAAGATGTTTGGATGAAAAGGAAGTTCTCTTCCCACGGTTGGTAGTTTGAGAATGCCGTTCTTGCTATTCGTGGGTTGGAACGTACACTCGTCTGACTCCTTGTTTTTGCTGGATTTTAAGACTTGAGTTTGGTCTTCGTCATCGCTTTCATTTTGCAATGTTCTGGATAACTGCGGAGATCCGAGTCTGTCATTCCAAGTATGGCCTTGATTTACGGCTGTTCTTGCATCCAAGTTGTCATTTTCAAAATTTTTCTGTCGCCCAGAATGACCGAAGTAAGTCTGCAGGTTGCAACACTCTGAGAGTTCACTGACTGGAAAACTATTGACGCACGAAGATATCTTTTTCCAGCTGCACGGTGACACAACCACCGAAGTGGACGCGGAACAAGGTGAGAGGTCACCTGAGGTAGAGATGTCGGAAATTATGTCATCTATGTAAAATGAGGTCAACCTGTGTTTTTTGTGAGCTAGTGATTTCCTCTTTTCTCTTAGCATGAGGTGATTGGCCATTGATTGTTTAACCACTCGTCTTCAAGATTATATGACGTTTTACTTGTTATTTTTGTGTTTATTTTGTTTAGAATTATTGAAATAGATTGAAATAATTATTAACTAAAATTCTAAAAGTAAACAAATGTGGACTCCAGCACATTTCTTGGACAAGTGCATTTATCGGCAGATCAAACACAAGAAATTTCCACATCTTCACTCGTTTCCTCATCAGGTAGGAGTCTCCGCCCACATTACTTAAAGCAGCAACTATTTATACCCGACCAATGGCATGCCTTGCTTTCACAGATAAACGTGTCAATCGAGTATGAATTGGCTGATAGCAGCACTACCTTGTGCCTTAACCGTCCAATGGCCGCGTTGAGTCGCCTTAAGAAATTTTTTGTACCAAAAATAACAAAAAAGACTATTAATTAGATTATTACGAAAATATTCCTATTTAAGCAGTTTGCGTCTGCTTCGATAAATGACAATATAAAGATGATTACTTCTACTTCAATTGTTGATGCAAACGCATCTTGAATGACAAATGAGGATGGCTAAGCATATTTCGTGGGTTTTTAAGGATAATAATAAACAGTCCAATGATTTGCTTCCAACACTTTTTATCTAAGATTTAAAATATTAATGAGTTCAAGCACATTATCAATTATCATCGCATCTGACGATGTAGGCCTTCATCGTCGACATCACATCGTCTGCACCATTTGCTGCCAATTTAAAAAAACTTGAATAAATACCGCAACAATGATAAAATTCATGGCTGTAACAAACAAGTGATGTAATCATAATCATCATCTCCCAAGGAGTGTAGTCGTCCTCTGCCAAATGTTTCCATTTATACTCTAATCCACCCCGATGATCTGAGCACGCGAAACAGGAAAAGTGCAAGTCAGCATTTCGAAATGCCTCCAGCTCGGAAGGATTTTTCTGACTCCATAATGACGTCATCATGGAATCATCACGTCATTCTTTATGGCAATTATCATCATCATCGTCGTCGTCGTCGTCATCATCATCATCATCATCATCATCATCATCATCATATTCCATCACGTCAACCATTACCACCAATGTCGTAAGTGATATGTAATTGGTATCATCATCAAAGTGTATGAATTTTATGAACTCATGACAGCACAATGTATACATTTTGCTACTGCAATCTCATCACCACCACCACCACTATCATCATCATCATCTTTGTCATCGTTGTCATTACTTCCATCTTGACCACTGATTGTCAGGCCTTAGGAGGCTCAGCAAATTTGATTCTTCCAACAAAACATCACGTGATCAAACGGACTGCTGTTTCGTGTTTAATTGCTGACTAATATCCTCACCGCCACATGCCCTCCCCACAATATGTCCATTTTCTTCAAGCATCATGTTTAATTAGGGAGGAATTTAGTTTTAATTACCGTCTGCGAGTAACCATATTTTATGAAATTAATTTTTTTAATTTAAAACATTGTTTATTTAATGCCTTTAAGTGTGCAATATTATTTTGACAGTTAAGTCGTGAGGATGATGACGATGACGACGGTGATGACGACTACGATGCTGGTTTCTTAAGCAGGACGTCAACGATGTTAGGACGCTGCGGAAGCGTTAAAGAGTCTTCATTAGTGCCTTCAATGCTCGGCACACTTCCGGCGTAGAGACACGTGATAATCGAATCATCCAATCAATTTGCGCCAATTTATTCGACGCACGACACAGACCTATCGCGTTTTAGCCACTTACGATGTTTAGAGTGCTTTGATGAGTGAATCAGTGAGTAGCGGAAGGATGAGTGAATGAATGAATGAATTAATTAATGAACCAGTATGAGTGAATACAATCTGCTCAGCCGATGATGAACTTACTTCAGTTCAGAAATTACCTGCTAGTTAATCTATTGGAAATTTCCAGCAATCATCCAGAACTCAAGAAACATTTTCTATCGGAATGTTTCCTTAAATGTTTTCTCTGACGCTTAAGGCGCCATATAAATGAACCATTATTTATTATTATTATTATATTATTATTATTATTATTATTATTATTATTATTATTATTATTATTATTATTATTATTATTATTATTATTATTATTATTATTATTATTATTATTATTATTATTATTATTATTATTATTATTATTATTATTATTATTATTATTATTAATTATTATTATTATTATTATTATTATTATTATTATTATTATTATTATTATTATTATTATTATTATTATTATTATTATTATTATTATTATTATTAGTATTATTATTATTATTAATAGCCTTAAAAAATAAATCACATAGCTCTTTTGTACTGATGAAATTTAAAAACAAAACGGTTATTAAACTAACAAGCACTAATCAAAATGCAAAGGACGTAAGATAAAACTTGCAACTTATTATCTATAAATCAAATGATTATAAATAAAGCAACATTCAGTACGAAGCATTTTTAAGGATAACAACAATAATTACCATCGATAATAATCCCACCGAACATATTGGATATTTCAAAGCACTTGCGCCATCCGGGAGTCTAACCATGGTCACGAAGGAGGAGGATCTTAAGTAATATAATTAATTAATTAATTAATTAAAATTAAAAATTATTATTAAAACTTACCCTTTCCGACGGTCCTATTGAATTAATTTTTCGACTGCAAAATTTTCGCTTCCTCGATTGCTTTATTATTTCCCCAGCTCACTCAATTTTTTGATTTGTTTGTCGTGATGCCTACGCGTCCCTCTAATCATTTTGTGCACTCAAAAAATAAGATAAATTGTTCTTTTGGAGGAAAAATCTAAACTAACTTTTCTAGTGTTTAGATCGAGCTTATGAATAATGTCAATTAAAATAATACCAAGTAAGGCTAATTTATAGGTTAACCTCTCATCCCCATTTAGATAATGTTATTTCAGTAGCATATGAACATCACTCAACTTAATGGGTTTTTATTTTAATTGGTTTAGTGAATATTAACAAATAAATATTTAAATAAATTTCACTGGAACTAACAAATGATAAATAAAATTAATTATATTTTGAACTTCCCTTATTGTTGTATTTCTTGTTACACATACAACAATACTATTAAATATTAATAATACTTTTCCTGGCTTTATACGATGTCTGTTCATATAAATATTGATTAAATTTGGTCAAGATTTGAGATTTAATTTTTTATAGCATAATTAATCATCATTTGGAAAACTTGAGGCCGGCCACTCCGCCCGGGTATCGAACCGCGGCCGCGAGGGTCGAGAAACCTGCGAGTTTGCCACTTCAACCAACGACGCAAAAGGCGTAACAGCGTCTAAACTTTATGCATTGTTTGCATGTGTTTACTTATTAAGTTCCAACCTTTGCAAGGTAGTAGAATGGCTGCGATACACAATCGTATTCAATACTCCTTAGAATCGTCACAAATTCTGATCTGTTAGGCTGGTATAATGTGCATAAGTGTGAAATTCAGCCCTGGATGTTATGAATCATTAGACTGCAAGGTAAACTATTTAAAAAGTATATAAAGGTTATTAAACAAGACTTACAAAGATTCTGCCTGACTTATCCTGCAATTCACAATTGATAAATGCAATTATTTACATTTTTGGAACTTTCCCTGTTCTTGTCTTTTGCTGCAAACAATAATACTACAGTGTAATAATACTAATTTTTATGACTTAGAACGATATCTGTTCATATAAATATTGTTTAAAATATTGTTTGTTTGGGCAAAATTTGATTTAGCATAATTAAATATCATTTAAAAAATTTAAAATCAGTCGCACCGTCCGGGGATCGAACCATGGCCACGAGGGGCCGACTCTCGCGAAGATGCCATTTCGACCAACGACGCAACTAGCAGACAGACGCTTAAAAATCGCGTCTTCTCTGCTTGAAGAACGTTTAACCGATTCCCGCGATGAAAATGACAGTCTCTACTATGTTTTTTTACTGTATTCCGCGGTACTTCAGATAACCTTTGAGGAGCAAATGTTTAGAGAACCGAAATTTACTAGTTGACCTTTGCAATATTGTAAAATTATAGTGCACCCATCAAAATTCCTTTGAATCGTGTCTCACGTACTTGTATACAAAATTATTTTACATATTTTGTGGATTAACACGTAATAATATGTAATAATGAGTTTACCTGATATTTTATACGAGGTCTGTTCATATAAATATTGATTAAATTTGGTCAAGATTTGAGATTTAATTTTTTATGGCATAATTAATCATCATTTGGAAAACTTGAGGCCGGCCACTCCGCCCGGGTATCGAACCGCGGCCGCGAGTGTCGAGAAACCCGCGAGTTTGCCACTTCAACCAACGACGCAAAAGGCGTAACAGCGTCTAAACTTTATGCATTGTTTGCATGTGTTTACTTATTAAGTTCCAACCTTTGCAAGGTAGTAGAATGGCTGCGATACACAATCGTATTCAATACTCTTTAGAATCGTCACAAATTCTGATCTGTTAGGCTGGTATAATGTACATAAGTTTGAAATTCAGCCCTGGATGTTATGAATCATTAGACTGCAAGGTAAGCTATTTAAAAAGTATATAAAGGTTATTAAACAAGACTTACAAAGATGCTGCCTGACTTATCCGACAGTAGGTGGCGAAGTGGAAAAGTGTTCAGGGTTATATGGGAGTAAAAATTTCGACTATTTTTTTGTGTGATTAGATCGAAGTGTTTAAGGTGATCGAGATGGACAAGCAAGGTACAGGAAAATGATAACTGTTACCAAGTAAAGATTATCAAAAGTTGACGCTCACATCTCTCAAAATATAAAAAAAACCAGCCAAGACACGCGCCCTTACAATTTTAAATGAACATCGGTTTGCTCTGCATATTGGGTGTGTTTTAGCTGGTTTAGTGCAGATTAACAGATAAATTATTAGATAATACAGTTTTACCTGCAATTCACAATTGATAAATGCAATTATTTACATTTTTGGAACTTTCCCTGTTCTTGTCTTTTGTCTTTTGCTGCAAACAATAATACTACAGTGTAATAATACTAATTTTTATGACTTAGAACGATATCTGTTCATATAAATATTGTTTAAAATATTGCTTGTTTGGGCAAAATTTGATTTAGCATAATTAAATATCATTTAAAAAATTTAAAATCAGTCGCACCGTCCGGGGATCGAACCATGGCCACGAGGGGCCGACTCTCGCGAAGATGCCATTTCGACCAACGACGCA
This sequence comes from Whitmania pigra, assembly GCA_021613335.1. NCBI lineage: Eukaryota > Metazoa > Annelida > Clitellata > Hirudinida > Haemopidae > Whitmania > Whitmania pigra. Next base: position 1,420,700 of record JAJTWR010000021.1, read on the forward strand.
ACTAGCAGACAGACGCTTAAAAATCGCGTCTTCTCTGCTTGAAGAACGTTTAACCGATTCCCGCGATGAAAATGACAGTCTCTACTATTTTTTTTTGCTGTATTCCGCGGTACTTGCAGATAACCTTTGAGGAGCAAATGTTTTAGAGAACCGAAATTTACTAGTTGACCTTTGCAATATTGTAAAATTATAGTGCACCCATCAAAATTCCTTTGAATCGTGTCTCACGTACTTGTATACAAAATTATTTTACATTTTTTGTGGATTAAATCGTAATAATATGTAATAATGAGTTTACCTGACATTTTAGATTTTAGGTTTTAACGATAATGCTAAGTGTGCACGAACAAAAAAGATTCATTTTCTTAACAACTTTACTCGTCATGATAAATGCAGATGAAAACTTGAAACTTTAAAAACTCAAGTAATAATCACACCAAGCTTGCCAATCAAATTAATAAATTATTAATGTTAATTACAATTTTTTTAATTCGTTTATTTCAAAACTCTGAACTAAAAGGAATCAAAGGAATATAATTAATTATTTATAAGATAATTATTAACCACATTGTTATTATATAAATATACCAATAATGATTCTTCAATCTTAACAAATGGAATTTAATATGAAAAGCAGCAAATTATTTAAGTTGTGTTGCATGATTGAATGGACAAAATATTACTGCGTCTCTGGTTAGAATGATTGATGAATATTTTATGATTATTATTTGAATAATACTAGTAATAATAATATCAACAATATGTTTTGCTGTCCCACAACATCTTGTTGATGAAATGGACCACAGTACCATTCAAATTACAAACAATTTTAATCTTAGATATTTCACTTTTAGTTCAAAGATATTCATCTTTCCCAGATTTTGACTTGACTTATTTAATGTACTTCTGTCAGTCATTTTTTTAAGAAAAATGTTCAAAAAGTATTCCAGTCATACTAATGTCAAACTAAAAATAAATATGTTTAAACAGTCTTAGTACATGTGATGGAGCTAGCTACAATTATTTGAATGATATTCTCAAAACATCTAAATATAATTACATTATATTAAAGTCTATTATTTAAATTTCATTCTTTAAATATATTTTCTTTTGTTCACAATTCATTGGAGAATGGATGGACCAGGAGAAGGAAGCTTCACAAAGATGGTATTGTTAGACTGGACAAAGAGTATTGTTAAATTGATTATGTAGTGTAGTTAAAATACCAAAAGTGAGAAATGTGAATTAAACTGATATTTACTGGTATTTACTGTGATTTTTGTGTCACCATGTAAATATTAACAAATAAGGTTTCAACATTGATCCTAAAAATAATCATTACCCAAATTTGCTCACAATTCATCATTGCTCACAAGAAACATTTTTACTGCCCTTTCAACGTGAAAAACTAAGCGATATCATTAACGTAAAAATCTACATAACAGTCTTAATTAAGAAATAATGCTCTTCATTATTTTGTTTTAATGGTTAACTAAGATTATTTAATACATGTTATACGATATGCATTTTAATATAAATGTTTAATAAAATGTATTTAATCAGCATCAGATACCTATTTAATTAAACGTTAATCAGTTTTTGTGGCTACTATCAATATTCTCACATTCATTCTGTCGTACACCGTGTTCGAAAACAGATTATCGTCTTGAAAATATATTTAAAAACTTTAGAATATTCTAAATAATTTTTTGCAAATCAATACAAAGTTTTCGATGACCACGTCAAAGAATCAAATTATATTTCTGTCTAAAAATGAACAAAGAAAGTACAACAAAGAAATATTAGGCTGTATATAACCTTCGGTTTATCTCTTCATCGCGGCAAGCGAAGGTACAAGGTGGCATCGTGCAGGTCTTGAGAAGGTAATATCCTTGTTATGCATGATCTTTCTTGCTTATCATTCGAATAGCTTATTTATATCATTTCATTTTTCAAATTTAAACTTAGAAGAATTCGAATTGCCTAACTTTAATAAAACTTTATTATTCGTTAAAATAAAGATGAGTTAAGTCATTAAGTCAACTTCATCAGGTAGGCAAGTATGCAGTCGACAGTCTTGCTCTCTGGGTCGTCCGATCTCCAATTCACAAAGCAGATTTGTGATCATTTGAACATCAAATCAGGAAAAGTTACACTCAAAAAGTTTTCTAATGGAGAAACGAGGTGAATATTACACAATGTTTAAAAATAATAATGTTGTTCTGTAAATAATATTTAAGTCGTATTTACGGTCACGCCGACCTAAGCAAATTGGTTACGTAAAAGTTAGCTCGTATGGTTGCGTTCATTCATGCGATGATAATGAAACCGTTTGCAACCTGGCCTGTATCGCCTAAAGCTCTCATGGGAATAGGTTCTGTCTTAGCACCTTTTAAGCTATGAATTTATAAATTGATCTATTCCTTGCATTCGGGATTGAAAGAGGATATGAGAGCATAATCTTAATCATCCAGTTTTACAAAAAACTACCAAATTTAGGGAATTAATGTTTTGATTCTACTTTTTTTTAACTTTAAAGCATCGAAATTGGAGAATCCGTGAGAGGCAAAGATGTCTACATTGTTCAAACGGGAGCTGCAAATGTAAATGACATGATCATGGAAATGCTCATCATGGTCAATGCTTGCAAGCTTGGATCGGCTTCTGTAATTACAGCCGTTATACCTTGTTTTCCTTACGCACGACAAGATAAGAAGGATAAGTCTAGGGCGCCCATCTCCGGTAAGTTGCTGGCCGACATGCTCCAAGTAGCTGGTGTTAACCACGTCATTACCATGGACCTCCACGCTCCTCAGATTCAGGGATTTTTTGATATCCCTGTCGACAATTTGTACGCTCTTCCAGCCGTTTTTACCTGGATTAGAAAGAATGTGACGGATTTGAAAAGTTGCACCATAGTCGCTCCAGATGTTGGTGGAGTGAAAAGAGCTACCAGTGTTGCGGAGGAGCTGGGAGTTGACATTGCCGTAATTCACAAAGAACGTAAAAGAGCCAATGAAGTATCTTCCATGACTCTCATTGGTGAAGTCAAAGGCAAAACTGTAATTATCGTAGACGATATGGCCGATACTTGCGGAACTATCTGCTGTGCAGCTGATAGGCTCCTTGATGCTGGTGCCTCGAAAGTGCTGGCCATCTGCACGCATGGAGTGTTGTCTGGAAAAGCTTTGGATAACATCAACAAATCGAACATTGAATTTGTCGTTGTTGCCAACACTATTCCACAGGAGATTAACATGCAACAATGTCCAAAGTTGAAGGTAAACACGAGAACCATTTTGACGTTGTACATGTAATTCAAAACAACTGCAATAATTAACTATCTTGCTTTGTAGATCATCGACGTTTCAACCATTTTCGCCGAAGCCATCAGAAGAATACAGTGCAGCGAATCAGTTTCAGATTTGTTCAAAGTTCAAAGATCATGAATCCTTCATCATTTTATTTCTAACTGTGTCAAAATAACTCTTTGCTCGGCAATAAAGTCAACTAAACCAACTTAATGCTTTTGAGCGCTAACTCTTCAAATAATATTCAATTATTTTATTAATTTTATTTGGTTCTGTAACTTGTATCGTTTTTATATAAGTTCCATGTTATGGAAAAAGTATGTGCATCTTTAAAAGCAATCGAAAACACCCTGCGCCGCCCGGGAATCGAACCCGGGTCGCGAGAATGGGAATCTCGCATGATACCATTACACCAGCGGCGCCGCTGCAAGCTTCGCGTTATGCAGCAACTTATAGTTGGTCAAGTCAAAGCATACGGTGCAAAGTGAAACGGCTTTTTTGGGAGCTAATCAAAATCATTTTTGAGCATGAATCTCTTCCAGAAGCCGAATAACCAAATAATAGACACCGTGCATACAGAGGGAGGTTATCATATTTAAACAAATTTGAGTATTCAATTGCACGAAGACAATAAAGTATGGTCAAAACTAATGTCAATATCGTTTGAAAGGCCAACTGTTTGCATACTATTTTTTGCTCCTCAAGTATTACTTTCGCACCTTTCTGTCCCAAATGCTTTATATATCTGCACGTATAATAAGTTTAGTCGTTACTAACTTTGGAATACATTATGCTTTCTATATATTTATTTATTTATTTGATTATAGTCCGTTGCATAACTGAGATGATTTGGACTACATTATGCTTTCAGAAACCACCCTCATAAAAGTATGAGTTTTGCATAATAATAGATAATGACGGTTGACCTATGGCCTTTATTTTGTTCTTTATATGCAGATAGTATAGACTTTGACCCATTTCATCGGGAACCTCCGGTGGTTTGAATGAAGGTGAACTTCCAAAATTACCGCTGACACGGCGAATGACGTTCTTCAAACAAAAAGAATAACGAATAAGACCAGATTTTATATATCAAGAAATTAATATTTTTAATATAAACAGGTTATTTGCAATAATTTTCAAGTATATTGATATTTACGTGGCGCATTTATTTGACTGTCAAACTATTATTGTCATATGATTGCAAAAGACTAAGGATAAACGGATGGACTGGATGGATTAATGAAACATAGCTTAAGATTTTGTTATAAGTTGGCGAATATACGATATTCTCCGTTGTTGGATTGTTGAGAATCATCAATTTGAAACTATTACTTTATTTTTAAATGTAAATAACAAAATTATTAATTAATTTTAATAAAAATTAAAATTTCAATATTTATTTAATATAAATATTTAAGAAAAAGACTACTGACGATGGCTGAGTAACACTTTAAAAAGGTCAAATACTCTATCAATATCAAAGTGACACAAAATCTCTCATTTGAATGTGCTCGTTTGTTTTTGAATTTTCAAATGCCTTAAAGTTTTGAGAATAAAAGTATAAATATGTGATTTAGTGTTATTTATAAGATAACGCGGCCATACTGAAGTCATAATTGCATGATAAACAAAATCGATGAAATATTTTGACATTTTTATTGCAATTAATTTAAAAATTTATTGATTAAATAAATAAATATTTATTTTAGTTTGTAAAATTATATTATAACGTTTATAAATGATGCTCCAGTGTTTTTCGTCTATTGTTAGTGTTTCCTGTTTAGCTTCTGTCAACATGGCTACCTCCTCGTCAAAATAAAAAAAAATCGTTGGATTATCGACCTTATAAATATTGTTCAGGAGCCTGCACATTTTAATTTTTGTGTAATCAACTTAAAAGCGAAGCGGTTGGTGTTACGATCGTGTGTTGCCATTCAACGTCTCTTCGCGCCTTCATACTTCACATGTCAACTTAGGAATTATAGGATTTTATTAAACTTTATTATAAATTAGAGTCATTTGGACAATTTAGTAATTTGTTTACCAAACTTTTCACTGAGGCGGGAGGTTTCACATCTGAAATTACTTTGTTTAAAACTTAGAAATCGAATTCAAAATTTTAGCGCTCAAAACACAAATCATGGCTGAAAACGGAAAGACCGAAAAAGATGAAAAAATGAGGGTGAAGCTGTACATGCTAAACGCCGGAAGGGTTTGGGATGATCAGGGAACAGGCTACGTCTCATCGACGTTTATCGAGAAGACGAAAAATATGTTTCTTCTCGTTAAAGAAGAGAATAGAAGTAAGGATAAGCTTACGCTTTTATTTATTTTTTATGAATTTTGTTTTCTATTACATTCGTGGCTAAGTAAGTCCTTTGATAGAAGAAAGTATCCACAATGGATTATAACATGGTTTCTGTTCTTGCAATGTTTCTACAATGCTGATCTTGTATTCTGCGTGTTTAATGGGCACCACAAGGTGAACGGCTTAAGATGAATCATTAACAAGCATCAGTAAGTTGTAGAAACCAATTGAGGGTTGTTCATTAGACAGCAGGTGCTAAGAAACCTTATTGATTAGTACCAGTCAGTGTGCTGTTGAAGTGCCTTTGTGATATTTGTATTACTGCTAGCCTAGGTTGAACTGGTATGACTATAAATGCCTAAGTACTTGATTGTTTTGTGGAAAGTATGCATGTTTACACAAAACATTGGGACTAACTTACTAGTTTGACAAATCATCTTGACATTAATAGGATCCTAGTCATATTGCAACTACATTAGGTGTTATTCACTGAATTTAGAAACATTTCAATGTGTCTGACTTTTGCTGTGGGTAATGCCATGTTTTACGATTGAATTGATTGCTAGAATGATAATAATCATTGCGTCATTGTAATTTAATGCATAATTTCATTACCTATCCTTAAGTCATGTGTTTGTGTTCATATAATCCAATTTTTAGTATTAAATATTTTGTTAATCTAAGTAAGTGTTTTAAATATTAGCGTATTATTGAAGCATTATGCAATAAGTTTTAAGAGAGTTAAATAATTGGAAATGGTAAAACTTTTAAAATGAGGTCTTGAAGCTTTCAGAGAAGGCCTTTATATAAGCATGCAACTGAAGCATCACACATCAAATAGCCATCATTTGAAATGCTAATGCCCGTTATGTTCCTCTACAGATACCGTTCTGCTTGAGTCCAAAATACAACTCAATACAGCCTATCAGAAACAACAGGTCAGATTTTTGTTTGAAAAATTAAGATAGAGACCCTAATCTAAGCTAGGTTGCTAGGTGTATCTTAACATTTGCTTGATTCAATCTAACTAGTTGGGTTCTGTAAGGAAGTCTGCTCATTTCACAGAATACAAATTATGCTATCAGATAGATTGGTTGCAGCTTTTCTTATTGTAATATAATCTTTCATCAACCAAGGAATGTTTTTTTTTTCAGGAGACCCTCATAGTTTGGTCAGAGGCTGATAGTTACGACTATGCCCTAAGTTTTCAGAACAAAGCTGGTTGTGATGAAATCTGGGCACAGATTTGTCAGGTGAGAAAGGTCTAGTTTAATGTTATCTAGTTTGTCTGGCTGAACTATTGAGTTGTATTCGTGTTCAAGCCGATTTGTTGTTACTTGCGATACTATACTGTACTTGTAACAAAATATTAAAGTTAGCGCAAAACTTTCAATTATCAGGTCCAAGGTAAAGATCCGTCTGTCGATGTCACTCAGGACATTTTAGATCAGGATGACGGAGATGCAGATGATGACAGGTTCGATTCTGTTGGTTCTGGTCACGTCGGTCACCATGATGACATTGTCGAGAGAGTATCCATGTCATTACCTCCATGCGAACTCTCAAAGCTGGATGACATCATAGAAGTTTTTCAGGTTTGCAAATTCACATTCAAAATGTCTATACAACTATGTCCATGCGAACATGTACAATATTTACATAGATGTTACCTAATTGAAATTGGATTTCATGAATTAATAATGTTGTCACTTTTGCTTACATAAAAAACCATGCACATTGTGTTTGTTTAACAGGCTTCCATGGCAACTCCAATCAAAAGAGAGAAACTGGCTACTCTCATTGAAAATGAAAATTACGTTCCGAAGCTGGCCAACCTGTTTCGCATGAGCGAAGACATGGAAGACACCAGCTCCCTACACAAACTGTTCACAGCCTTTAAGACCCTCTTCTTCCTCAACAAGACACCGGTCTTTGAGGCCATGTTTGCCGACGATGTCATCTTCGACGTGATCGGCGCCATGGAGTACGACCATTCTCTTCCGAAGCCGGTCAAGCACAGGGAGTACCTCAAAACTCAGACGAGGCTGAAACAAGCCATACCGATAGACAACTCAGAACTCATCCAGAAGATTCACCAGACGTACAGGGTCCAGTACATCCAGGATGCCATCCTTCCAGCTCCTTCTGTCTTTGAGGAGAACCTTCTCTCGACTCTCAACTCGTTCATATATTTCAACAAGATGGAAATTGTCAGCGTTCTTCAGGTTAGTCCACATGGATTTCAATTTCTGTGTGTAGGGCACTCGAAAGATAAATAATCGTAAAGTAAAAATAATCGATTGTTGTATGGATTATGTAAATGGAATTGTTAAGAGTACATCTCAATCTAAATATATATTTAGGCATTAGAGGGTTGATATTATACAATATACAATATTGTAATGATTTCATGCTATTACAAATTTCCTATTTTCTTACTCCTTTGTGAAATTAAGAAAAAAATTTATTAGAGCTGCCATTTCAGGACCATCTTAAAAAATGGATGTGTATCTAGTTTCTATTTGTTATTTATTATATTAGAGGCCATTTGCCGCCTCAGCAATTTGGAGACATGACTGTTGCTCAATACTTTCATTTCGAAACATTAAGTTGCTTTTGTTTTGAGTAACAGATCATTCACATAGCTATTGCCATGTATTTTCTGTATTTATTAGTCACTTTGTGTTAGAAGTTCATAAATCACCTTTGAACAATTTTTTGATCAAAGGTCGTTTGGAAGTATTTTTTGTCTATATAATGCACCGAATCATAACACAATCTCATGAGATAAGATCCTTTCTTTATTCTAAACATTTAAACAATTGAGTTAATTAATCAAAGTAATTAAAAAATGTTTTATCCTATCCTGCATTTAATTTAAAACATAAGAGAGTAATGATTCTTCTCGTGCCTAATTTGTCATTTTAATTACCATAATCCATATACCATTTGACCTTCAAACCTGACCTTTCACAATCCAGGAGGATGAGAAGTACCTACAAACATTGTTCAGACAGCTGATCGATGACGACACGGATGACGAAGCACGAAAGGACATGGTTATCTTCCTTAAAGAATTCTGTTCCTTCTCACAGAATCTTGCTCAGCAGAACAGAGAAGGATTCTACAAGGTATTAACGATGACTTTCATTTTCACTACACAACTATTTTACAGTGAAGTGTCCCCTTTATTGACTTGTTTACATGTGCTATTGTTATAGGTATTATCAAAACTTGGGATCTTGAATGCACTGGAGATAATCCTGGTAAGTTGATTGCTCTTCATTTGTTTAGAAGAGTCAAGATGTCACTTTACGAACCTGTTAACAAAATTTCTTGACATTTAGTTTGGATTATGAATGACGAGACACTAACTAAAACTTGATTGATTAAATAACAAATTGCTTCTCAAGGGCATGGATGATGCTGTGATGAAGTCCCTGGCTGTTGACATTTTCTCCTACGTTGTTGAATTCAGTCCTTCCATGGTTAGAGAGTTTTTCCTTCAAGAATCTCAAAGGCAGGAAGATGTGAGTACAATGTTTTACTAATTGATATTCGCTCTTAATGTTTCACTAATAGTCACTGAGCTTTTAAAGACACGTTGGTTTTGCTTTAAGTTAGTGTGGAACATATGGTAACGGTAAATTTCATAGCCATTTTGTATAACTTGAAAAAGTTGCTAAATTAATAAGACAATATTTAATGTAAAATTTATTATAAAAAAAACCAAATGTTCACCAATTGACTGCCCAGGTTGCTAATCATTTGACAACTTTTTCTATAGGAAGACCTCTTAATCAACATGGTAATAGAACAGATGATAACTGACTCGGATCCAGGTAGGTCAAATAATTGCGTTGGAATTTTCCCACTTTCACTTATTTTTCAATCTAAATTCACATGTGTCCTTAAGCTGAAATGCTCAGCATGGGGCAATTTATCATTTGGGATCTGTTTATGCATAGATAATTAATTTTAATTGCCCATTAATTTGAGGTTGTTTTCAAACAGAGTTGGGAGGTGCATTGCAGCTGATGGGCATCATAAGGTTGCTCATTGACCCTGAAAATATGACCACTACACCCGTGAGTTTCAATTCTTACAAAATTATTTTACCGGGAAGTTTTCATTTTTATGACCTTAATTAATATAATCATTTTTCACGAACCTTATAAACAGCAAAAGAATGAGAAATCAGAGTTCTTGTCTTTTTTCTATCCTCACTGTATGCACGTCCTCACCGCTCCACTCTTTGCAAATACGGCTGGTGACAAGCCTAGTAAAGGTAACAGTTCAACTTCAATTGTCTGCTTTAATCGTTTGCGAAAATGTAGACATGTTACACTATCTAACTGTTTGGTTATTAATGACTCGAAGATCATTCATTGAGCTCCTTATCTTTGTTTCAGACGATTATCAGACTGCTCAGTTGTTGGCTCACATTTTGGAGTTGTTGATGTTCTGCGTGGAGCACCACACGTACCACATCAAGACTTACATGATCAATAAGCACCTCCTCAAGAGAATCCTAGTCCTCCTCAAGTCCAGACATGCCTTCCTTCAGCTAGGTGAGCTGATGGTAATAATAATAATAATAATAATGATAATGATAATAATAATAATAATGATAATAATAATAATAATCTGTCTTGTTACATTTGTTATTAGCCATAGGAAATGATTTGTACTTGTAACATTCATTCAAACATGCATTGATTTCAGCTGTTATGCTAGACTTGCTTTCTATTAGTCATGAGTTTTATAATTGCTTGTTTAATCTTAATCATTATTTTGTTTTTAACAGTTATTGTCTAACCTTATTTTCATCAGCTCACATGCTATTCTGGGTTGCTTATTGATCTTCTGTCATCAATTTTGTATTGCTTTCTGTATTATCATTAAGAGTGTTTATGCTGTGTTCCTTTGTGACAAGAGGGATATTGTCTTAATAGCTAGTTGACTAATTAATAATTAAAAAGCCATAAGAGTTTTGATTGATTTCAAATTGATGTATTGGACACACAAGGGATATATATATAAGTTAAAAAAATGGGGAGGATTTAATGTTTATGTTGCCATCTTTTGCAGCTTCATTGAGGCTCCTAAGAAGGACTATAGGACTGAAGGATGAATTCTACAATAGACACATCATCAAGTTCGACCTCATGAAAATTGTTGTCGATGCTTTTGTTGCCAACGGCCAAAAGTACAACCTCTTCAACTCTGCTGTTCTTGAACTTTTTGAGTTTGTGAAATCCGTTAGTATTTCCTTTCATTTAGAATCTTTTTCTACATTGATTAGTGGGATCAGTTGCATAATCCTGTTATATATTGATAATTTTGTTTTATTACACTTATTTTATTATTTGTATTAACCTAATAGCTTATTGGTAATCGCCTTGAGATGACATCCACTTAATTAATTCACTTCTCAATTCCAGGAGGACATCAAATCACTGACTATGTACTTTGTCAAGAACCACTTCAAGCACTTCGAGTCCATTTCCTACGTCCAGACTTTTAAGGTCTTGAAGCAGCGATACGAACAGCAGCAAGAGAAGTTCACCGCCACCTCGGAGACTGTGGACTTCATGTCTTCCGTGCCCATGAAACCTGACCATTCAATGGACGAGGATGAAGAAGCATGGTTCGATCAAGATGATGACTTGGATGATGTTCCGTCAAAACTCAATCCTAAGCTTGACTTTGAAACATTCTCACCGACTGGAAAATTTCTCTCCAGCAAACTCCAAGGTAATTTTCATACATTATTTTTGGCTCAATTGATTTCATAAATTTAATAAAATATCCACTGTTAATTAGTCAATAAGTAAATTTCAAGGCAAAATATTATACATTTTATAAATTAATATATTAGAAAGAATATTGAAATACAAAGTAATGTTTCATCTCAGCCGGCAACAACACGCTCGTCCGATCTCCTATGCCTCACCAGACTTTATCCTCCATCAATCATTGCAATAAACCAGGCAGCATCAGTTTCAGTCTCAATCTCAAGGATCACCAGGCATTTTCGGGGGCTGTCGGCAAATCCGACAAGCTGGAGACGACGGATGCCGAGAGCCGAACGACCGAAGATCGCGATGGAATTTCTAGTGGCAGCAGCAACAACAGCATACTGGTATCAGTTCCAAACAGCAGCCCTTGTGCCTCTGTTACCAAGACCACACAAGCACTCATATGCTCAGACTCCTTAGCTATTAACACAGCCAGTACATCACCAACTTATAACCCATCCATTTTTAATGACTCATCTGTGTCAGGGGGACTGGTTGCTGTCAAGGTTAAAACGGTTAGTTTTGGGAAATTATTGATCTATGTAGAGATAATAACAAAGATATATCAGATGAAGTATTTCTTTACTTAGTTGATGAATGCAATAATGATAGTGATTTATATATATAATTTTACTAATAATGTTAACAATGTCATATCAATTAAATTTACTAGTTTATTTTTAATCAATTTAAAATATTACATCTTTATGAATTAATTTAGCTTTGCATAATTGTCTACTTGGATTTTTTTTTGAAGAATTGGTTTTACCTTCAAACACGTGTTTTGATATTTTCAGCCAAGTCTCATGGGCCTGGTAGATTATGATGATGACGACGATGAGGAAGGAGATGCGAGCAGCAGCAGTACACCTGATGTCGCGATCGCCAACAGGAATACAGGTAAAGGCTCGTGTAACACGAACGCTAACGCCAATTCTCTGGGCCGCGTCATTGCCTCGGAAGTCGAGATGTCCCTCGAACAGAAGGAAACGTCAACAACCACCGGTGTCGGCAGCAACGACCATGATATCGATTGTCTGGCTCCCGCTGCTAAGCGACCGAGACTGGAAATATAGGCACTTAAAAACAGAGTTTCTTGCTTTCCGGGCGGATGTTTTTATCACTTTGTTGCAGCTCGTGAGGATGTTTTTAAACGAGGGAAGTTACGATCAGGAAAAGTCTGGCATGGGGCGCTCGTACCGTGACTGAAGCCCCGCCAGTTGAGAGAGTTCTGCAAGTTATTTTAACTTGTTACCTTGTTTTGGTTATCTTCAAAAATACAATTGCTTGTCAAGGCCTAGGTGTCTGCTCTCTGGGTTTATAGATGTTTGTTACGTCGGAATGTAAATAAGAACGTGTAAAGAGATGACTATTGTGTATGTATGTAAGTATGTTTTACGAGCGTGTAGTTATGTTGCTTTGTTTACGAGGGTGTCTTTGTGACAGTTGTCTTACACAGGGACCTCTGAATAGGTATTGAAATTGTTGGACTGGACTGGGTGTTGACCTTTGACCTATAAGATTTGAGTTGTCACGATCTCCGCCGAAGTAGGTATGGTCTGATGGTCTGTGGTCATTTTAGTGTTACTTTTTTATGTTCGGCCGAGCGTGGATGGAGATGTCTGGATTGCTGTAGAAGATTGTGTTTTAGTGTATCGTCTGCGCCGGTTTCGTTTTTGTTGTCTTGTTAGGGAGAAAATCATTCAGAACCGAAATGATTTTTTGATGGGACAGTATGACGTTCTGTTCATCATTGTTATTTGTTTGTGTATCTTCAATTTAGTTTATACCTGAGTTTTGACCTCCTTTTTTTAACGGGAATCATCAGGGCATGAAGATGGAAGTTAATAATTAATAAATAACTGATAATTAATCATTAATAGAAAACGTACAAAATCACATTTCTGCTCATAAATGCATGGAAATACCACTCCAATTATAAAAACAAAAATTTTGGCATACTTAAAGCCAATTTTATTTCAATAACTTTTTACGTAGGTAGTAAACATTAGTAAATAACAATAATATTAGAAAAGAATATTAGAAACAAGCTAAATAAATAATATTCCAAAATAATTCTAGGAATAACCCTCAAACAACTGGGATCTCCGTCATAACGATGATTATGGTAATGATAGAACATATACAAATATTTCCTTCAAAATAATAAATGTTTAACAGAAATAGGACCGTTTCATCTTTTATCTTTGCCCCACTCTCCTAATGCAGGGTACTACAAAACCAAACATCCTTGCCCTTCTGCAAAATTAATACCACGGCCGACAGTAGCAGAGCCTGTTGCTTTTGTTGGATGGCCAATCTCTCCTTGCCTGTTTGGCTTGAAGAGGTTGTTGTCCATTTCAGTGAAGGAGAACCTGTCTGCGAAGCAGGGCATGTCGACTAGCATCTTGGTTTTGGGTTATCGTGCCTGTAGTCTACAGCATCTCTGCGTTAGACCTTGACTTTACTCGCTTCCGAGCAAGTAGTCCCTGATGACTTTATTGAGACGGAGAACCCACCCGTAGGAGTTGTTCAAGTGAGGCTGCCTGGAAAATAAGGAAGTAATGATGATGACGATGGCACTTGTGGCTGGTCTTAAGTTAAAGAAATTTTGTTTATAGTTCGATTTGTAATGAATGTGTTGTCAAAGGTTTCGTATTTCCGTTTACTAATAAGTCTAGCTTGAATCTAAAGCGATGCACTTTAAAACAGTTGTAAATATTGAAGCTGAAATGATTTTAATACAAACACCACAAATTCTGTTTTTAATAATTATTATTACAGCACGTTCACGTATTATTATATGTATGTGTTTATTAATATTATTTAATTGCACTAACAATGTGAACATGTTTTGGTGGAAAAATATTTCACTTGTCGTAATTTATTGTAACTTATTAAATGTGTTTCGATTTTAAAATAAATGCATTGCCAACATAAATATGATTCGATGCAAAATATTTAACAAAATAATGCATAGCCTGGAGTACGGCATGGGTCTTTCCTCCAGGGGCGGTCAAGGACATTGCAGCCGTTTATAAGGTCGAGAGCAAGTACAGGTAGAATCGAATCAGCATCCATGAAGTAGTAATCTGGTATTTTATTAGTTGAATCATAAGCTAGGTCATGAGGTCACAAACTTAATCAATTTATGTGTTTTGGTTAATAATAACAATAACAAATATTGAATATCAATGACTCATCTATAATGATCAACTCATGAAAAATATTTTAATTTTTCCAAACAGCCATTAAAGATATTTGAATGCTCTATTTGGACAATCTACTTAAACATTTTTATTTTCAATATTTATCAAAATATATTTTTTTAAACATTTAAATTTGGTTTGAAGTAAATTCGAACAAAATTTTTATTTTATTTTATATTACGTAGAATATTATAAGGCACAACTATTCAAAAATTCAAAGTGGGCTTATAGTTTTTATCCAGTGAATTTTTAAATTTTGCTTGAACGTTGCGAAGCTGCTAAACATCTCAGGTAAGCCAAGTTAGCGACAAATTGTTGTTACTTTTTATATTTTGTGAACCCAAATTTCAAAATATTAACACACAAGTTCCAATTCTTATTTTTTTTTAATTTAACTGTATATCAGCTTTTAATCAAAGTTTATTTTTAAACGCACAATCACTTTCGTTCCACAAAACCTCGCAATTCGCTTTCTTGATCCACATCATTTTTAAATTTTGTCCAAGCTCTGTTGTCATACCGTATTTATGAATATTACTTATAATTTCTTTTTGCAAATGAGTATTTTGGCATGTTATTCACTACAAAGTATAACTCCTCTAAAATTGCCTAAAATGATCAAATCAAATAAGATATCGGTTGCAGTTTAAAATAACTCACGTGTTTATATACCTGGTCAACCTTCTCACCGCTAATAATCATTAGCAAATCATCGATGTAATGTTCTTGTCCTCTCGGTAAATATAAGAATGGACTACACGGAAACAAATTCAGTTTTTGTATTAAATTATGAGATAGAGTTACGCAATAATTAAAATAGCAAGTTAAATGGAACAAAGTCATCCACCCACCAAATCCTCATTGTAAATTTAATCCATTGGAATCGATATGATTCCGATCCTGGCTTCTTCAAAGTGTTTTTGACAATTTTTCTGGGAAAAATATCTTCGTCATCCCAGAAGATCTCTGATTCGTATCCTTTAGGAAAATCTTCCATCTAAATGAATCAATAAGTTATAAATAAAATATAAATTATCGATAAAATCAGGGACGTAATTTTTGGGGGGAGCGTTGACCGGACGCAAAAAATTTCTTCATCATCTCTTCCCGTTTTACGAGGATTTGGCCCCCCTCCTCCCGGTGGGAAAAGGCTGAAATGACGTCCGTGGATGTGCCGTGCATTATGGCAGGATGGGTCGCATTTTGCGGTCATAACGATAGCCCTCGCAACGTGTCGCGTTCGCAAACTATGTAAATGTAAAGCTATTTTTGTGAAATAAAGATCCGAACACGTTGACTCGGTATTTCAGTGCAACCGAGAAAGGCTTTCAAAATAACCTCGTAATTCAACGGACCTTAATATATCAGCCTACCGTCTAGATATCCTATTCGGACAATCAAGAGGTCGGCTCAGCACAAATACAAAAAGAAGAGTGACTGAATATCTAAATTACCTCAAGAACTTCAGCAGTTTTCCAGAAAGCTGTTTGAATAATGTTCATAAGTTCCAGTCGATTTAAAAAAGGATCGAAGAACACGTGTTTTTCGAGCGTTAAATCTTCCGAATGTGTTTCTGAGTTCAAAGATTCTTTTGACTCTCCTGTCAACCGATGGTCATCCAAAATACGGACTCCTACTCCATCACCATTGTTTTCCGATATATATGGTTCGCGTCTGTAGCCATGAAGGCATTTCTCTAATTCTTTCCATTTATCCGGTTGTACGCTCTTGAAATGTGATGACATAATATTAACATTTTAAACAAACTTAACTAATCATTAAGTAATAATTAATCATATATAACTAATATCCGAACTGTTATCAATAACTCACGCTTGATACAAAACGAAATTCTGAACAGAAGATGTTAACTAAACTGAGCATGTAACTCAAAAACTCAATGTCAATGGGCAAACTGGTTCTGCCGAATGATCCATTTTTTTTATATGTCTGAAATTGAATTTTTAAAAGTCAACATTATTTGTCTAGTAATAATCAATAAGATTATCTGTGCAATGCTGCGCCATGTGTCACTGCCCACTAAAATGGCACCATTTCAGATTTGCCAATGAAATTGGCGCCATTTAAATGCTTCATGTAATTTTGAACATCTACTACCTCCAAACATCCTCTTATAAAAGACTCAATGAATTTGATTCTCTGACTTTCATCGTTTGAAGACATGAAATAGGCATACAAGTGGTCTAATAGCAAACGTGGGAAATTTTTATAACCGAGAAAGTTGAATTCTTGAATTGATGGATTTTGCTTCTGAAAATGTCGAAATATTTGTATCGCATATAATTAAATTTACAATTAATTCTGGTTTTATAAAATAAATATTGTAATTGTATTAATTGTACATGGGAATTATTTCAAACCATCCAAGTCGTGAATCTTTGTTCCATAAATATAAATTTCTCTAAAATGTTGTCCTCATATTGAAGTAGGGCTTGAGCTAAAGATTTTAATAAAATATATATGTAAAATGTTTGACGACGTTAAATAATCATGAAATCATTGCAATATTATTAAAGATAATCACTTGTAATGACTAGGAAATAAACAGTGATAAATGTTCTTACATTGACGACTCAACCACTTTGCAATTCTCCGTTTTTTTGGGCAATGAGGTAATGGAAGATTTCTTAATTTGAACAGGAATGTAATGGCAACTGAAAAGCGTGAAGGTTATAAAATGGTGAATTAATTAAAGTGTATTAAATATTCGTGACCTCATTAACAAATTAACAAATCTAAATATTGAATTAAGTACCTGACATGTCCGGATGATGTGCTTCGAAAGTAAGATTCTGTAACTTTTCAGCCGCTGCTCTCATCGCTTTCACTGCCAGGCATGCATTGTTGAGGTCCCATGAATCAATTAAGATTCTAGCTTGTCTATTTTAGATTATAAATGACAGTTTATAATTTTTAAGTTAAAGATTCATATTAACTGTTTTTTCATACCTTGTGACCCATTCACTAATCATATAACAGGGACAAATCTCGAGCAACTGAGTTAAAGGCCCCTTAAAAATTTGAACTGCTCTAGGCTTGGAAAATAATTAAACTATTAAATATTATAATATTAAAAATTAATTTAAAAAGATTATTAAAATTATTCATTCTATTAAATAAGGTGAAAACAAAAAATATTATATTACAATCTTTTCTATAAGAAAATTGTATAATTCCTCTGAGGTCTTGACAAGCAATGACAATGCATCTCCAGATTGTAATCCTGTAAATGTAATTGGCTTGTTTGACATTTTTCGAAGAAACAGTTGTAACATTTGAGGCATATAAATTAAAACAAGTTCCACTAACGTAACGAGTCATCGTTAAGCTGGTTATGGTTCGGAATTATTATATCATCAATTTCACAGAGAAAATCTGAATTTCTTGGCAGATATAAACTGATAAAATGAAAATTTGTTTCTATTATTATTATTATTATTATTATTATTATTATTATTATTTTGAAAGTTATTATGTATATATATTATTATATAGCGCCGTTTGATCTAGCATCTTATTCTTTGGTACCATGCTTGGCATAAAATATATATGAGCCATTTTAGTAAAAATAACGATAATGAAGAACGAACCAGAGACGAAGAGATATTTGTTTAAATCGATCACTATCAAGCTAAAATTAGATTCAATTAGAAAATTAGTAAAATATGTCTTTAACGTTGAGGTGGCGATTAAAATATTTCTGACCACTTCTTCTTTTACAAAGCCAAAGAAACTATTTCTAAAATCTTTAATCTCTTTGATAAACTTATAGATATCTGAATAAATAAAATGATCTCGTTGTGTAAGTTTTTAAAACATGTATATTTGTATTAAAAGCTAATACATATATGCATGGAAGGATTTGTGCTAGCAATTGTAAGTTTGTACCTTTTTCCGAGATGGTCATTTTTTGGTATTTTCTGAAATAAAATTATTGGTTGCTATTAAATAATACCCAACTAACTTTATAAGGAAATAATAGTGTAACTACGCCGTTTACCTACTTAGTCAAATAATGTTTTAATGCTCTTTTTCTCAAAAGTTGGGTTGTAGCAAATGTTTGATTATGAACGTGTCTCCTAGTTCTCAGTTTAGACTTAGTTATCCAAATTTTGTGTCTCGAATATGATTTCAACTATAAATATGTAGTTCGATAAATGGTTGTCAAATCAATCCATAAAAAAGATATTAAATACGAAGTCGCATAAATTAATAAAAAATTATTACTTTTATTTATTTTCACATGTATTCACTTGCCTTCCGCCAGCAGATACTTATTGTAAAGTTCTTCTTTCCTACTTATTGGGATATGTCGAGCGGAATCAAATCGAAGCGACAAATCAAAATTCTAATATTTATAAAGCGAATCTTATTCAAAATCACAAAGCGTCAATGAAAATGCAAAAGAAACCGACATCAAGCCACAACTAAGCAGAGATGGGCTTTAACTACTTAAAAAGTAGTTAGTAACTATTTTTAAACTACTTTTTAAATAAGTAGTTAGTAACTACTCCTTAACTACTTGCATTGTAGGTAACTACTTTTTAACTCCTTTTCAGTTGACATTTGATAAAAAGTATTTTCTGGACAACTGAACAAGACATAATTTATTAGCATATTTATTTACACTAGTGTAACATTATCAACAAAATTTTATTGTCCAAATTAATCAAAAACAGAAGTATACAATGGATGTTTTAGGCGATCTCTAAATAAATCATCATGTCGATATGATTATCCGATAATTTACATAAAATCTATGTATGATCTATGTACTGGTTGGTGAAGTTGAGTGGCTGACGATGAGCGAAGACCAGGTGTTTGGCGGCGATCTAGTAGGTGATGGAGATAAGGTGGGGTCGATGTTGCTAGAGTGTGATATGTCATGAGGGAAATTTTGAAAGTGATACGACTATGGATCGGCAACCAGTGCAATTTCTTCAGACGGTCCATGCTATTGAGGGTAGGGTTGAGGAGGACAAGCTTGGCAAGCTTGTTTTGGACGCGTTGCAAGGATTGAATTAAAGAAGCAGATGTGCCATAAAGAAGAGAGTTACAATAGTCTAAGTGAGAGAGAACAAGGCAGCGTGCAAGGGCGGAAGTTATATCAACGGAAAGTAGAGGACGGATGTGCCGGATAGCCCAGATGAGATGATTGCAGGATTTGATAATAGAAGCGGAATGTTCTTTAAAGGTGAGGCGTGAATCAAAAAGTAATACCGAGGAGCTTGAGGGTATTAGAGGAAAGAAGGTACCAGTTGGAAACAGTTGGATAATTGAGTAGACTTTGTACATTCCTTGCTGAGTTTGATAAATAATAGGATGTAAGTATTGCATAAATAAATTGTAATTTAGAAGTAGAATGATTATTGCTGACACTATGCTTTAAAACAGAGGAGGTACTTTAGCTGAATGTCTCCATCTGAGGAACACTTGCATAACCAGAATTATGTGACATGGAATTTGTTTTGTAACTTTTCAATCTGCGAATCAAAACAAGTCGAAGGCTTTCCTAATGTCAGAAACTTTTGATTGTCATTCTTAGATTGATGGTCGATTGTGAGCTGAGCATTTTTTCTTGATAGCTTTTCAGAGTAAGTGGACAAGTAATATCAGGAATGACGTTGGAGAATCAAACCTACAGATTGTTACCAAACATGCTTCGTCAGAGTTTTAAGCGCTCGATTACTAAGTAATAATTCAGAAGTGAGAAATGGCGGTAGTAAGTTGAAATCAACAGTTAAAATTTGAAATCAAAGAAACTAGGCTTATAAAGTGATACCAAATTGTAAAATTTGAAAAAATTTATTTTTGTTCATTTTCGCAGGAGACAACATGATGCTCACAGAAGTGTTCACCTTCATCTTCATGACGGTTCTCCAGTCCATGAAAGGACCATTGAAATTGAAATTGCCATTATTATTATTATTATTATTATTATTGTTATTGTCATTGTCATTGTCATTGCCATTGCCATTGCCATTGCCATTGCCATTGCCATTGCCATTGTCATTGTCATTATCATTATCATTATCATTATTATTATTATTATTATTAAGAAGACTTCTTGATGTTGTTTTGTTGTGCTTGTTGGAAGAGGTTAAAGCATTGAATATTAAGTTACAAGTTGAGTTCAGCCATGGCATTCTGTTGTTGATCCACAGATGCTGTTGAATTCTTGACTTTTGGTTAGAAGCATAAAGGGATAGTTATAAAGTTATGCTAGATCTGCCTCGTTGCCAGCTATCAAGGGAAATTTTAAAGTTAGACAAGTTAGTGTAGTTTTGTAATATGTAATTTCGAGTAGTTAAATCTTGCTGCTGGAACAGCTAATATGCCTACATGGACTTGAGACAGTTCTTGAAACTGTCTTTGGATGTGATGTACAGTATATTTGCAGCTGGTGATTTTAGTTGCACAGCAGCTTTTCCAGGACTTTTAAAGTTTTGCTGAGTAAGATGGGCAGTGTTAAGTTACTAGTGAAAATTATGTATTGAATTTGACATCATTTGAGCTGCCAGCAAATAATAACTGGTGGAATTGGCCATGGACACTCTATGCCAGTTTTAGCCCATGCTGTTTATTTAAGGTAATTGAGTTGGAACAGATTGTTAAGACATTTTATGTAAGAATATTTATAAATGACAAATAAAACTCTAAAGGCATAATAAACAAACATAAAACTAGATATTAATAGTCCAATGCATTGAATTATTTCATAAATAAAGATACTTCAAATATATCTCCGTTAGCGTTAGACTTATGAATTTAATTGACAAAATATTGCAGCACTTTGGTTTAAAACAAAATTCAAATTAATCACTGCATTTATTTAACATAGAAAATTATATGTCTCAAAAAGCACCTATTCATTTGTAAAATTCTGAAAATAAAAATATACTTGGTTCACGGCGCTTACTCATCCCTTTACCACCCAACTTTGCGTGATACACCGACTCAGCATCCTCGGTGCATGCTTCGTCTAGAAATCGTTGAATCTTAGGTACCTTAAGGTAGGCCTACTGGTCAATTTCCTTTTACTCTGATTACGCCTGATTTGAGAATCAGAAACAAATGTGTTGACATCCGCAACTTTGTTGGCAACGAGTATTGCTGAGTTTTCAGATCACTTTTAGACATAAACAACAAATGTTGTGAGTGAACAGATTATGAATGTGGGTGGCCAGACTGTTGCTTAAATGGCGATAGCTCGATTGTAATTGTCAGTGTGCGCAATAATCTACCATGTGAGCGCTAGCCACTTGAGCTAAAATCTGAGAAATGTGTGATGTCACTAATGCTTCCTAGCATTCATCAATTTGGTCCGAACAGTTTAAATTTTCATCGGCATCCAAACCAGTAACTTCTCAACAAATTCTTTATAAAAAGAATATCTGCACAATTTTGATAAATTAATTGAATAAAATACAAGTTAAGAAATAAAAAATAAGTAAATATACAGGATCTATGTACCTCTAAGGCGCACTAAATTGAGTAAGTCTTAAGTAGGTCGAACATATGGTTATGTAAATAAGTTATAGATTGATTGGAATATCATGATCAATCATGTTTCGTTACATAACCCATACCAATTAACAAGGTAATGCTACTTCGAAGTTACAGTTATTTCAATTTTGAAAACAAATATAAACCACTATTATTTAAATAACAAATATAATACTTCATTTTAAAAATACTTAATCATTTTTCTTCAATATCGATTTTATAGCATTTTTAAATAAAATAATTGTGAATGACTATTTTTTATGTTTTTATTTTAATGTAAAACATAAAATACAATTTTACAAAAATTTTGAAGTATGTACAACATGGAAAGTATATATTCAATTTGTTTGTTTCTTTGATTCTCGATCTCCATTGTGTCGGCTTGCTCTCGATCAGTTCTCGGTCCGATCGCGTTTGGTTTTCAGTGTTTTTTTCAAGACAATCGAAGTTAGAAGAATGGCTTGCGAAGCTGCGTTAGTATTCTATATTTGAATGTCTTATTTTTGATGATTTCTCGATAGCGTGGGTGCGGGTTGAAGCGAAGCGTTGTCCGAATGTTCACGCCATTTTTTCTATTCACAAAATCGGATTTCGATTAAATATTGTAATTTTCCTGAAATAAGTTGTGCCGTTGATTTAGTTTTTTATTATCGTTTGAGGATTTACAGTTGTTTATGAATTCGTTAGACAAAGGAGAGCACAAAATAGAATTAAATGGTTTCTATTTTTTAAACAGGAAAATGTTTGTTGGTGGAATTGCCAGAGAAACTACTGAAGGTTCAAACAATATTTATTTTCATAGCTTATGATCAAATTCTTGACAATATCGATGTTTGTAGATGAGCTTCAAAATTACTTTTCGAAATATGGAAATCTGGTTGAATGCAACCTGAAGAAAGATCCATTCACTGGATTTTCTAGAGGATTTGCATTTATCACATTTGATGATCCTGCTGCTGTTGATCTGGTGGGTTTTATGATAAATTGCAATTATTTTTAGCTACACATTATATTATCACCTGAATACACTTGAAAATCAAACAATTACTTCAGGTCATAGCAGAGTCATCACACACACTAGGTGGTAAGACAATAGATCCTAAGAAAATGAGGCCAAAGGGTGCAGTTCAAGACTGCACAAAGATCTTTGTTGGAGGTGTGGACCCTAACCTGTCAGAAGGAGAAATTAGAGATTACTTTCAACAATTTGGCCAGGTAAGCAGTGAATAGGTTTTTGGTTCCCAATGTGTGCTTAAAGCACTGAAAACATTGTTCCCAGATTGAGTCCATAAATCTTCCATTCGACAAAGAAAGGAACATGAGGAAGGGATTCTGCTTTATAAACTTCGAATCTTCAGAATCTGTCGATTCTATCTGCACCACAGCCAAACACCCACTCGGTGGAAGAGAGGTGAGTTGAAACTAATTTGACCGTCGGACAGGTTTTGTTGCAGATACACAATCACGTGATTGTTTGGAGGCACTTGATTGATATGAGACTATCATCGAGGCTCATGACCTGAAGGAGACATTTTTTTGCAGCAGGAAGGAAGAATGGAGCAAAGGGATTGAGGGATCTAGGATTTTCTGTCGCCAACTTTGCATTGTTTGTCGCATGGAGTGAGACAGTAGCCTCTCTCTCTCTCTCTGTAGCTCGAATGACATTTTTAATTTTTTTCTTAAACTTAATTCTTTAAACTACATTGATTTAATTTTTATGGTAAATGGATGTAATGAACTTCCCTCTTTATTCAAGGTTGATGTAAGGAGGGCTACACCCCAAGAGCCGAGGAATGGTGCATCACGTGGAGGTTTCAGGCCAAGAGGAGGTAGTGGGCCAACCCGACTAATGTTTTTGATGTGGTTAGACAAGGTTATTGTCATTGCTTTCAATTGTGGTTCTTATGTTTACAGGTAGCGCTGGATGGATGGGTGGCATGAGAAATCAGCAACCAGTGCACATGGGCATGCCATACAACAATTTTGCATCCTATTATGGTCAGGAGGTCCCATATGGAGGATATTCATCTTACCCTGACAATGGAATGTCTGATAGCCAAGGTATAGTCTTTGAAATTAGATTAAAGTTTGGAAACACAGTTTTCAGAGTTTGTTTCTTGGAGCAGGTGGTCAAAGACAACAGATGAACATGAATGGAAGAAGCAACAGAGGAGGAATGAATGACAGATACCAGCCCTATTGATTGTATGAGCATTTCTACGACATTACAAACTGCTTGTTGTCATTAATTTTTTGTAAATTCACAAAAATTTTGGTAGCAACTATAAATCATTGAGGCTATTGAGAGTTGTGTTTGTTTGCATTTTATTGGTTGTGGTTGCGTGTTGTGTTGTCTTTTATTAGTTAATTTATGGCACTTTGCAGCATGCTGAGTTTGGTAGGATGCTGTCCACTTACCAGGGGTTTATGGTTACTTTCACTTATCGTTTTCGAAGTTGTCTGAGTGAAGTTGTAAATCTTTTGGACTGGAGGCGTTACTTGGATTAGAGATGGGAGGGTTTTGAGTGGGCATAGCCTGCTGTGAAATGAAATTAAAAAAAGATTTTGGTTGTAGATTGGTAGTGCGTGATCTGTTGGGGAGTTGTGGTGTTCTGAATCTTGTCGCCTTGTCTTTTCTTTGGGGGTCTGTACGGCAGTCAATTAGAATGTTTCAGAAGGGATAACGACTGGCGAGTTGGAGGGTGGCATTAAAATTAACTGCGAAAAATGTTAGCTGGCATGGTTTATGTAAACTATTAGGTATTTTTGATTGCCAGGTCTTGATCTAAGGTTGTATCCCAAAGTATTGTGAATTTCCAGGTTCTCTTAATCATCTTCTAAGCTGTAGGTAACGTTTTACAACAAAGGCTAGATTATCTTATGGGAAATTAAACGTTAAAATCACCAAATGTCTATAACTATTTTAATTACAATGGTCTATTTTTGCGGATTATTATATGAATGTTCTTTATATTTTGTTTCACATTTTGTCAAAAGTCGTCCAATTTGGTTTAAAAACTCACCACTATGTTGTTCGACGACGTTCAAGTGCTTCATCACAAAAATTACAATGTGGAACATTACAGCTGTCACGCGAAAATTTGGTTAATTTTCCCAACTGCAAAGAGCTCAAAAACCTCCCAATACTGAGTTTTTCCTTGCCTTTGCAAAGCATGAGAGTCATCTGGATTTGTTGTCAAAAGAATTCCGGGAAACATTTCGTGATTTTTCATCATTTGAACAAACCGTGCATTATTCTCAGCATCATTCACTTTTGATTTTGTCAAGTCAGAGGAAAACTTGCAGATGGAACTACTAGAAATGCAGTCGGATTGCACACTCAAAGCAAAGCATCTTGCTTCTTTTCATATCTTCCTGAAAAGTTTACAAACTTCAGAAAGTTTGCAACTAGGTTGACCAAAGTTGGAACTGCGAATACATTTCAGCCAGATATACGAAAAATTGTCGTAAAAAGGAGCAATGAAGCCACAGGACAAAACACTAAAGATGATTAAATTGTATTGAATAACTGTTAAATTTGGTATTGTAGAGTGATAGATTATTGTACCCGTTGCAACACGCATGTTATTTAAATTTTATTAAATAGAATTACAATAATGTTTTTTAGGTTTGTTGGTGAGGCCAGTTTGAATACTGAAATTATCTTATGCGGCCCACGGTAATATTTGAGTTTGACATGCCTGATGACATGATTTGACCTACAAATTAAAATGGATAAAAGAGGAAACTATCTACAATGATTTAGAGGGGACATAAGACTTCAGAACTTTCACTGAATAGTCTCGAAACTCAATGATAATTTTGCTTTTGTCAGCTACTTTCATGCTCTCCGTTGCCCCATAACATTTATTTAAATATGAAAATAAATATTAAAATATGAAATATATTTAATATTCAATTATATTTGCCTGTTGGATCTTTCTATGCGTGAGTAATGCTTTGAGCATTTTTCATGTCAAAGAATTATTTTGAAGGAGTTATTTTATTTCTTAGCAGTGTACAGAAATATCTGTGAATGTTTGGAGACTTAGGCCTTTTTCTAATATATCAAAATTAAAATTTAATTTCATACTAGTTGTGGCAAGCAGTGTTTATGACCACTACTAACTGAAAAATAAACGAATAATATTAGTAACATTAAATGTTGTCGCTTTTTAACCCTCAAAGTGGTTGCTTTCCTCAGTTTTCGTGGATCAAACCTTTAGATCCGTGTGAGATTGTAAAACTTCAAAGCTTGAGCAAGAGAAAATGATTTCAACTATTTTTTAGTTTATACAACTTCGCACATAATTTTGTGTCGAAAATACTTCCAGTCTTTAGGTATTTTCGGGAATAGTGTTTTGTGAGCTTTGTAGTATATTTACCGATGAAACTTTCTCAGAGTGTGAAGATGGACCTGAGGTTTTCTTACGAACACGAAAGTAAAAGTTGTGTCATTAGTAACGATTTTCCGCCACAAAGAGATTGTCGGTATGTTGGTCTTTCCTTCCTGGCTAGCGTTTTGAAGCAGTTCTCTCTTGTCTGTAATTGAAGGGCCAATCAGCTGAAAGATGTGGGAATCTCCATTTATAAAAAAACAAAGTTTAATAAAAAAGAGGAAAAAGCCATTTTCAACAGGAAACCATTTGATAAGTCAAATTAATTGCAAGACATCACAACCGCGATGCAGGTAACCCTAGAATGTAAATGTAAAAACGTAAAAACGACGACTGCTGATTGTTTCAATTGTAACTGATTAACAATGTTAACTTGGTTCACGTGATCGATTACTCATGAATTACTTCTTAAGTTAATTAATAATTAAATTTTTAGTAATAAGTTGGTGCCACACTAAAGTCTCTGGCCACTTTCGCTTTACTTTGTGCAAACAATTTTTAACCAAAATCTTTGACTTGACAAAATTGTTTAAGTTTTAAGTTTTCCGACGTCTGACAATAATTGAAACTATAAGTGCACTATTGAGTCTAATTGGATATTGACCATATTTGGCGGATATTGTCTTATGGTGCTTCGGATTATTTAACGGGTGATTGATTAATCATGATAATATCTCATCATCACAGTCATCCCTGTCACAGAAATCTTTGAAAAATCTTTTTAAAATTATCACCGACTCATCATTATCACATAATTTTTCAAAACATCTTAGTGTTACTAACTTCCTATGAAATGCTATTCTCAAGATCACATGAAGCGACTCATTATTATTATTATTAGTCTGGTGTTTTCATTATGTGAATTAATTGGGTTGAGTCAAGATTTGTAACTGTCATTATGTCATTATTACACTCCAAATTATCAACTAGAATATGAGTGAGTATCATCATCACAATCACCATTGTCTTCATCTCTTTCAGTAATGCAGGCTCTCTTTAAAAGATATCTGAGGATATGATTGTCGATTGTAGTATTGTTCAGTTCATGCTCAAACATAAAATTGACCAGTAATTAGATTTAACTGATTTTATGACGATGTAATTAGAGATATTTAGTGCAATAATTTGCAAATTTAAATGGAATGCTTTTTAGAAAACGACGATTAATGAATTTAAGTTTCAGTGTTTTTAAATGATTTTTTAAGGATGTCTTTTTTTATGGCTGTTTTAATAGAAGCAGGAATTTATTTGTAGATGTTTTATTTGTGACGATAATAATAATAATAATAAAAAAAAATAATAATAACAATAATAATAATAATAATAATAATAATAGTAATATTATAATAATGCTAATTTTTCAACATTGACAATTCTCAATATTATTTACCATAGATTTAATCAATTAGTAAATAAACGATCATCTAAGCTTTTATGCTTAGTCAAACTCATAAATATGTATGTTCTAGCTGTTCAGACGTACACACACTCAAATTCATCTTATAGTTCTTAATCAAGGAGTGGTTTAGATAGGAGCCAACAATTAGAGCACATTATTAATTCAATTATAATTTGTCGAAATAATTATAAGAGACCGAACAATTAATCCACGTCGATCCCGTCTTAAGTGAAAGATTAATATCGTAAAGAATTAATGAGCGTAATTTTAAGTATTTTTAGGAAACCATCAGCGAATTTCTTCTCGAAAATTGAAACCAAGTTAAAGCGAAACTGGTCTCCATGAGAAAGATAGACTCTGAGCAATAATAGTAATAATGATAATAATAGTAATAATTATATATAATATTTATTATATTAATAGTAATAATTATAATAATAACATTGACGAACAATTGATTAAGGTAATTTAACTAACGAGCATATCTATTATTTTGCATGGATGTTGATTGTTATTAAATTTTATAATCATTTGTTTACGAGTAAATCTAATTTTTATTCAAGATATCATTGCCTTTCATAGCAGTTTCGCCCTTGTAACTCAACAACATCTGATCATGTGTTAACGGGGAACTGCGAAACAACGAAGACTGGCAATTAAGGACAAATTATCAGAAAGCAAGGAAATTGATAGCAGATGCACTTTCAATGAAGATCATTGCCTCAAAAATATCGCGTCTCATCATTCAGAACACTCAACGTTTCTCGTGCTGTGGAGATGATGAAATGGAGAGAGGGTGTCAGTTGCTGATGCGATGAGAAAATGGACTCCCCTATGAGTAGCATCTAAATGCTCCCTAATGGCAGATGCTAAATTTCAAAGGGCGGCATTACAAAGAAGCTAGTAATTGCAGGATTTATTTGTCGTGGGAATCCAGGACTGCAATTACACCGAGAGACATTTTGTAACTTGGTCTATCTTTATCTCGCATCTTCTCACGATGGCTTTATCTTGGGAGTTTGTTGTAGCCTATAGCTCGTGATAATGGATCAAGAATAATTGCCGATGACTTTGGGTCTCAATCTAGGATCTATCCATGACTAAGTTTGCTGACAGACTCTGCAAAGATTTATTTCAATTTCATTTCTTTGCAACATGTGTATCATGAATAAAGCATTTACTCAAATTGCCAATTCACAGAAACACGTGATTAGTAAAATGATTTTCTCAATTGATGTTGGCACAATTTATTCGAAACCACAAAAAAACCGGAAAGGCACATGACAACGTCACAAGTGAGGATGGCAAGGCACAATTAAAAAAAAACGTTCATCACATTGAAGGTAGTTCATGAAACAAAACCAAAGCAAACCGAACCACAGTAAAACAACAAAAGAGGGTAGCAACAACATTTCTTTAAAATGTCTTGACTGAGATTTTAGGGCGTCCAAAAAGACTCTTAGATGAGACTTTACTTTTTCGACAAGATTCTAAAATCTAAGGCTTCGTCGATGGTATTTTCTTCAAGTGATGACGAACACGATTTGTCTGATAATTCTCCCACGGCTCTTCTCGTGGGGTCTAAGAAATTAAAACACGATTTGGGCGTTTCCCAATCGATCGGTTGAGAACAATTACTGGCTGGTGAAAAGCACTCGATGTTTGGGGCACATTGGCTACTCAAGAAATGACGATCATAAGCGGCGAAGAACGGATGCTCGGAGCTCTTCCGAAAAAAACTTCCTTCTCTTTCTAAGGCATGATGCCAGGGGATGACTTTGGAGTACAAGGACTTGGTAATGTTGAATATGGAGCTTGAAAACGGGTGTTGAGGCAGGAAAGGATAGAACCACCGGTAGTCAAATCTACCCTCCATGGGCTGCGGCGAGGGACTGAGGATTTTGTCAATACTCCAAAAAGGAGGCATCGACTGACAGAAAGTGTTGAAATTTTCGGCCAAGGACATGTAACCACCAGGAGAGTTCGGTGGAAGATTGGAATGAAAAGTTTCTGGAAAGGTTTCATTTTCAACTTTCTCTTTGTTGATATCGTCGATCTGCATCGAATAAATCCACTGCAATAATTACAATTAATTACGTCTCATAAATCATTTACTTTCTTTGGTTTTCGACATTATCGCGTTAATTGCTTTAAATCAAGTCTTTCCTAATTACCTTGATGGGTTTTTGGCTCTTCGCCGATTCGTCGTCATCCTCGTCAAACTGAATATTGTCTCCACTTTCAGAAGAGGTGACGATGACTTCGTGTACGTCGTTGTCCCGAGAACTCCTCAGTGTTTCCATGTCGTCGGACGGTGAAGAGGGCATCAGCGGAGAGGGTGGAGTGGATGGTGATTCGTTGGAAAAATTATGGTGCTGGAAAACCTTATTTCTGGAAAGTAATGGATCGTTTTGTGCAGAACATCAAGTATTAATTAAACGGTTGTTCATATAAAATGGCGAATACCACGTTTGGCGTGAGACAATTACGTAACATTAAAGTGAGATAATACAACAAGAGCAATTAATATAACTGAAATTTATTCTGAATATTGATGTCAGTCGCCATTGAAGATCTTAAGAAGACTCAATTACTTGCATTTCCAAGAAATGTTATCCTTCGTAATATTTTATTTGTTAAACTTCTAACATCTTCTAATGAAAGCTATTGAGCTACATTTTAAAACATTTTCTGTTTTAGGTGTAAATGTAATTCTTAAAAAATTGCTTTTACAGTTATGACCTGAAATGTAAGTCGTTTGCAAGGCTATTAATATTATGAATGTTTTTCTGAAAATATAAAATTTGTATGAATATATGAAATTACACGAATACACAAAATTTATGTGAAGATATAAAATTATTAGGAATATATCAAACTATTATGAAAATATAAAATCAATGTGAATATAAATAATTATTACAAACATATAAAATAATGCTGGATATATGAAATGGTGAACATGAAATCTTACCTCTGTTTGCAAGCAGCCGCACGGTCTCTCTGTCTTCTGTTCTTGAACCAATTTCCGACTTGTATCGGAGTCAAGCCACTGATTTTGGCCAATTCCCTTTTCTTTGACGGATTGGGGTATTGATCCCGACGGTACCAGGATTTAAGAACTGCCCGCGTTTCCTCGTGGAAGCAGTGTGTTTTTTGCTCTCCATCCCAGATCGTCGCAGGCAGAGGATGCTTCTTCCTCACTCTGTACTTATCCACGGGTCCTAATGGGCGGCCCCTGATCTTGGCTGCTTCGGCATACTTGGCTTCCCTCCAGAGGGTCTGCATTTTGTTATGGGATTTTTCACTGAACGGAAAAGTGCTCAATAGTCTGTAAAGTTCCTGATATCTGCCTGAATGGAAAGCCACGAGTGCCCTAGCTCTGGCTAAGGTTTCCTTAAAAGACTGGAGACTAGAATCTGGTTCCTGGTCGTCCTCGACGATTGCCTGACCCGTCAGTGACCACAAGAACCTCGTGAGTCTTTCAACATCTCCCGCACTTTCGAATGTCTCGCAAACTTTCGCCACTTGTCTCAAACTCACTCTGAGCATTGTCGTGGTTGTATCTCAATTCAACTCTCAATTGAACAAATAGTTTAATTGTATTCGACTAAACAATGTGTTTACTAGCTACATAGAATCATCAATGCATGCGACAAAGGTATCACATTCTTATATAGGATCTTCAGAATCATTAAGTCGCCATCCAAGCTGCTGCTGAGACAGATACGTTGTGGGCGTACTTTTCATAGACCAGCAACCAATGGGCATCTAAGAATAAGTGATCACTATCATCCTCGCCTCTCTCACTTATCCGCATTGGTTGATCTGATGATGATCATTTTGGAAACGAATTCATCAAGATGATTTTTAGAAGCGGCTTTTCAAAAGTCATTAGGATGTGTGTGCAAATGGCACCTGGGGTACAATATTTATCTTAAAACTGGCTTTTTTTATTATAATTAAAACTTAACCTTAATATTTGCAATCAATCGGAAAGTAATGTTAATATCTTAATTAATAATAAATCAATTGACTTAATACCGAAATGATGCTAAAACTTCTCAACTTAAAATACAAAATTTACAACGAAACTTGATCATATTTTACTAATTCACAACATTTTCGTCACAGGCGATTTCAGATAGTTTTTTTTTCAATATAAATTATGATTCATTCGTGATTATTCATTAATTAAGATGACTCAACCAAAGTAGATTGTCTGGAGACCAAAATATTAGTGTACGAATATAACGCGCACCTTCAGGATTTGAGGCCGAATGAATGCTTTCAGAACACTTGGCTTTCAATTGATGTCAACCGATTGATGAAGCAAACACGAAACACGAACATTTTTGCCAAGAAAAGCAACTATAAATAGCGTCAAGAAATGCTTGTGATTTTCACGAAGGTATTTTGAGGGAAAAATCGTGACATTGTGACATCCCCATTGTTCCCAGTTATCTTTCAATCTTCTCGAGATGTACAAATGATCAGATGCAATTGATTTTGTGCTCATAAAATTCAGAATTTTTATGACAGATTACAGATGTTTTGTTTACTAACTCAGCGTTAAATGTTGGTAATGTAATTTTTTTGTCGCATTATGTCATAACTATGCAATGTTTTTGTCGCAGAGACGTCATTTTGGGTTGGGGAGAAAGGATTTCTCCCCTGATTGGTACTTCTGCTCCCTGTAACTGTTGACTAAAATCAACAAAAGATCATCCCCTCATGTTGTACGATGGGGGCTGCAGGAAAAGCCGAAATGATGTCCCTCTTTTGTCGCCATCGCCAGCATTATCTTCACCATCAATTGCAAAGCGATCGATTTAACAGATGTGCTAGTTTTGTTCAATTTTTTGCACAAATAATGTCAGCAGGAATCAATGTGTTCTAGTAACTTCTCAAACAATTTGTAGATTATAGGAAACAATAACAACAACAAATGATAATAATAATAATAATAATAATAATAATAATAATAATAATAATAATAATAATAATAATAATAATAATAATAATAATAATAATAATAATAATAATAATAATAATAATAATATAATAATAATAATAATAATAATAATAATAATAATAATAATAATAATAATAATAATAATAATAATAATAATAATAATAATATAATAATAATAATAATAATAATAATATATAATAATAATAATAATAATAATAATAATAATAATAAATAATATAATTACTGATAAAAACAAAGTTCTTCCTTATTAACACCAATTGGACGTCAGAGAATTCAAGTTAGTAACAAAGTTTAAGTTTCACAATGTGAAGGTAATGACAAAGGTCAGGAAGGGGCACTAAATAAGTGCTTGACCCGACGTCCTGTTAAGTGTTAATGCAAGTGGTTAAGGCTGCTTCTCTCACGATGGCTGCGGGAGCACCTTCCTAATCATCTAGCTATGCAACGGACGTTAATAAAACATAGTCCTGCTAAGTTTAAATGGACCATTGCATTAAATTAAAATTATATTTCATTACAGGTATTATAAATACATTTTAGCTGCCCTATGTTGAGAGACGGCACATTTCGTCACCGCTAATGATGATGATGACGATGATGTGATTAATGATGTTGATGACGATGGCGAGTATAGCGGGTAGGTAGGTATTGGCACGCAGGTGGTTCGAGCGGGAAAAAGTCATTGACGGTCTCACGCATGCGCAACAATTCATGTTTTGAGGCTTGAGCAAGCCTTCGACTATTGTTGAAGTTGAGTGCAGAATGACTGATACGCATGATTTATGCTTTCAATCAATAAACGCTTTCACAGTGAAATCAATGAGTTTAAAGAAGATATCAATCTAGAGTTCGGAAATAGCTGCCGAGACATCAAATGGTTGATAAAAGAAAGCGTCCATACTTGGCAAGGGAAGTCTTTGTTGTCGTCGTTGATCAGTTCATCCTGCATTGGATGAATTGATCCTGAGAATCAAGATGGAGAGAACGAACTGAATGGAGTGGATAAATGTAAGCCATTTTCCGCTTGGTTTGGCTGAGGTGAAGAGGAGGAGGAGGGAGATTGGCTGATGGAGAAGGACAAGTATTGACGTCTGCTTCGAATCATCCATTGTGAGGTCATGCGCTGTTGAATAAACCTGGTTGTCGATAATTGTTTCGGAGAGTTTAATTAATTTTATTACTGGTTTCGATCAATTTAATTCACGTTATTATGATTATGCATTAATAATTGTGACGTTTTGTTTTATCAGAAATGCATCAGATTTTGATTAACTTTATTAAATGCTATTAAAAAATTAATAAATATCGTAAATTTAATGATTAGCAGACATTCAACACTTTGAAAGAAAGATCTTCGAAACAGTTTTTCACTTTAATAATATTAATCACTAAATGACTCATTTTAATATTATGATTAAAATTTATTAAAGCATCAACATTTAATTATTATGTAGGTTTTACTGCTAACAGTGAAAACTCAAGATTGAATTAGTCTTTCCTAGCATATAATTACAATTATAATGTAATTCTTGGATGTTATGATTATAAATAATAAAATTAAGTGACATACAATGTGTTGACCTCATAATGGATCTCAACACTTTTGAACGACCTTTTTCTGAAAATTCATTTTAAGGAATCACAGAGAAATATGATTCAACGGCACAGAAACTGACTTATTTCACAGAAATAATCACAGACATCATAATAATTGTCATAATTATTTCATGATCTATAATTACTGGCCTTAATTACCTAAGTTTAATAGTTGTGTCACAAAAGAAAGATTTTTAAAAAGCAAATGCAAAAGAGAGATAAGAGTAAACTGAAGAGGGGCAATAAAAAACCCCGCTAAGAATCAATGGATTTATTGGTGACTGACACGATTGATTTGTAGCACTTGATTATCGCAGGTGTTTGTAAGTGAAAATATGTTCTTCGTTGAACAAATATTTCATCTGAGATTGTAATTTTGTAGTATTTTTATTTGTAAATGTTTAAATTATTAAGAAATGTTAGTTTTAGAAATTACACGTTCAAGGCTCATCAGCCATTCTATGACCTTCGATTTAAAAAAAAAATCACAAAACATTTAAAACACAAATTTAAAAAATAATAAAAATATAACACAAAAAACAATGTTAAAATCAGGACCAACACAAAAATGTAAATCTTACAAAACAAAGTTATAAAGTAATTACTCTCACGATTACATTTGCATTCAGAAATATCATCTGTAAAGTGTTAATTTCCTTAAATGTCATCGAGGCAATGATGATGTCTCAGGAAATCACAGTCAAGGGATATTGGACATGTCGTGTTGACTGCCACCGATTGAAACTTTACCTCTGCGTTCATCGTCACCCACTGTGTGACTTCCTCGTGGCTGCTTGTCAGGGACGGATAGATCGAAGATGACGAACAGACTTCCTACCTGTAGTCGATCTCAATTAACACCTGTCTTATCGAGAGTTTACGGTGCATTTATAAAAATTTTTTTTATTAAAGATTTTCAATTTTCTTATTATAACGATGTTCGTGTTTTTTTCAAATTCACATATTTTCAAATAATTGTAAATTGTTTGAAATTAAAAAAAAATGATGTATTTAATATTATAATTATTATCCGAAAAGATGTGATTTAATAGTCTCCTCATATTAGTTGACATGGTGGCAACATTTTGAGTGTGTAATTAAAGTTGTAATTGCACCCCTCATCATCATCGTCATCGTCGTCATCGTTATCGTCATGTTGATAAAACTAATGATTGGACATAATTAAAATTTGACTTAGAAAACTGATCGACGGAAATCCCAACATTCGTTTTGATTCACAACTTTTAACCAGTCGTAAAATCGAGATCGTCGTCCAATTAGATATCACGATGAAAATCAAAATTTTAGAAAATCTCTCGACAATTTGTAGTAATTGCATCCACTGAGCAGACTTGAAATAGGACAGAGCAATTACTGAATTATTAATAATATTAATATTAGTAATAATATTGTTTTAGAGAAAGAATTTGTCTCATTAAGGGACAATTGAAAAAAACAATAATTATGCTGAGACTGAGAAGAAACAAAAATGCGGTTGATTTTATCATTAACAAGAAATTGCTTGAAAGCAAATGAAGATTGTATGGGAAAATGTGTATGTAGACCAAAATACAAAAGATTCGACGAACAGTTATATACACCGACCAAGCCAAAGGACTCAACATTTTTGATTTTGATTTCGAAAATTCATAATTTTTTTTTATAAATAAATTTTGTTAATGCTTTCTTTGTAACAGTCCAGCAGCTGTATGTCTTTCTTTCCTAAAGAAATCGACATAAACTGTTCGTTTAGATGAAAAAAGTCAAAACATGCAAGTGCTTGAGTTAGAGAGTCTGGTTGACACGAGATGACCTTGCAGGTTCCGTTCAGTCAAAATTCGCTTACAAGCAATAGTACAAAACTTCAAGTAATTGAAAGTCAGAATAATGATGTAGCACCTGCAGAAGCTAGGGGATATGCTTGTAAACATTCGACTCTGGAAGTTTTGTGCCATTCTGACCAGCATGGATGAAATCTTATCAGCATCATGCACCATCTGTCACAGGAATTACGGAGCAGCAGCCTTTATTATGTGGTAGCAAGTGGCCCAATATATGCAACCAAAAAGACTCTGACTAAACTGCGAACTAAAGAGTCATGGTCAGAAATACTTAAAGAGGCAGACAAACTGAGTGATATAATAGGTTAAGCTGCTCATGAATAAAAACCTTGAAGTATTATTTTTAGAAATTCGAAGCTGGATACATACTTTATGTTTTTATCAGTAAGACAGTGACGTCCAACTACAGAGTGCCGAGGTAAATCTGTTAAAATGAACATGTTCTTTGCAACATTAGAAAGGATGTTAAATGAATTCGTTAAGAGGTTTATCGACAGTATTGATATATTAAGAGCCACCTCAGTTTTCAATCCATGTCGTGAAGAAAAGTATTAACGTAAAATTTATTCATACTATCGCTAACCTTTACCAGACTGTAGGAATCACTGCCTACACTCTTGAGTCACAAGTCGCAATGGCCTAAGTACTGACAGACTGTCAACCGATTAACCCTAAATATATCAACGTATTCCATGACATCTTGTCAGTATCACATAAATGCGTTCAAAAACGCATAACGATTAATAAAACTGGTTAACATTGTTTTGCAGCTTCAAATGAGCGGATGTTTTCAACTCTTGGTCGTGTTAAAAACTATTCAAGAAGTTTCTGTGACAATGAACGACTGAGTGGCCTTTTAGTTCTTTCATGTTTTACTGAGGATGCCAAACATCTCAATCTTTCGTTAGTGAATGATAACTGCGCGAAAATGAAGCCACGTAGATATCCACTGATTCATTAACATTAGGCATTTTACATTTCTGCTTACTCAATGTATTTCATACTCTTTTATTGATCATATTTTGCAGTTTGCTTCGTACCATTTTCATGGTTGTAGTATGGTTGTGAACCACAACTTGTGGTAGTAGTGGTGGCTGGATTGATGGTGGTTTGTCCCAGTGGTTTTGATTGGTTAAAATAGACTTCTCCCAACAAGTAACAGCTAGTATTAAATAAATGTTAATTTATCAATTAAAATATTTTTATAATGTTACTTGGTTATTGATGGTGATGGTTGTAGCAATAGAGGTGTTGGTGTTGTGATGGTTTCTACAGCATTAATAGAGATACCTCGTGCCCGAAAAAGATACCAAATATAATGAAATATAATTTAAATTATTTTAGCAATATAAACTTAATTAATTTCCAAAAACTAAGTTTACAACAGTATAAAACGTATTGAGTTATTTAGTGAAGTTCTTCATTCATAGTCTTCTCGAATACTTTAAATGTTCTCATATGATGGGCAAACCAAGACCTAATAAAGAACATTGATGACGACTATGACTATGACGAGGATGACAACGATGGCGATTGATGATGATAATGATTCTTGCATCAAGTAACCACAGCAGGATATTATTTCAAATCATTTCACGATTAAGTCCCTGATTACCATCTTCTTTATAACCATCGTATTTTAATTACCACAATTATAAGACCTTACATATATGTTTCACCTTCCTTGTTTCTTCAATACAAAGTGCCCTTCTGACAACAAAGCAAAACAAGAGTGACTAACAATAATGATGACGATGATGATGATGATAATAGTAATAATAATAATAACATCAGACAAGATAATAATATTAATAGGCCGCTTATCGATGTCTCGTAAACTTATTTTTAATACATTATTATATTTTAAATTACTTTTTAATTGCATTTAATAACTTAATTATTTAAATATAATTTATTTTTTGTTATTAATAGACTTATTTAATTTATTATTAATTTGATAATTTGTTTTTTTATTTATCATAAATTAATTTGATTACACACATTGTTTGCATCCAACAATATTTCAAACTCTTTGCAGCTTTAAAATCCTCTATGCACTTGAAATAATACGATATTGTTTAATCCTTCATTTTTTAAAATTAATTCTGAAACTCGAGTATGTGAATGATTGTATTATGTTGTATTGTATGTGAATGATTGTATTATGTTGTATTGTATGTGAATGATTGTATTTGCAAGATAATTTACTTACAAATAAATTGCAACACTTAACGGATCATCGTGTCGCACAAATAAGAATGTAATTATCAATTTCTCCCAGTTCATTAGAGCATTAAGTTTTTAGTAACTGATTGTCACAACAAGTACAATTACAGGGCAATTATATCAATGACTAGCTAATTGTTTCATCAAGAGAAAATAAATCATGAATTTCCAGGGTCACGCATCGTGTGACATCGGAACAATTTTTGTGGCATCGGACCTGTGATTTGATGTCATACTCGATCGTGAGAGTTTTACAAGTGTAACTTGTAATCACTTGTAATGATTATCATAGCGCTTTCTAGCGATCATATTTCAGCGCAAATAATACAAATGTGCTTAGCTTATTATAGTAATTATTAAAAACTTAACTGTTAAATTAGTTAATTATTTTCGAATTCACTATTTTTACCATTTCAGCATATAAGTTACGTTATTACAAGCAGCTGCATGACCTCAGAATATCACGAAGCATCACAGGCAAATGGATGTACTTTTTGATCGTTGTGAATGTGACTTAATTAATTATCGAAACGAGATCATTTTAAAGCTATTACATTGCATTTTGATTTAAATATTTACATTAAAAAAGTAAATACAAATAAAATCAAATTATTTTTTCAGTTGACCATCACATTGTAATGTTTTATAAAAAAATAATTATTTAGTATTAATTATTAGTTTCCAGGTTGAATTACCAGGTTAGCATGGTGTTAAGTTGGTTTAAATCTTGACTGATTTTTAAAAGGCGATTTCTCATCACTTAATTGAGTTGACAAATTTTGTGTCAGCATTACGTCTCGACTATGAATCAGGATTTATAAATTTAAACTGTCTTACTCAGGGTTGCCAGTGAGATTTTTGAAGAAAGACCAGATCGTCCGCCCAAAAAACCAAGAAAAGCCCAGACCATATTAAACCAGCTTTTCTTGTCAATTATTATCATTTTTTAATTACTATTTGTGTTATTACACATGGCCATGTGTTCCCAATTAAGTAAAGATCAGATTATTATTGAAACAAGTCAAGCAGAACTTTATTTTATTTCAAAAGTTCAACAGAGTCAATGCCAGAAATTGTCATAAATATCAAAATTAAATAAAGATTAGATTAATAATGAAATGAATTAATTGGGGTCGATTGACGTTCTTGTCGATGGTCTCTGAGACGCTAAGAATTCGATAATTTTTCAAATATTTTTTAAAAACATTTTTGATAAAAATATATCTTTAGCTCTACATATAATTTTGATTAAGATATTTTCTTAGTACAAACTATTTTTGTAATCCAGCCTTCTGTAATGTGGTACGCGGTGGTAATGAGCTATACGTTCGCAACCAACTTGCAGGCTGTCACAAAATTGGCGAAACACATAATAACTGTGGTCTGAACTTTGTAGAAAAGGTAAGACCAATTTCTTTGAAACTTGATTATTACTTTTCACATTTCC
The DNA here is from genome assembly GCA_021613335.1 of Whitmania pigra. NCBI lineage: Eukaryota > Metazoa > Annelida > Clitellata > Hirudinida > Haemopidae > Whitmania > Whitmania pigra. Next base: position 1,460,761 of record JAJTWR010000021.1, read on the forward strand.
TATTGCACAAATGATATGATCACATTAATTTCTCTCGTTTTCTATTAAATTTTTGTTTGGTGTTGAGGGTGATTTGCTCTGGCAGACTTGTATTTTCTTACTAAAACTACATAAAATTTTCAAATAGAATGTAAAATTTCAATGTAAAAAGGGCTTGAATGTAATCTCTAAAATATTTAGAAGTCAAAGGCATAACAGCGGCAATGAAGTTAACTGAATGAAAGGTAGCCCAATCAATTTTATTGTTGGAGTTGCCAAAGCAATAAATCGAGTTGCCTGAATGACCGGGCGAAAGGATATGAATGGTTTTGATAGCAACTTGCTAGTAGTTGATTACCTGAATAATTATTTTTCATTCGTAAGTAAGAACTGCTTCGAGTAAATGTTTTTAGGGTTGAAAAGTAGGTTGTTATTATGAAAAACATTGTACGAGGCCAGTTGAACTACGGCAATCAATCAAAAATATTAGTCGCCGAGCTATTTTGGTTTGAGTTATTGACAAAATCTTCCTTCGACAGCTGTGTTAGCGTTTTCCTCATAAAATCAGAGATGCTATCTCTTGGCATTACAAAGACAAATGCAACTGAAGAATGGCCCATTTAAGTTTGCAAATTGAGTAACTTCTAATGCAAATCTGTCTCGTTGAAGCAGAAATGAAATAAATATAATATAAACTATAAATACTATAGGAACTACAATAGGAAAATAGATAAAAATTCAAACAGTTTTTCGATTTTAATTTTGGAGTTTTAGGAATTTGTTTAGTTAGTAACTCAATCAAATATTCCAGCCGAAGAAAGATATTGTTAATTTAGTTTCAAGCATACAGATTAATCGAACATAGATTGTAACATTAAAATACATGGTATTAGCAATTATCGTCTCAATGACCATATTCTACAAAATCTAACTGTACCCTAAACATGCTACTAAAGCAAACAAGTAATCATCAGAAGCAAATTATGTGCTTCAACTTGTATCAGTTTCCTTGTTCAGCAACCAGTAGGTGATCATAAATCCCTTCCCCTGAATTAGAAATTTAATTTTACTAATTAAATTAGTTTACAATTTTCAAAATATTTAAAAAAGAATAAATTTTAAAACTATTATTAATAACTGACTTTTAGTTCAGTTGGTCCTCTTAACTCCACAACATAACCAGGAAACCTCATCAATTCATCTTTGGCTGGAGCACTCAAGTGGATTTTTAGACCTGAGTTCGTCCATTTTAAGACGATTTGCATAAAATTTCATAAAAAATGAACACCACACACTCCAAATTATACGAAGTTCAGTTATTTTGCAATTTAAAACATTTAACCAATCTAGGTATAATTTCTGTATAAAAAACCTTCTCCAGTGGATTCCATGCGGGAGGCTGTGTTAACTGTGTCACCAAATAAACAATATCTGGGCATCGTGTGTCCTACAACTCCTATATTTTTAAATAAATTAATAATTGTTTTTAATTACAGAATTATTTTAAATCAACTTATTCTTGTAAATAACTTGTTTATAATAAAAGTGCACTTAAATGAAACCTGCAGCACAGGGTCCTGAATGGATTCCAATTCTCAACATGAGCATCATGTCAGGTCGGTGCTTGATCTTAAATGTTCGTACGACTGACAGAAGATCAAGCGCCATGTTGCATATTTCAACCGCGTGTCTGTCTGTTTCCTCAGGCAAACCACCTACCACCATGTAAGCGTCTCCTATCGTCTCAACCTGTCAATCATGTGATCGGTATTTATTAAAATTATTTGGTAAACGACATGGAGATTATTTAAATAAATAATACATTAAAATAATACCTTAATTGGAGATCAAATTTCAATTTTCAGAGTATTAATGATAGATTAAAATATTTCACCTTGTAAACGTTGTGTTTGGCAATGGTGTCATCAAAGGTTTCATAAAGATCATTGAGCAGATCAACAATTTCCATGGGTGAGCTCTCTGAGGAAAGAGTTGCGAAATCTACGATATCAGAGAAGTACACAGTGGCCATGTCGTAAATACGAGGCTCCACCTTGCGACCAGCTTTCAACTCTTCAGCAACATAACTTCGAGGTCGAAAATCGTACAACATGTTATATTTGTTGCATGATAATTGTTATATTGTATTTATTGTAATTTTTGAATATAATTCACATTAAAATAAAAATATAAACATTTTCTGTAAAACAAACACACCGAGGCAACATCATGTGAAGAAGGAGGTCAGTTTTCTTTTTTTCTTCCACCAATTTCTCAGTTCTCTGCTGGACTATCGCTTCCAGGTTCTTGGCATATTTCTCAAGTTTATCGAGCATGTTGTCGACAATGTTTATGTTTTCCCTGATCGCGAATCAATTTGTTGCATTTAGAAGTTACTTCCATTTTGCATCTAATTTGATAAAAATGTACATTTTTGTTATTGTGAGCAGGTCTTTCTTAATTTCTTCGAACGTAGGACGATTGACTGGATTTTCTTCCCAGCACTTACGAACCAAACCGAAAAGGGCAGGGTCAATATCAGGTTCAAGATCCAGCGAGTCAAACGATGGTCGAAATGTTATTTGGTCGTTATTTAAAAGTTTTTCGACAATTTCTGTAAAAGTTTGAAATAACTGATACGCGTATTGATGTCAAGCGCTAAATTTTAATTTTACCTTCGTGAGCAATGCCATATGAGTCATAGGGCCATACATTCGTCAGTGTCTCATAAGCAAGAATGGCAAAGCTGTATACGTCACCCTTTTGGCTTCCCTGGCTCAGCAAATTTCTTCGTAGAAATTCTGGTGCCTTCCACAATTGTTTCTTATAAAAATCCATTTTGGACGAATCTTCTTGCTCATATTGCATGAAGGGTGACATGCCGAAACCCGTGACCTGAACAATCCACCTGTTTGTTACCGTGCAAGCGTCGGTAGTCAGGCTACCATGGTGGTTTATGAAGGATTTGTGCAGGTAAGCCATCCCCTAGTGAAACGAGTTACTATTAAAAGGAATTTGAAGTACAGTGGCATTTCGCTTAACGAGCATCGTATATAAGGCGCTGGTTCCTTAACGCGCCACCCCGTCATAACAGACCGGCGACAAAATAGCCTCGTCAAAATAGCCTCGTCAAAATAGACCCGTCAAAATAGTCCCGTCAAAATAGCCCAGGACAAAACAGACTCGCCATAACAGTCCCGACAAAATAGCCCTGTCAAAATAGCCCCGTCAAAATTGCCCGGCGTCAAAATAGATCAGGACAAAACAGCCCCGACAAAACATCGGTAAAATTGGTTCATTGTTAATTTGTTACATGTTCACATGACGTGATGATAAGGTGAGTCCGATAAGCTGATTCACTTTGTGTGGCTCGAATATGTTGTATGTCAATCGATAACATAGATTAAATTCCAATTCAAACCCTTCATTGAACACATTGCAACTCGGGGAAGGATCAAAAGAAATTAAACGATCAAAGTAACTTTCGTGACTTAATGAGTGTCTGGTATATTCTTTTTGTGCAGATTACACACGTTGATTGTCAATCGGTAATTTATATTAAATACCAACTTGAAAAGTCTATGTAAACTAAGAAAGTAGCCGGAATCTTAATAATATTTTAGACGATAAATCTTCCACTTAATGAAATTCCGTGATACCAATTAAACTCATAACGGTCATAAAAGCATTCAAACCACAAACTTCGAATTAAATTTGGAATCAGTTATCAGTTAATGTATTCAACTCACAAAAATTTTGTTTAATATATTGACGGGGCTATTTTGACGGGGCTGTTTTGTCCTGGGATATTTTGTCGCCAAGCTATTTTGACGGGGCTATTTTGTCGCCGGGCTGTTATGAGGGGTTACCCCTTAACGCAAAACGAACTCGTTTGACAACATTTTGGATACAGGCTTTCTCCGAAAATAAGGCGGTGTCCTATTGATTTTTGTTCAAAAAAAGGGTGCTAGGGTTTATTTTCGCATGCTGTATTACATTATATTAAATTTTCATTACACAATTTAAAATAGAAATCTGTTGGAAAATATGTTCCGCATAACGAACCCCGAATAAAGCGCATGGCGATGAAACGAATTGCGTTTGTTAAGCGGGATAACAATATAGTGCATTTAATTATGTCAGCATTAAGTGCCGCGTTGATAAAGCAGAAAGGGGTTCTGACTTTTATGACATCGTAGAGGAATGATATCCTGAAAGAGCATTCCAGTTTCAGTTCTCCATTGTGAAGAATTTCCTGAAATCAAAATGACATTATTAAATGTAATTGGACAATTAAATGCTGCTGCAAGTTAATTAAATTTAATGCGCAGCTGCGCAAGCATTTGACAACAAACTGTTCAGCACCTCCAAGGAACCTCTGCTGCAATGTTGCACCACGAAGTAGAAGCAGTCATTTTCCACGAATGCTCCGACAAACAAAACCAGGTTGTCATGTTGGAGTTCCTTCAGCTGTTTGAATTAATAATTTTAAGTTGTAATTTGAATATGAATTTGTCGTTATTAATAATTTTTCAATAAACCTTGTCTATAACAGCATTTAAATACACACAATAATAATAAAGCTTATTAATTAAAGTTAAAATTAAATATTAACTTTTTCCAAAGGTCACCTACATATCTCGATCTGCGTCTGAAAGAAATTTTCTACTCCAACAAAATGAAATGACCACGCAAACCTTTTTCAGATGGGTTTGATGCAGATGTGACATTTTTATGTCCTGCTTTGAGACAAGAGTCACGTTCACCATCATTCCCCTGTAATTTGCTTTAGTTTCTTTGTTATTAATATTCATTTCTTCTTTGTCAGTGCAACTATTCGGCGTCTTCAAGTCTTCTTTGTTTTCAGAATTGAACGATTTCTAAGGCATGTTTTTTATGAAAGTTGTTTAGTACTGAATGAGTTGTAATCTTTAATGCAATTCATGTAACTAACATTTCTTGTTTGAAAGAGAAATTCAAGTTCAGAGCTATTAAGTTTCCAACTGTTGCTCAAAGCTTTGCTCCGATTGAAATGAATTCTTTTCGAAATGTTAAATGCTTACAAATTGGTTATATAAGATTATTTTAACAGAATCCTACTTGATGATGAAGCTGATAGTTACCACGATGACGATAGTCACAAAGACGCATATCAGGATAATTGTCACTTTACTTCCTTGGAAACAAATAACTTTAGTGCACAACTTATTAATTCTGCTTAATGCTTACTGACTTTTTTTTTTGAAATTTTAATTTGGAGAATCGCATTTAAAATTTGATTGCATTAGTAATAATTTCGAATTTTTGCATATTGAGAAATAAGAATGAAATGGCGTAAAAAACCTAACGTTTTTTACGTAAGAGGTATGCGACGCTTTTCTACAATTGATTTTACTCTACATGTGGTTTATTATTTTATTTACATTTAAAAGGCTAATCATTATCAATAATTTAGTTATTATTTAGTATAGTTCAAATTAACTGCCTTCTGTCGGACAAAGTTCATCAGAGAAGCCACATGGAGGTACATCGGGTGGAGGCTTCATCGAGGTTCCCCATGAAATATCCCCTACCGCGATCATCTTCAAACATTAAACCAATTAAGGCTATGATAACAGTGACTAACTAATCAATTAACTCGAAATAGAAATCTAGACTTGTTTAATAAAATAATTTGTTAAAATATTAATAAACTGAATTATAAGAGAATTACTTTGTAATTGTAACGAATATCTGAGATGAGTTCATACATAGGATCGAATGTCAAATCATGAGGTCCCATCGACCAAAACAGAAAAGGTACGACCCTAACGCCGCCGTCATCGAATGACATGGACTCAGATTTACCTGTAATAAATATAATTTAGTAAATTTATTCTTAACATTATTATTATTATCTAATTTCAATATAAAAATTAATATAATCCTAAAGTCTCCTAAGAGTTAGGTTAGAAAATGCATAAATTAGTCAATTGAATGAAAGGCGTACATTTCAAAATGTCGCCCATTCTTATAATAATAATATAATAATAATAATAATAATAATAATAATAAGAATAATAATAATAAGAATAATAATAATAATAATAATAATAATAATAATAATAATAATAATAATATATAATAATAATAATAATAATAATAATAATACTAATAATAATAATAATCATAATAATAATAATAATAATAATAATAATAATATAATAATAATATAATAATAATAATATAATAATAATTAATAATAATAATAATAATAATAATAATAATAATAATAATAATAATACTACTTTCCAAAGATTTTATTTAGCCCTCTGACACTTTCTAGAACCATCATTAAAAAAAACATCACCCGAATATTTAAAGTCCTCATACGGGTCAGGGATCACCCAAGGACCATAATATAAATATTTTGAGTTCGAATAGAAGTATTGAAATGGTTAAATAAATTTTCGAAATATTGTCATGAATTATTGAAAGTGTTTTTTGTGCGTCCTCTTTGGCCCTTTCGTCTGTGTTTTCTCCAGGTACTATGCTTGAAAAATTTCCAGATCTTATATGTCTCCTGTAACACCTTAATGGATATCCACATAAGAAGTCTTCTTGTGACCCCATGTGCTTTCCAAAACTCCCAGGACTTCAAAGACACCGCGCCCCTCCAATTCAATATGAGAGCTGTGATCAGCCCTTTCTGTTTCTCCACATTGGCAATCGGATTGTTTTGCTCCATCCATCTATGAATATCAGGTTTGTCATATTTGTTCACCTTGAATTCATGCCATCGGTCTAGTCCCATTGTATCTTTAATAATCGCCACATCGCAAACGATGTATTCTGTCTTATTCCAAGCGCAAAGATCTGGAATTCTCGTTCCTAGTACCGTTGGGATTCTGGGTTCCAATTTCGTTGCGTATCCCTTCTCCTTCAATCTGCTCTCAAGCATTCTCACTATGGCGTCGTGCCTTGCGTGGCGTGGACCGTTGGTTCTGTGGCAGTTCTGAATAATGTGGCCCAGAGACTCGACCTCTTCACAGCCGGCATCGCAAGTAGTGTTGGCCATTGGATTTTTTCTTGCCGATCGCAGTTTGTTATGAAGGACCGCAGCACGAACCCTCACGCATTGCATGAACTTCTGGGTTGGCATCCTGTCAATGCCATCAACCAGCCATTCGCTGGGAACAACAGCACTCATGAAGGACCTTAGGCCATAACCATCCACTGTTTGATAGAGTTGCTCCGCAGCAATCACTTGTCGGAGATTTGATGACTCCGCAGTCCCCTTGTTCGGCTGAGGTTTCCCGAATCTTCTCACTTCGCTCATAACAGTTGTGTTGTGATGCAACAATTCCGTAAGGAATTCGTCTTCGTTATGCTTTGCTTGTTGTATAACTTTGGTCATTCTTTGGATCCTGACATTCGGAATCCAACTTTTCAGCTGGAGAACCCCCAGACCCCCAAACCTGACAGGGGCATGTAAAAACGCATTCACTGTGTCTTTTGGCAATCGCAGCCATCTTCTTACTGCACCTCTGATTGCAACGTCGGCCGCTTTGAGGGCCTTAAGGGAAATTTTGTCAAAGGTGAGCCCGTGAACCAGACTTGGCAACAAGTGCTTCTTCAGAATGAATAATCTCTGACAAGGCTTGAGTGGAGCACGCGAAATGGAGTGAAGACCCTTCTGAATTCTTTCGCCCAACGAGGAATATTTCATACGTGGTCCTATTTCAACACCTAGATATTTGTAGGTGTCTGTGATGCTGAGAGCCTTGATTTCCCTTTCCTGCAGTTTCAAGTAAGGTGTGGGATTAACTATCCACTGCTTGCGTTTGCTGATAATTTCGGTTCTCATCGAGGCACATTTTCCTGGATTCATGATGAGACCGACTTTAGCCATTTCTGTCTCCAGTTGTCTCAGCATCATTTGCATTCCAATGTCGGTTGAGGACAGCAGAAGGAGATCATCTGCGAAGGCAACATAATTACACTTCTGTGACCCAGATCCTGCGGTGACGCCGATAGAACTGTCCATGTTGCTCATGAACATGTCAACGACCGCGTTGAAAAGCATAGGAGACATTGGGTCTCCCTGTCTCACTCCTCTACTAACCGGAATTGCCTCACTGAGTCCTTTCTCCATTTTCATGTAAACTTTGCTGTTGCTGTACAAGCTCGTCAGGTATTTGGTCAGCATTGGGGGGGGTGCCGAGGCGCCGAACGGCTATCAGGATGGAATGATGGCTCACTGAATCGAAAGCCTTTGCCACGTCTACAAAGGTCATGTTCAATTTTTTCCTTTCCTGTCTTTTTTTATCGATTAGTGCTTTGACAAACCACACGTTATCACCGAGACCATCGCCGTTTCTGAACGCTTTTTGTCGAGCAGATATTGGCCAAAACTGCAGCATTCTTTTGTTGATTATCCGATGAAATAATCGGCTCATGATGGGACTGACAGTTATGGGCCTAAATTCATTCGGGGCGGATGGCTCTTTGACTTTCGGAATGCAACTGACGATTCCCTCCTTGAATGGAGATGGAGGGAGACCAACAAACATCCATAACGTCATGTGAACAGCGCAATCAATAAATTTAATCCCTTCGAGATGTTTTTTCTTCATTCCATCCAGTCCTGGAGCGGCATCTTTCAAACCCTTCCAAGCTATTTTGACCTCACCGCATGTTATTGGAGCCTCCAAATCATAACATGGTCCCGTTACTGGTGCCACGGGTCTTTCATCTCTGACCGATTCACTAGAAAACACCTGTCGCCAATACTCGACCAACTTATCGTGAGGAAATGGTTTCTGTTCTTCTCCATAATCCTCATTGAGAACCGACTGTGAACCCTTCGTTGGGTTCTTTTTCATCAGGGTTTGAAGCTTCTTTCTTTGTTTTTGTCGATCTTGAGTTCTCAATTCTCTCTTGGTTGGTCTTGTCTTGGTCACGAGAAATGTCCTGTTACCTCCTTGGTTATTGTTTTCTTTTCTATTCTGGCGGATCAGTTTTTTCTTTTCGCGACCTCGGGTTGGTCGAACATTCCTCGCTTTGCTACTTTTCATCAGGCCCCCAATCCACACCAGGTACTCACTGTCTATCAAAATTTGCTTTGTTTCTGTTGGTGTTGATTGGTTCAACAGGCAAGACAATTCCTCAGCCGAAAGATTTAATAGCTGGTAGTTGCCAATCACAAATTGTTTTAAACATAAGCCGCTACCAACATCGTCTGTCTCCTGCACATCCGGAATGGGATTAATCAATATTTTGGTCTGATTACGTGATTCCGTTGTTCTTTCTAATATAAAGTCGTTGTAGAAGGTTCGGTATTGCTGTTTATTTCTAACCCTCCTGATACTATTCACCGACATGTTTGGCAGATGTTGGTGCAGAGACACGTTTATTCGTTTCTTTTCATTCGATTTTAACTTCCATTCTGCCTCCGCTATCTGAGTCCAAACGACTGTGTCCTGTGAGGGAGGAATCACACTAACAAGGGCATCGTTTGTAAAGTCAGCACCATCTTCTGCAACGTCCTTCATTTTCCCTTCTCGTCGATTCTGAAGTAGTTTTCTGTAAATTTCTTGTCTTCTATGACACTTTACAGCCTCCAATGTGCGGTGTTGAAATCTCTTGTGAGCCTCCACATTGATATTCTTACAACCATTTTCAATCAGCTCCAGTTCAATTTCTGCCAGCATGTTTGTAATGTTGTAACGATAGGGGATCTTTGTTTATATGGCGGCGTTGAAGTGCGGAAAATAAAAAGGAACGGTTGTTGGTTTTTCACGAACAAATTAAACGATAGAACATCACATTGGCGACGAGAATTTCGAAACGGACCTTCGCAAATAGTTTGCACCAATTTTTATCGACAAAAATCGGAAGTTTGTTCATTTTGGATAGACGCTGTTGTCTGGCCTCCGAGCGTTATCGAAGTCATCGAAAGCTACTATCGATAACACCATTATCTAATCCATGGCTGAAGCACTACCAACGTTTCCGTCGTTTGTAGTCTATTCACACGACTCAGCAGGAGTTCGATGGACAAAGTGGGTTTCTCGCTTTCGCAACCTGATGGTGGCCGTAAATATTGTTGATCGCAAACGTCAAAGAGCTCTCCTACTCCACTACGCGGGTGAGGAAGTCAACGACATCCTTGATACTCTTCCAGATGCCGAAGCTGCAGAGGGAGAGGATCCGTTCGAAAAGGCTGTCACTGCTCTCAACAAGTTTTTCACACCAAAGCAAAACGTCGAATACCAGATCTACACGTTTCGACAATCTAACAACAAAAACAGATGAACCACTAACAGCCTACTACACCCGTTTGAAACAACTGGCAACCTCATGCTCTTTCGACAATGTTGATCGTGAGATAAAATCTCAAATCATCCAAGGTTGTTTATCAAGTACACTACGCCGTAAAGCCTTATGTGAACCTGACATGACTCTCACTAAACTCATAGATGTTGGTCGTAGTTTAGAACTCTCCGATATCCAAGCAAAAAGTATGGAGAATGAGCATGTTAACAAACTGAGTCTGAATCGCAATAAGCAGATTTGCAACAATTCCAAGAAAACAGCTGACGTGAAGTGTCACAACTGTGGTGGCACATGGCCACACGAGGGTGGAAAGACATCGTGTCCGGCGCATGGCAAGTACTGCAATTCGTGCAAGAAGCCAAATCATTTTGCGTCACAGTGTCGTTCGAAAGATGGTGCATCACAACAGCCGCCACATCAGCGACATCGCGACAGCATATCACATGATAGACCGCAAAGCCGACTGCCGAAAACCCGTCATGGCAAATACCATCGTGTTCGCCGTGTCAATGCCGACAGCAACGGAAGTTCATCTGACAACAGTGAACATTCATCTGAGCAGAGTCGTTATGTGTATGCACTGAGCGTTCATTCAAATCGATTGGACACCAAAAGAAATCTACCACACTTCTTAGTGAATGTAAACAACACTACAATCGATGTCATCGCAGACTCAGGAGCAAGTGTAAGCATCATGAGCCAACTCGATTTTTCTAAAATTAAACCTGTACCTCAGCTGCACAGCAACTACAAACAAGTATTTGCATACTGTTCGCAAAGCCCTCTCAAGGTGCTAGGGACTTTTCGTGCTGTGGTTAGATATAAAGACAGAAAGTCAGACACACTGTTCTACGTCATTGATAGCAAGGAAGGTTCTCTCCTAAGCTGGGAAGTATCTCAAGCACTACACCTACTGCACGTCGTGAAACCGATTGGTGAACGTACGACATCCACCGATCAGATCGTCAATGAACTCGTCACAGAATATGCTGATTTATTTCGTGGTGTCGGTAAGCTGAAGGACTTCCAAGTCAAACTACACATCGACAACGCCGTACAACCAGTCGCGCAGCCTCATCGTCGGGTGCCATTCCATGTTCGTCAACAGTTAGAAGATCAACTCAAGCATGACGAAGAGCTCGACATCATCGAAATGACAGAAGGAGCTACTCCGTGGGTGAGTCCAGTCGTCGTCGTACCCCAACCTAAGAGTGAAACTGGCCAAAAACGTGTGTGTGTAGATATGCGCCAAGCTAACACAGCAATCAAACGTGAAAGACACATTACGCCTACTATAAATGAACTGATCAGTGATCTAAATGGTGCAACAGTTTTCTCAAAATTGGATTTAAATCAAGGATATAATCAACTTGAACTTGCACCTGAATCACGTTACATTACAACATTCTCCACGCATGTTGGTCTGCGTCGATACAAACGTCTCAATTTCGGTATTTCATGCGCTGCAGAGATTTTCCAGAATGCAATCCGTGAGACACTCAGTGGATTAACGGGCGCAATAAACATTAGTGACGACATTCTTGTGTACGGTAGAACCGAGCAGGAGATGTTCAACAATCTGCGTGCCGTGTTTCAACGTCTGAGAGAAAAAGGGCTAACTCTTAACAAGCAGAAATGCGTCTATGCGAAGCGCACTCTCGAATTCTTTGGTAACGTATTCACTGAACGTGGCATCATGGCAGACCCGAAGAAGATTCAGTCAATTGTTAACATGAACATGCCAACCAATGCATCTGAAGTCCGCAGTCTACTCGGTATGACTAATTATTGTGCTCGTTTCATACCAAACTATGCTACAGTTTCCGAGCCACTACGTAGACTAAACGACAGGACAGGACACACCATGGCAGTGGACCAATGAGCAAGAATCTGCACTCGCACAACTCAAACAGAAACTATGCAATGCTCCCATAATGTCGTATTTTGACTCTGACAAGAAAAACAGAAATACACACTGATGCTAGTCCAGTCGGACTCGGCGCCATCTTGATTCAACGTGGAAATAACAACGAAGAACATATCATCGCTTACGCCAGTAGATCGTTGACTGATGTCGAACAACGATACTCACAGACAGAACGAGAAGCACTCGCAGTCGTTTGGTCTTGTGAACATTTTCATATATACATCCATGGCAAGCCAGTGACCATTCATACTGATCACAAGCCATTAGTCAGTCTGTACAACAATCCAAAATGCAAGCCGCCAGCACGCATCGAGCGTTGGGCACTACGCCTTCAACCATATGAGACAACCATCATCTACAGACCAGGTCATGACAATCCAGCCGACTATCTATCACGACATCCAACTTTGTCAAGTGACCGATCGAGTCGTGAAGAACAAATCGCCGAAGAGTACGTCAACTACCTCGTGGGTCATGCAGTACCGAAAGCTATGACTCGCATTGAAATTGCCACTGCGACCGTCAAAGACAAGACCACCGCTCGCTGTCATCGATGCGATCCGTACAAACGATTGGTCACACATCGCTAACATAAACACTAACGAGTTTGACACGTTCGCTAGAATGCGTGCTGAACTGTGTGTCAGTGGAGACAATATACTACTACGCAATAGCCGCATAGTTATTCCAGAGTCACTGAGGGAACGTGCAGTCAATCTCGCACATCAAGGACATCAAGGCATTGTCAAAACCAAAGCTTTGATTAGGGAAAAAGTCTGGTTTCCTGGGATCGACCGTTTGGAGGAAGAACGCGTCAAAGCATGCATTGCCTGCCAAATCGCCGTCGTCGCAACCCCGCATCGTGAACCACTACAAATGACCCAACTACCGTCATCACCCTGGAGTGAATTGAGTATTGATTTTGCTCAGTTAACAACTGGTGACTACCTACTCGTGGTCATTGATGACTATTCACGATTTCCTGTGGTTGAAATTGTTCAGTCAACCCAGCAGCCAGCCAGCGTGATACCAAAACTTGATCGCATCCTATCAGAATTTGGTTCGTGTGACATTCTGAAGTCGGATAATGGACCCCCCTTCAATGGTTTTGAATTCACCCGTTTTGCTGAATATATGGGTTTCAAGCATCGAAAGATAACTCCGCTATGGCCGCGTGCCAATGGTGAGGTCGAACGATTTGTGAAGACATTAAAGAAGGTTATCAAGACAGCGCAACTCGAACACAAGAATTGGTGTCAAGAACTGAACATCTTTCTTCGTCAGTATCGTGCCACGCCTCACAGCACAACTGGTCGTCCTCCTGCGACAATGCTGTTTGGACGTCCCTTCAAAACAACTCTACCATCAACAGAATCATCTACAGTCACTGATACACAAGGCGATAGAAAATTTCGTGAGCGAGATGCTCTCATGAAGTCGAAGATGAAGGACTACGCTGACAACAAGTCCTATGTCAAACCTTCATCAATCAGCGTGGGTGACACGGTCATTGTGAAACAACCAATCACACACAACAGATCACTCACACCGTACATGCCAGTACCACACACAGTTACGTCAAAGAACCACTCGATGATCACTGCTACACGCAACACTGACGGACAATCAGTCACCCGCAACTCGTCACTCTTCAAAGGAATAGACAACCGCTTGTCGGGTTATGCAAAATTCAAGGAACCATCCGAAGACGTGGTGGAAGGTGATGTTACATCCAGTGACGTCATGCCGCAAACTGCTCCGGAAGGCGAGTACAGCACACAGCAAGATCAGAACGTTGTACGCCGCTCCAAGCGTGAACATAAACTGCCTGCCCGCTTTGCAGACTATGTTGTGAACTAATATTTGACTAGGTTTTCCAAAAAGGGGAGGGATGTAATGTTGTAACGATAGGGGATCTTTGTTTATATGGCGGCGTTGAAGTGCGGAAAATAAAAAGGAACGGTTGTTGGTTTTTCACGAACAAATTAAACGATAGAACATCACAATGTTGGATTCCTCTGTTGACCACAAACATTTTGAATAAGTTTTTCCGGCTCTTTTTTCGTGATATTCGACGGGATGTTTTTGGTTCTGATGCAACTTTAGTCCTTTGGTTGTCTTAAATGAAGCCAAGCAATATTCACATTTCACTGAATCTTGAATTTCAGGATTTGGTTCTGAACTCTTCTGCGAGTCTTCTACCTTGACGACGACCTGTCTTGACCTCAGATTACGCACAATAACATTAGAACCGGTTTTGATAGACATTATTTAGGGAGGAAATAGTCGGTTTGAAGACAAAAATCCGAAGATTCTCAGCGGACGAAAACGTTAACGTTGTAAGTTTTGTCTTCAAATTTTCCCCGTTTCAACGAGTAGTTTCACCTTTTAACGAATGAAAGGTAGGGGACACGAAAAAACGAGATAATTAAGCTAAACCAGTGTATTTTCTAGCGATATTTTCACAAAAACAACGCACGAGAAACAAACCGGCCGCACCTCAGCTCTCTCGCTCGAAACTACTACTACTACTACTACTACTTTTCAAAGATTTTATTTAGCCCTCTGACACTTTCTAGAACCATCATCAAAAAAAAACATCACCCGAATATTTAAAGTCCTCATACGGGTCAGGGATCACCCAAGGACCATAATATAAATATTTTGAGTTCGAATAGAAGTATTGAAATGGTTAAATAAATTTTCGAAATATTGTCATGAATTATTGAAAGTGTTTTTTGTGCGTCCTCTTTGGCCCTTTCGTCTGTGTTTTCTCCAGGTACTATGCTTGAAAAATTTCCAGATTTATATGTCTCCTGTAACACCTTAATGGATATCCACATAAGAAGTTCTTCTTGTGACCCCATGTGCTTTCCAAAAACCCAGGACTTCAAAGACACCGGCTCTCCAATTCAATATGAGAGCTGTGATCAGCCTTTCTGTTTCTCCACATTGGCAATCGGATGTTTGTCCATCCATCTATGAATATCAGGTTTGTCATATTTGTTCACCTTGAATCATGCATCGGTCTAGTCCCATTGTATCTTTTAAATAATCGCACATTCGCAAACGATGTTATTCTGTTCTTATTCCGAGCGCAAAGATCTGGAATTCTCGTTCTAGTACCGTTGGTATTCTGGGTCCACGTCGTTGCGTATCCCTTCTCCTTTCCAATCTGCTTCAAGCATTCTCACTATGGCGTCGGCCTTGCGTGGCGCGGACGTTGGTTCTGTTGGCAGTTCTGAATAACTACTTTTCAAAGATTTTATTTAGCCCTCTGACACTTTCTAGAACCATCATCAAAAAAAAAACATCACCCGAATATTTAAAGTCCTCATACGGGTCAGGGATCACCCAAGGACCATAATATAAATATTTTGAGTTCGAATAGAAGTATTGAAATGGTTAAATAATTTTCGAAATATTGTCATGAATTATTGAAAGTGTTTTTTGTGCGTCCTCTTTGGCCCTTTCGTCTGTGTTTTCTCCAGGTACTATGCTTGAAAAATTTCCAGATCTTATATGTCTCCTGTAACACCTTAATGGATATCCACATAAGAAGTCTTCTTGTGACCCCATGTGCTTTCCAAAACTCCCAGGACTTCAAAGACACCGCGCCTCTCCAATTCAATATGAGAGCTGTGATCAGCCCTTTCTGTTTCTCCACATTGGCAATCGGATTGTTTTGCTCCATCCATCTATGAATATCAGGTTTGTCATATTTGTTCACCTTGAATTCATGCCATCGGTCTAGTCCCATTGTATCTTTAATAATCGCCACATCGCAAACGATGTATTCTGTCTTATTCCAAGCGCAAAGATCTGGAATTCTCGTTCCTAGTACCGTTGGGATTCTGGGTTCCAATTTCGTTGCGTATCCCTTCTCCTTCAATCTGCTCTCAAGCATTCTCACTATGGCGTCGTGCCTTGCGTGGCGCGGACCGTTGGTTCTGTGGCAGTTCTGAATAATGTGGCCCAGAGACTCGACCTCTTCACAGCCGGCATCGCAAGTAGTGTTGGCCATTGGATTTTTTCTTGCCGATCGCAGTTTGTTATGAAGGACCGCAGCACGAACCCTCACGCATTGCATGAACTTCTGGGTTGGCATCCTGTCAATGCCATCAACCAGCCATTCGCTGGGAACAACAGCACTCATGAAAGGACCTTAGGCCATAACCATCCACTGTTTGATAGAGTTGCTCCGCAGCAATCACTTGTCGGAGATTTGATGACTCCGCAGTCCCCTTGTTCGGCTGAGGTTTCCCGAATCTTCTCACTTCGCTCATAACAGTTGTGTTGTGATGCAACAATTCCGTAAGGAATTCGTCTTCGTTATGCTTTGCTTGTTGTATAACTTTGGTCATTCTTTGGATCCTGACATTCGGAATCCAACTTTTCAGCTGGAGAACCCCCAGACCCCCAAACCTGACAGGGGCATGTAAAAACGCATTCACTGTGTCTTTTGGCAATCGCAGCCATCTTCTTACTGCACCTCTGATTGCAACGTCGGCCGCTTT
>JAJTWR010000021.1:1482500-1527500 GCA_021613335.1 Whitmania pigra
ATTGCAGACCATTGGAGAGAGCCGTCGATGCTTTTGAAGAGATGGATATTCCGGTCACTGCGGATGAAATCATTCTGGCTGCAAAAATTTGAAAGATTCTGCTCCTGGTTTAGATGGAATGAAAAAAGTTGACTTGAACAAGATAGCCCCAGAAGACATGGCCATCCATATGACACTCTGGCTGTTCAATGGATGTCCCCCAGATGTGCTCAAAAAAGGAACTGTCACTTGTATTCCAAAAAAAAACAAGGGACACTCAATCCATTATTGGACCAATTATTGGCAGGTTATTCCACCGTGTGCTGAGCAGAAGAATGCTCACTCACTGGCCTCTTCCAAGTCGTCAGAAGGCTTTCAGGCACGGCGATGGCCTAGCGGAAAATATATGGCTCGTAGAAGCAATCATGCAGAAAAAGTGGGAGCAGAAACAAGGGCTGAACCTCACCTTCATTGACGTAAGCAAAGCATTTGATTCGTTTTCGCATCAATCGATTGTTAGAGCAGCCTACAGACTCGGAACTCCGCCATTCATGCTGAGATACATTTCAGAGGCTTATCGCAACTGCTCGGTCCAACTAAAGATTGGAGGAAAACTGAGTCACGACATTCCAGTGAACAGAGGCGTCCGCCAAGGAGACCCCATGTCTCCTCTACTTTTCAATGAGGTAATCGACATGGTGATGGCCGAAGTGGACCCTTCCATCGGTGTGACTGGCGACATTAATTCATCAGTCAGGTGCAATTACATGGCCTTTGCCGATGACTTGATTCATTTATCCTCCATGGATATCGGAATGAAAAGATTTCTGGAACAAGTTGAAGAGTCTTTAGCAAAAGTGGGATTGAGTATCAATGCTCAAAAATGCGCATCTCTGACGGCGGAAGTGCAGAGTAAGAATAATCCATGGATTGTCAACCCGGATCCTTATCTTGAAGTCAATCAACATAAAATTACGGCAATGAATATTCTTGATACCTAAAAGTACCTCGGGGCTGACATTGGTCCCAAGTTAAATATGCTTCAATAGGAGAAAAAATTCAAAATAAGTTGCGTCTAATATCCAGAGCTCCAAGGAAGCCCAATCAAAAACTTTACATCCTCAGGTCTCATTTAATACCAAGTCTTGTTCATTACCTGACCTTCAATAGCATTTCGTTGAAATCTCTCAGTGCTTCAGGATGAGTTTCTGCTTGATACGTTGAAGGATAACAGCGCAATTCTCTGCGAATACAGAAAGTTCGGAATAACAAAAGGACTCGCAGCTAAAAAACAACTGAAACACGAAACTG
Source organism: Whitmania pigra (assembly GCA_021613335.1). Lineage (NCBI taxonomy): Eukaryota > Metazoa > Annelida > Clitellata > Hirudinida > Haemopidae > Whitmania > Whitmania pigra. Next base: position 1,483,791 of record JAJTWR010000021.1, read on the forward strand.
CGGCAAGTTTGTACGACTCTGTCAATGGGCTGCAATCGTTCACCCAAGGGATAGGAATTAGTGATTGGATAGTGGACGGTCAATTCAGGATGCCCCCAAGCGAATACATACAAAGTCAGGGCTGCCGTCCTCCCGACAAATCTTAGGATCTCAAGGTATCATCCAGAGATGAACACCTATTATGATTCTGGGTGTGGTGCCTGGACCATATCTTCCAGGTTTGCCCAGGTAGGGATGCAGAGAGAAGAAAGCGGCATAACAATCTTGTCCGCCAATTAGAAAAGAAGCTGACCAAGACATCACCAAAATTGAGCCTCGAATTAATGCTGGAGGGAATCTCAGAATTCCAGACCTGGTGGCATCAGTCAGTAGTCTGCGATGTCACCATCGTTTGTGATACAGCCCCTTTGGTCGAAGAACACGTCAACAAAGTCCAAAAATATGACGACAGGCACATTCATATTTGGATGACAAACAACCGTCCAAGTGGGTTTCCCTCTCCGCAGGTTCTCGTGACTCCATTCGTTTGCAACTGGAGAGGAGTGATCTCTTCAAAATCGTACTCCTCTTGGCGCGGCCTCGGTTTCTCCAGAAGCATGTTAATGAACTTAACAACAACGGCTCTCTCTGGTTCTTACCTGATGTGGAAGCATCACAAGCGCAATACTCAAAAACGATGGCGGAAACGAGTTGGATTGTAGCGAGGACATTTATTATGCATTGTACGGATTGTTTTTTAAAGTCGATGGTGCTGTGGTTTGCTCATTATGTCCCAGGGTTCTCTCAGGCCCAGAAGGGAGACTTTAAATATTCGTTGAGGTTTTTTTTTACATCGTCTGCGATCGAGTTTAAACATTTGTTTGGCTGAGAAAATAAACGTAAAAAAAATAAAATAAAATAATAATAATTCATTTATATGGCGTCTTAAGCAAAGCGTCAGAGGTGCCTTGGTTTCTACATGGGTGTGAAGAGCACGAGCGTGGGCTGTGACCGGATGATGGGAGGCACGTTGTTCCAGACGGCGGGCGAGGCATTGGAAAAGCCTCGGTTGACGGTGGATGAATTATGGACTGGTTGGTGAAGATGAATTGTAGAAGATGAGCGGATGTGATCGGGGATTTGGTGGTGGTGAATGAGATGATAGAATTAAGGGGGAATTGGTTGTCGTTATTTATAATTTTTTTCTATTTAACCCTTCAATGTTTAAGGAGGGTACAAGTGTATCCCAAAGTTTCTATTTTTGAAATCCTAGAATCACTTTTTGAAATTTTGTTACGAATTTTTGAGAGAATTACCGGATGAGCGAATGGGATCGGGGATTTGGTGGTGGTGAATGAGATGATAGAGATAGGGGAGAATTGGTTGTCGTTATTTATAATTCTTTTTACATTTAACCCTTGAATGCTTAAAGGGGGTACGCATATGTAAGTGTCCTGACTGCGAATAATTGTGTTATTTATTTTATTTTTGTCGCGTTATTTTGTGCCGTGGAAGTGTGAATCAAACTATCAGCATTTATTTATTTTCAAACAAATAACAGTAGTAAAACTCTTTTGTAAAGCGTTATTCATCACATTCAGTTCCATGTTTTATGCTATATAGCGATGTTGAATAAATGTTCTACGTTATTATATTTTATCAACTTGTGCAGAGTGACACGTAAATTCGTTTTATTAAAAATCTTTCGGTTAACGCTCATTAGCAATAAATGTTTTGGGGTACACTTATCAGTTAAAACTGAATGTTTTTTTACCTTAGGCAACCGAGGGTTAATTTACTACAATTAACTTACCTCTTACTTGTCAACTGATTCGTGAAGTAATCAAAATAAGTATAGTTTACCTTGAAAAGTCTGCAATGTTGCAGCATTTTGTATATTCACACCGTCGGGTTCGAGACCATTTTTAAGGAGACGATCCCTTAGTTTCAGGTAGATGTAGATTATGTCGGAAAAATAACTCTGAAATCAATGAAACTTAAATATTAAATATAACCTTCAAATATTAAGTACTTGCAAGTGTTAAAAATTAAATATTGTTAGTTACAATACTAATGTTTTTGGATGCATTGATGTTATCTCTGATTCTTGAGATGCTCGTAAAATTTTTAAAGGTCAGCTGAAAATTGAAAATAAAACATTTTAAAGTTAATTGGCCAATTAATTTTTGATGTTGTTGTTTCGAATTTCCACGATTACCATTTTGACGCAAACAAAAGCCATTCTCCTGCTTTCCAGTTCTTCAGCAGTCATGTTGTAGTCAGTCCTTTCATCGATCCATGGATTGAATATCATGTTATATGGAAAGTTAGTGTATATGTTGTAGAAGGTCATCCACACATAAGTATGTGGGTCTGTCATGTTGAGGCGCTGAGCAGCAAACATTACTTCCCTCAGAGCGGAGTAATTTGAGTGGCACAGAATAATAACTGAGATGAATAAAGATTACAAGGCAATAGTTAAAGTAACCGGATAATTTTGTTTTCCTTTTCATTGGAGAATAAAGACGCAATTAAAATAGGTTGAATTTTTGTATTTTATAAATTTATATCAGTATTACAGAATATCAGATGATTTATATCGCATTATGTATTCACAAATTGAAGTTTAAATCGGTGAATTCAGTTTTTTTGAGTTAATTTGTTTAAATAAAAAAAATTTAACAATTGACATCTCACTTCTGGCAGATAATTTAATTCTATTTATTGCTTGAAGTTCATCTTTATCAGGACTTGTGGATAACAAAATGTATTCAGAAACGCTTATGTCTAGAACTTCGAATCTGTCCACGATGGATTCAAGTGCATATTTGCACAGGTAAGACCCAGTTTCTGTTACGATGGCTGTCTGTTTCCACCCAAACCTAGTGTAAATTGCACGAAATGCCCAACTAAATGAAGTCAAAGAACCAAAAACTCGAACAGTCGATATGTAGACACTCGAATCGTCAAGTAGTGGATCTAGACAAGTGAGAGGAAAATAGGGAATGTTGAAATAGTCTGTCACTTGTGCTGAACTGATGCAATCTGAAATTTTTTTCAAATTATATAAAATTTTTATAAAAGCCAACTAAAATATGAAATTAATAGTTAAACCCCATTACTTTCATAGCAGATTGATCCAAATAGGGCATCAACGGTTTTATTTTGAATTAAGAACAAGGCCGTTCTCATCCCCGAAATTCCATCGCATGCTGCACTCTCAGCGTAAGAAAACCTGAAGCATATGAAACAATAGTTGCTAAAGAATTTCTATATACTATTTTTATCAAATTCAATTGAACATTTTGTCAACTTTACTCGAGGTTTATGTGGGACAGGTTATCGGCCTGGGCCATTGCAATGCCTTCCTCTAAGGCTGACATCGTTTTGGCCTGGTTAATCAAATTTACAATGATTCCTATCTTCACAGAGGCAATCAAAGGTGCCAGAACAAACAAACATATTAATGCGGTTTTCATGGCAAATAGTTTGAGCTTCATCGTGAATAAATTATTTTCACTTTGATTTACAACCAGAGTTCTTCAATTCCTGCTTTATAGACTCCCAATAATTGCATCCGTCGTTTAAAATTTAGTACTATCAGACCACTCTGCAATTACGGCCAATGCACTCTGTCATATAATTATGTCTAATAGTCTTTTCAACCTAAAGAATCTGAATGAGTTATTATTAAGTAATTGATTAAGGATTGTTTAGACTTTGAAAATAAATTGAGACCATTCATTATCTTTATTTTTTCAGCACACTTTAATTTACTCCAGTTAATTAAAATTTAAATAAAATATTAAAATACCTTATTTTCTAAAAAGAGGGAATTGAAAAATTTTAATTAAAAACCATTTTTAATCTTGATAAAAATAATTTTTCATATTATTGTTAAAACAAAACAATTAAAAATGTTGCGTAAATTAAACTTATCAACGCGACGATTCGCGATCATTCAACTAATCAATCAATCAATCACTGATCCAAGTCATGTTAATCATGCAACGGAATTTAATCAAATCAATAAATAATTGATCAATCTATCACTCCAGAATCGTGAACTGCATCAAGGATGTCAATCCCAGCATCCCTTCTCAGTAGCCAATAAGTTACCATCAGTCCCTTGCCCTTAAAACAAAATTTGAACATCATTTCAAACTCCAAATAAATTCAGGTAATAATTACTTAAGATATAAGAACCTTTAATTCAGTTGGTTCCCTTAATTCGACAACGTACCCTGGAAACTTCATTAATTCATCTTTAGCAGAAGAACTCAAATGGATTCTCAAAGCTGAATTTGTGAAAGAACACTTACGTAAGAATGTCTAAGAATTAAATGATACCGATAATGATTTGAACTCCTAGCGGGATCACATCAAAGCCAGAGCTTTAACCAGCTAGTCGTGCCAAATATTATGTCATTATATATTGGAGAATAATGATTTACTGTTACAATACAAAAGTCTAATTATTTATTAAAAAGTGAGCAATTTTCGACTCAAAAAACCACCTTCTCCCGTTGATTCCATACGTGAAGCAGTATTAACAGTGTCTCCAAAAAGACAATACCTGGGCATTATGTGCCCCACGACACCTGTCAAATCTCAAAAGTCAAATTTTATTTAAGAATGATTAATGTCGGATTTCCGTCATCGGTCCCAGCGGTTAAGTTTGCCAAATTAACATGAAAAGAAATTTAAGGAAATGATTTCAAATTTATCGAAGTTTAATATTTCTTGCCAATATATTTAATGAATGTTTACGATGTTACAAATATTACTCAAAAAAAAACAAACATCTAATGAGTTGAAAAATTCTAACATGTCGGAAACAAAAGATATTTAGCCTCAAGTAAATAGACCCAGGATAACAAAACAACGATAATTTATTATGTAAAATTAATTGAATTTCTGAAAGAAATGAATAATTACCAGCAGCGCATGGTCCTGAATGGATTCCAATTCTCAACATGAGCATCATGTCGGGTCGGTGCTTGATCTTAAATGATCGTACGACTGACAGAAGATCAAGCGCCATGTTGCATATTTCAACAACGTGTCTGTTTGTTTCCTGAGGCAATCCACTGACCACCATGTAAGCGTCTCCTATTGTCTCCACCTATAAACCATTTATTTGATAAACCACAAATCGTTGCTCAGTATTTATTACAATAATTTCAAGGAAATTAAAATGCTTGAATAATTTTGTACCTGGCTATTACATTTCAAATGTAATGATATTAGTGATGAATTAAAATATTTCACCGTGTAAACGTTGTGTTTGGCAATGGTGTCATCAAAGATTCCGTAAAGATCATTTAACAGATCAACAATATCCATTGGAGTGCTCTGTGAAGAAAGGTTTGTGAAACCAACTATATCACTTGGATAAGGCTAGGAGGGCGAGAGCCTGTTGTTAAAAGCCTATGTTACGACGCTAGCAGGTTCAAAAATCTTTTTAATTACTCAACCAATGTCAAATTAAATTAAACCAAAATAATCTACAAGCATTAATTTTAAAATCGTATTTTCCAGATTTTTAATTTTTTTTTTTAATTTTGAATAATTTAGCTGCAACTTTAACGAAAAACACTAAAATACGACAACTTCATGGTCAAAAATCTTTTTAGATGCCCAATCAATGTCAATATAAATTACACCAAAATAATCATCAAACATTCCTCTTAAAATCGCACTGGCCAGATTTTTAATTTTGTTTCGTGATTCGTTGTAAACTTGCATAATTTAAGCTCAACTTTTCCGAAAAACAACAAAATGCGACAACTTCATGGTCAAAAATCTTTTTAGTTACTCAACCAATGTCAAAATAAATTACACTAAAATAATTATCAAACAATCCTCTTAAAATCGCACTGACTAGATTTGTAATTTTTTTTTGTTTAAATTTGCATAATTGTTCTGTAACTTTTCCGAAAAACAAAAAAAATGCGACAACTTCATGGTCAAAAATCTTTTTAGTTGCTTGGCCATTGTCAAAATAAATTACACCAAAATAATCATCAAACATTTTTCTTAATATTGCACTGGCCAGACTTTTAATTTTGTTCCGAAGTTCGTTGTAAACTTGCACTAATTATCGACAACTTTTCCACTAGTGGAATGAGAGAATAGTGAGAGCGATCGAAGAGCTATCTTTAAACTAATACATCGCTAATAGATGTAACAATAAATTACTGAATAATGTATAAAACTAATTATATAATATTAAACTTAATTATTATTCCACTACAACACTTATGATCAGTTTAATGTGCAATCTGGCACTGCTTTTTTTTTGCACAAGTAGTCTATGCCTGCCCCAATAGTAGAAGTCGCAATGCGCAATGATGCTGCCAAATGTTCTTCTGTCAAAATTATTTTCAAACTCAGAGAAGCTTCGCTGGCCGAATAGAAACTAATGGCGGGCCGCGGATTGGATAACCCTGATTTAAATGATAGCTTAAGATCTAAAATAATAAATAAATAAAAAATAGGTCATAAACTTAAGACAATCGCTTGTAAACGTTAAATGATACAAGCTGTTTCTCTCAAGCTTCAAGCAGTGGCGCAACCTTGGATCGGGAGTCATTGTGCCATTCTGCAAATCAAGAGCAGCCAAGGCAGGGTTGTCAAAACGACTGGTTATCTGATGATTTACCAGAGCAAGAATTTCATAATATTCCTCGAGCTTGAGTTGATCTGTTTTCCATCGTATTTGGAAAAATTGCACGGTCCCTCCTGTTAGGCCTGGAAGGGCGCAAGCCTACCTCCCTGCCCCTCCCCCCTAGTTGCGCCACTGGCTTCAAGTTATTTCATGAATAAAAGAACTACGCAAAAGAGCAACCATAAGAGATTTATAATAATTTGCAAGACAAAAGTGAATCAAATAGGTCAAGAGAGAACAAAGACCTTTAAACCAACAAAAATTAAATTGAAAAAAAATTGTGACCTTGAATGATGAATTTTTGAGATAGATTGCGACGTTTTGGATTTTTGATGAAAAAAAGCTTGTAAAACAAAAACTACAAGACTTATTAGGATGAAACATTGCATATATTTGGACAATGGTGATGTAGAGCAACAAATTATTATTGATAAAAAATTTTTGTTTCTCAAAACTAGAAGTTTGAAAAAATGTTGCTCTATCTCTTTCCAACAATTGTTCTGATACATTATATATGGCTGATTTTAGAAAATTGAATGTGTTTACAATATTGTTGTAAACTTGGCAATAAATGTTTAAAATTATATTGCCGAGAATAATTAGATTTAAATCTAATTATATTTGCGGTAATATTCATTATCTTTTTCTACGTAGTCATAACTACTTTATGACACACAAAGAAGCCAACAACATCTCAGCATACAACACAGCTTAAAGTTCTAAAGTACTTCATATCCTTGACGAACTTACCTTCGATTATTCAGTTCCGTTAACTGAATACTTGCTTAATAAACTTACTCTAAAACTTATCTATATAAATACATTAAATAAAAAAAACATTGACCACCCTTTTAAGATATAACTAAAGATTGCAACATTTTGGATTTTTGCTGAATTTAAAAGCTTATCAAAACAAAACTTCTCGGACGAATTCGGATGAAACGTATCATATATTTAGACTTTGAATAGCAAGATTATTTGAGCAAGGCAAGTTCATTTGCTCAACTTGTCCAAGCATCCAAATTAGAAATTTTCTAGAAATTAGTTTTACACCAATATCAAAAACAAAATATCGGTGACTAGCTAATGATAAAAAGCTAGTATCGATCGCCTCTATGTTATCTTAACATTAATCATTACTTGTGATTACGCAAGATGTGTGATTCTATAATTGTTATACAGTTTAATAATAGAAACGAGTTAGGCTATTGATACAATTGATATCAATTTATCGATCGCAATGATATGAAAGGTTTTAGTACAATTTAAATCCAGTTGGATCAAGTCAGAACTGATCTTAATTGTGAGATTATTCTAATCCATTTACTCAATGTTAGGCTGAAACAAACAAAGCTTTCAAGCTTGTCCTTATAAATAAGAACTCATAACAAGTATTTACCACAAAGGACACAACAGGCAATGGTGAGTTTATACAGTTTATCACATTTCGTGACATTTCCTATATTTAACTATAACATTTTCTGTTTTTCAACTCCCGTTGTTATTGTTTATAATTCGTTATTATTCTCAGGTCTTCAGAGCAATACAAGTCCTATTAGTTATTGCAAGTGTTCACCAATCGATCTCTACCAAAGTAGAAAAAGGCAATTTATTTTTAATTTTTTAAATAAATTTATTAATAAGTCTTCGTAAATTGCCACGATGCAACTTTCAAGAGGCTAAATTTAAGGCTTATGAGAATTAAAGCAAAAAGTAGTAATTGCATAAGATCTGGCCATACCGTGTGATGAAATGTAACCCTGCTTTGTTATAATTTGTATTCGATGATGTGTTTCGCAATGGATATTTTGAAAATAATTGTAGTGACCACGCGATGGACTCACAATGACAACAAAACAAAGACATTGCCGGATTTTATCCAATTCGACCTTGAACTTGAAAGCGGCAAAATAACTTTGAATCTGACGAAGCAATCGGCAGACTCAATCAAGCTGCCCTTGATCATGACTCAGTTAGAATTCCAGAGGTCGGTCTGGAAACCCTCTAAAAATGAAGTTAGCATTCTAGACGTTGTGAATTTCGAATTTTGACTTGACTCAAAATTTATTACCATTAGATAAAAATAGATAGATGTTGTATATGGTATTTCAATAATGCTGTTCGTACATCTCTCCATTATACAAAAATTAGGGGGACTGAATAGATAAAAATAGATAAATGTTGTATTTCAGTCTCCCTAATTTTTGTATAATGGAGAGATGTACGAACAGCATCATTTAAAAATGATGAATATCTTGTATCTGTAACTTTTATTAGTTCGTGAACATCTATAAAGATCCAGCCCTCGAAGCTTCTGGCACTGTGGCCACCATGAAAGTAAATGGAGTTGACCAAACTCTATACGTGAGTTTTTAATAATTAGCATTGGTATACGAATGGTAATCGGTTTTATTTATTTTAATATCGTTACTTCGTACTTCAATCGAATAAGTTATCGGTTAATCGAAGCTCTCTTAACTTGCTTTTATTATAATGTTATTAATAAACCCATCAGGTAGTTGCCTTCACTCATGGCAACAAATGCTTCTTCTTGATTCCCAGCGATATCTTCGTGGATGACACGGAAAAAACAGATAATTCTACAAAAGAATACAAGATCAGTGATGAAAACACCACCATGAATAAAAGTAAACTTTTTGATATCGATGGCAGACTTCATTCAATCGTTGAAGCCCCAGCTTCAACATCGCGACGGAATTTTCTTTTCGACAAAGGTAGATTTTTGACCAGCCATTGAATGAAATTAATATATATATAGGAATCAAATTATCTGTATACATTCAGATATAATAGTAATTTCTTATAATATGTTATAATAACATGAGCAGTACTTGCAACATCATTCTGCTTGAGAAACTGCAACATTATGGCATCCGAGATAAATGCCTGTTGTGGTATAAATAGTTACCTAAGTCATCGAATCCAGATGGTCCCTTTCAAAAACTCACTTTCTTCAATTGCACCTGTAACTTTAGGAGTGTATAATATTGAAATAACCCGGGGGTCCGCAAATAAGTAAGTTAACTAATAAGTTTATTAGAGCAGGTATTCAGTTAACGGAATTGAATAATAGAAGTTAAGTGTTGAAGGAATTGAGGTACTTAAGAATGCAAATGGATATTTGAGCTTCCAAGTTGTCTTGATTCTCGTTGTTTGTCAGGCGATTATCGAGAATCCTTTTCTGTAGCAAAAATAGATCCCTCGTGCCCGAAAAAGATGCCAAATATAATTAAGTATAAATTTAATTATATTAGCAATATAAACTTAATTAATTTCCAAAAATCTAAGTTTACAACAATATGATTTCGTCACAATGCAAGATTCTGTGACGGGTTCACTATTATTTTTTGTTTACCTCAATGACATGAGCAATTCATCGGATAATCTTGAATTCATTGTTGATGACACAAACGTTTTTTGTCAGGATATAACATTGATGAACTTTATTCAATGATGAACAAATAGCTCACAAAAACAACAAATTGGTGTGCATCTAATATTTCATCTCTTAATGTTAAGAAATGTTTATGTTATTTCATGAACCAAAAAAAATAATATTAATACTCGACAACCACATTCACTCTTTGCTATATCGCGTTGACAATTGTAAATTTCTTGGAATCATCATTGACCAACACCTTACTTCCAAACCACATATTCAATACCTCATTAGCAAGATTTTAAAGAACATCAGATTTGTTTCCTATATCCGTCAGTACTGGTTCCATCTTCTTCGTAATATATTGAAATAACCTGGGGTCCGGGAACTAGTAAGTTTTAGAGTAAGTTTATTAAGCAAGTATTCAGTTAACGGAACTGAATAATAGAAGGTAAGAGTTTAAGGAATTGAGGTACTTAGAAGATGCAAATGGATATTTGGGCTTCTAAGTTGTTTGGATTCTCGCTGAATATCAGGTGAATATCGAGAATGCTTTTCTGTAAAAATATTAGATACCACGTGCTCGACAAAGATACCAAATATAATGAATTATAAATTTAATTATTTTAGCAATATAAACTTAATTAATTTCTAAGTTTACAACACTACACCCCCCTTAAATCTGTTCGTCCCGAACAGACTGCTTCCCGTGGTACTTCGCCAGTCGGCGGATGAGTGCCACCTTCATTTTTACTCTCGGGACACAATCTCTAACATGGTGTCCATGTACCGCCATCGTTTCAATGCAAGCCCGTCCTCCTCGCATATCTACACAAAAACGCTTGATGAAAAAGATCAGCAAGACGAACAACAGTGCTAAGGGCTCGCCCCGAGTCTCCGACGACCTCCGAAGACCAGAAAGCCCGCCCTGGCTGAGAACTCCACAAATGAACTCTTCAGACATTGATCCAACCTTATCAACCACGTACTCACGACCGCCGAGTACCTCACCGCCAACATCTTCACTCTCAGTTACAATGACATCCGCAGCTCCAACCTCCATGACATCCACAGCTGAATCGAATTCGGAAACCCCCAACTCAAATCGATCGCCAATGCTCTCCAGGTCCAGTCCTTCAACTGATTCCTCAACCCGAGGAGGCTCCACTCTGGTCTTTACCAAAGGCCCTCCTTCAATTATTTCCTCGGTTTTCTCCACAACCGACACCAACGAGGCAATCGTGCATGGAACTGGCTCATCGGACACTGGCGCGACTTCTTTGGGGTTTGTGAAACTCTCCCTCAGCTCACCGTTGTCCTCATTCCCAACATTTATTGGGAGCTCCACTATTGGACTGTCCCCGTCAACTACCAAACTGCCCTCACTCACCTCAGCAAAGGTCTCCTCAGCACCGTTCTCTTCACCCAGCTCTTCCCTCAGCTCCTTCCCCGATTCCTCACTCCATGGAAGAAACACTTTGCTTCCCAAAGTTCCTGCATCCACAATTTCCTCGGTCTCTTTCCCAACCGAAACCAGTGTGGCAATCGGGTGCATCGCTGAAGTTTTAACTGGCATGTTGCTTCTGGTGCCTGCTGGAGTCTCCTCTGGTTGACAGCTAGTGGCAGCCTTGTCGAAGGAAACCTCAGTTAATTTCTCCTGAAGCTCCATTTCAGGAATCGAAGATTCTTTGATAGGTTTTCTTGTGGCGCTTTTTAATTTCCTGATTCTAATTTCCTCCTCTGCCAAGAAATTCATCACTCGCTGCTGTTGCTCGCTTAAGTCGGCACCAAGCTTGGCCAACAATTGTATATAGCCATGGTCTTCAAATTCGTATTCGTCCACCTCATAACCATTGTCGATTACCCAAGTCTCAAGCCGTTCCATAAGTTCTTCCGTCTTCCCTTTAGGGTCCAACTTTCTTACCCTGAGTTCTCGCCTCAATTCGTAAACATTTAACTCTTCCAATACCTTGATAGTGAACATTTTTGATCTCACTCAGCTTATCCTTCGATCTTACTTGCTTTCACCTTAACCGCTCTTAACTTTACCAGATTACGAATCCCAAAGGTTTCTCGACAATCACAATGGCCCTTGGAAATCCCACTCCTGACACCAATGAAATAACCTGGGGTCCGGGAACTAGTAAGTTTTAGAGTAAGTTTATTAAGCAAGTATTCAGTTAACGGAACTGAATAATAGAAGGTAAGAGTTTAAGGAATTGAGGTACTTAGAAGATGCATATGGATATTTGGGCTTCTAAGTTGTTTGGATTCTCGCTGAATATCAGGTGAATATCGAGAATGCTTTTCTGTAAAAATATTAGATACCACGTGCTCGACAAAGATACCAAATATAATGAATTATAAATTTAATTATTTTAGCAATATAAACTTAATTAATTTCTAAGTTTACAACAATATGATGGCCTCTGCGACCTCGAACCATCTCCCAAAACATGCTTCTAAGTCTTTCGCTTTGACATCGTAATGCAGGTTGACAGAAATTCTACCATCCCTCTTCCTGTGCTACTTCCATCCTCATTATAAAAAACACTCGGTTTTTTTAGTGTGAAGGAAATGAAGGATGACGGAAATGTTTTTTAAGTTCTCTTGACGTAACATAGAGAGGCAATTAGATAATTCTACCTGATAAGTGCTAAATTGATACATATTTTTCTCTGTGAGTCCTGCCTGCACTCTAATAATCCTCCCCTTAAACAACGTGTTCTTAATTCTGTCACATAGAATCGGGACATCATTTTCGTTGCGTACAAGTATTTCTCCAGTTCCTGTACTGGTTCCATAAGATATATAAAAAAATATAAACTTCCTCGATTGGTACGATATTTCCAAATGTGTTTTCCAACTCTTTATCAGTTGTACTTCTGACACTAGAGTTTTGCGATAGGGTTCGCAAAGTGTTCGGAAATCGGAGGATCGTGCTGTTTCCGAACGTACGAGGAAAGGAGGCGATTTTGGCCATCTCGAGGAGAAAATCTGTCCCATTTTCTGAGATTTCTCGATCGAAGCGGATGACTCTAGGCAGTTTGAAATGGAGGTTATTAATATATAAAGTTCTAGCAGGTTTGCTACGCAGTTCAAGGTTCATCATTAGAAGGTTATCCATATTTGTGAATTTAAATTACCAGAAATATTAATTCGATGTTGTATGGATACAAATCACAGAAGTTTCACTTGCTTGAAAAAGATTCAGAATAGTTATTTATTAAATAATTGATAATTATTTTTTATATTTCGAATAAATTGACGCCACTTTGTCTACGTCCTGTCCGAGAAATTACGAAATATTGTAGCGTGTTGTTATAATTATAATTACGGTAATTATTATTATATTATAAATAATAAATTAATTATTATTAATAATAATAATTATTATTTTTATCTTTATTATTATTATTATTATTATTATTATTATTATTATTAGTATTATTATTATTATTATTATTATTATTAGGATTATTAGGATTATTATTATTAGATTATTATTATTAGGATTATTATTATTATTATTATTATTATTATTATTAGATTATTATTATTAGGATTATTATTATTATTATTATTATTCTTATATTATTATTATTATTATTATTATTATTATTATTATTATTATTATTATTATTATTATTATTATTATGATTATTATTATTATTATTATATTATTATTCTTATTATTATTATTATTATCATTATCATTATCATATCATTATCATTATCATTATCATTATCATTATCATATCATTATCATTATCATTATTCATTATCATTATCATTATCATTAGCATTATCATTATCATTATCATTATCATTATCATTATCATTATCATTATTATTATTATCATTATCATTATCATTATCTTATCATTATCATTAGCATTATCATTAGCATTATCATTATCATATCATTATCATTATCATTATCATTATCATTATCTTATCATTATCATTATTATTATTATTATTATTCTTATATTATTATTATTATTATTATTATTATTCTTATTATTATTATTATTATTATTCTTATTATTATATTATTATTATTATTATTATTATTATTATTATTATTATTATTATTATTATTATTATTTATTATTATTATTATTCTTATTCTTATTATTATTATTCTATTATTATTATTATTATTATTATTATATTCTTATTATTATTATTATTATTATTATTATTATTATTATTATTATCTTATTATTATTATTATTATTATTATTATTATTATTATTATTATTATTACTGTAATGCAATTATTAAATATTTTTTTAAACATATTTATACAGAGTAACAAAATTATAAAATTAAAAAATTCTATTTGTTAATAACAAATATATCATCCTTTAATTTAGCATTTATTTCTAAAAACATTGTTTTGATTTATTCAAAAAATATTTTATCTTATCAAACGTTTGATTAACTTTATAATTATGTTATCAGAAAGCAGTATTGTACTATAATAATAATGATCAACATCATCATCAATATCGATAATAAATATTTAGTTATTAAAAGTATTGTAATATTTTAGAATACAAAAGTAGTCTGATGAAAGAGTCTAGAATGAGGAGATCAGCCAAAATACCAGCAAAAGATAGACTGATGACGATCAAAATATTTACAGTCATTGATTATGCACTCTTTAATCAGTGAGTTGTCCTATTTGTTGCTTTCGGGAAAGTCCTAAAAATGTTAGATAGATGTTTTTATCATATTTGATCTATTTGACCGTTTAAGGTTTTTCATAAAGAGCCAATCCATGTCTGATAGCGAAAAGAAAGACGATGCAATTAAAAATATTCTGTATATCTTCACTCACATTATGGAAGGGGTAAGTGATTAATATCCGAAAATGTCATAGCCAAACTCTAAAAAAAACGCGAAAATTAGCTTGAATGTTTTTTTTTATTTTTGTATATGTTAATATAATATGTCAATTCAAATATGAGGTCACAACAGTTGTTATTTTGTTGTTTTTTTTAAATAGTATTGTTTGGATTTGCTGTTGAAAATCATTTATGGATCTGTCGTAAGAGTAGATCAGACTTTAGAAGGAAATTCTAAAGTTGAATTTGAACAGCAGAATGACGATCATTTTGCGAGACCTGGAGATGCTCTCAGTACTTGAATGAAGACTTAAGAAACCAGAGACATTGAAAAATTAAAGAAAGGGATTCGAGAAATCAATAAAAAAGTTTAGCAACGCAGATTGAGGTGCGATGCTTGTCATTTTAATCAGCATATTAGGGGGATCCATGAGGAGGCGAAGTTACCTACTGATGCTGCAGATTTGTTGTCTGAACTGAACACCATTTATTTGAAGGTGTGAAAAAAGACAAGGCATACGACTTGTGCATGTCCTTCTTCAATTATAGAGGATTAGTGAAGATAACCAGGCACATGTGAAAAAGTTAAGATATGTTTTGGAAAATACTGGAGAAAGAGGAGATTAAAAATGACGTGCAGAAGTATACAGACCTTTAAGTTCTTATTTCTCAATTGCTTCAAGTTGGAGACTGCTGACCAAAGAACAAAGGAACATTAAAGAATTAACTTTAACTAAAATTGTGCAGTCATGAAAGTTTTAACTGGATACCAAGATAAGGTTTTGTTTGCAGGTGCATCCAAGAAGCAATATCCACAAAAGAAGAAAGTTTACCAGTTATCGGCAAGAACATAATTTGGGGGGCAGACTTTAGAGTAGACACAAAAAAAGATCATCTCCCCATGTTTTACGAGAGCTTGTCACTGAATTTTGGCTAGAAATCAAGAAGGTCCTCAAGTTGTGCGAGTGTCCCCCCCCCCCTTGGAAAGTGCTAAAATGACGTCCCTGGTTCTTAGAACTTGAGGCAACAAGTAAACAAAGCATTCAGTGTTGGTGAGGCAAGAAAATGGGTCATTTCATGAAGCAGTTTGACAAATGGCTTTCGCACGCAAATCAAAGGCACCTGATTCAGAATCCCGCCTTGCATTTAAAACACATTTATTTGTTGTCGATAAATCTCAGAATGCTGATTGTTGACAGCAAGACACCTAACTTTAAGAAAAAAACCTAACATCCTTTGGAAGATGTAATCAATGCCTTATTGCTCATCTGAGGATATCTGTTAGCAGAGAGAAACCTCATTAAATGAGATGAGCCTACAGACTATGGGCAATTTAACGTAAGCAATGGGAATGGCCATCTTGCTTGCAAGTCTCATTTCTAAGTGGCGAGCATTTGAATGAATTTATTTATGTTCTAACTATCTCATCATTTTTATCATTGCACCACAAGTCAAGTTGACTTATTTGAAAATAAGTAATATTTTATTAAAATTATTAAAGAGTTATTATTAAAAGTTCCGTTTATTTTTATATCTCATTTAAAATCACAGTCAATATAATATTTACTCAAAAATAGGTAAAAAATGATTATGAGGGCATCAGGATTGAAGGTTTAAAATTCACCACAAAGTGGATTGGGATGCTGATAGCACAAGTAAGTAGATGGTATTCATGGCAAAAATGACTGTATAATTTTCAAGAAAACTTTAATTATGAATCTAAATAATTCTATAAACTATTGAATCAATTTGACTTTCTCCATTATTACTATTCAGAATCCAAAAGATTTCCTTGTTCTTGAAAACGAAAAATTTAAGTTAAATCCTAATTCGGTTTCTCTAGACGTGGTGTATGATTTAGCTGGTTGGTCTTCTGCCGAGAAAGAAAAGATAAATGATAAACTAAAATTACCGGATTATGACTTTCTGGCTGTGTTCACAAGGTTATTACAAAATAAGTGCCACTTATCAAATGCCAATGTTACAATAACAATGTTATTTAATAATTAATGCAACCCAGTCAACTTGGAATTAGATTTCTACTTTGATTTCGGAGTCATTTTTAATTAAACCTGGCATAAATTAAATATTAATTGAAGCAATTTCAAATATATTAAACAATTAATTATAAAAGCAGGATGTTTTCAATTTTTATGGTATTTTAAAAATAATTCTAAATTTTAAACATTTTTAAAATAATTCTAAATTTTAAACATTTTTAAAATAATTCTAAATTTTAAACATTTTTAAAATAATTCTAAATTTTAAACATTTTTAAAATAATTTTAAATTTTAAAAATAATAATTCTCTAATCTGCTCGTAATTTTTCAGTTATAATATCATTGAGTCTAATGAGACTCTTGGAGACGTCAATGGCGTAGCATTTGTTAACACAATTTGCACTTCAAAAAGCGTTGCCCTCATCAAGTACAGGGATTTCATTGGCACTATTCGTACCACGTCTCATGAGTTGGCACACGCGTTAGTTTTTTGAGTCTGTTTAACTACTTTTCCAAAACAAATTCTAACGTGAAATGATGATCTGCTGATGATAAAAACAATGGTAATGATAGCATCGACTAATGTGTCGGATTTTCACGTGTTTTTACATGCAATTTTGTCGATTTGTTTAAAAACTCACTTTTAAAGCATGCAAACGATTATAACACGCAACAATATAAAAGATATTTGATAAATAATCACGTAAATGTATGCTTAAATTGAATTTATTACGCAACTGACTCACCATAGTTGGCATTAACAACGTTTTTGACAAAAATGACAACAATTGTCAAAATTGGTTAAAATTGCAGACTTTAATGTTTCATTTTCTATATTTTAGCAGTAAACTGAAATTCTAACTGCACAGATTAATTACTGTTTACCTTAAAAACTATTCTGATTTTTAATTTCTTGCGTTTACAATTTATCTAGATTTACCTTATTACATTTATATTTTGCGTCATTTACGCTTGTTGGCTTAAAAACATAAATTCATAGATTTTGATCACGCAAAATTTGCTCTAAAATGGTGACCCGTCATAACAGCCCGGCGACAGAATAGCCCCGACAAAACATCCCCGTCAAAATAGCCCGGCGTCAAAATAGCTCAAGACAAAACAGCCCTCTAAAATGGTAGATAGAAAATTTAGCGTTAGTGAAATCATACTTTAATTAGGATATTTTACAAAATAAAAGAGAGGGGGTGCCAGAACGTTTGTAATATGTTCATTTGCTGGTATAAGTGAGAAATATTTTAATACATATCGTGCGTAAGATTTAATTATTAATTTTTATGGATCAACTTTTTCTTCTGAATGTAGCGTCAGTTACGATGAAATTCACCCTTAATCACAAAGTCGACTGATGTCTGGTATTAGTAATTCATTTTAACCCACAATAACTCATCATAATCAATAAAATCGTCCTACACTTAGGGCAACGTTGTGGAATGCTGCTCTATATGTTTCTTTTTCACGTACTCTTTCTCTGTCTCTGCCTTCTCAGATGCAGGAACTTCGTTTCAGCTTTTTCCATAGGGCGAGCCCTTATAAAACTTTAAAAGTTGACCCTTTTCGTTCTATTCTAAAGTCAGGCGACCCTAAAAGTCTGAATTACTATTGAAACTTTGATTGAGTGTGATAACCAAAGATTGTTAAGGAATGAATAGTAAACACAAGTTTTACATGTGTAAATGAATCTTTAAATGATGGAATTACAGTAAAATAACTAGATTCATCACTGAATTTGCGTGGTAGCATTGCAAATAGTCTTAAGAATTTGAACGAAAGCAGAAAAATATATTGGTAATGCGTTATAAAGCTCCACATTTAAACATGTAGTGTGTACCATGGCCCCGGCTAAAAATGTGAAAGATAAGTGGGTTCCATTGTAATAAGTAATAAATACGACAGATATCTACATATACATATACAGTCAAATCTCGCTACTATGCCACTCTCACTATTATACCTCTTTTGCTCGGTCCCGACAAAACTCAATATAAAATACATTTATTATGCCACCCCCTACTCTTGCTACTATGCCACTATTGTGTGACTGTTAAAAGGAACGAGTCATGAAAAAGTCTGTATTTCTGCGCAGTGTTCGATTATTTATAATCTAACGACTGTAAATATAAATTTACCCATCACTAAACTAAATTAATTGAATTTAATTTAAAATTTATTTTAAAATCCAGACGATTGTTATTTTTTTGGTTAAGGTTCTAGAATCTAGAACCTTTTCAATAAGTGGTTTTTTTGTTATTTTTTTTTCAAATTCAGCCCATAATGTCAGCTCAGAAACGCAAGCGAACCGACTTTACTCTAAATCCGTTTTTTTAAATCATAAAGGCGTTTTTATTTGAGAAAATAAGACCGCTTTTATAAACCTTCGCTACTATGCCACTCTCGATACTATGCCACTTTTGCTCGGTCCCGACAGGTGGCATAGTAACGAGATTGACTGTATATATTTGTTTTTTATATTATATTTTTACATTGATTACATCTACGTTTTAGTATATTTACTAATATACATTAATAAAATTATTAATATATAACAACGCATTTAACCACCAAAAGCATGAACTCTAACCACGATGGTGAAGAAAATGACTGCAAAAAGGAGGACGATTTCGTAATGACACCGTCTTTCAAGAATTATAAGAAAATCTACCGCAACATCTTTTCCGAGTGCACCCATTCTTACATGGAAGAGGCTATAAACAGATTAGATAGGTAAGTGAAACTTGAAAGTTGAAAAAGTATTTAATTCCACTACTTGCGAGTCTTAGAAAATAACAATAAGATTAACAATAACATTACTAATAACAAAAATAATAAAATTATTAATAATTACAATAATGACATATAATAATAATAATAATAATAAAAATAATAATAATAATAATAATAATAATAATAATAATAATAATAATAATAATAATAATAATAATAATAATAATAATAATAATAATAATAATAATAATAATAATAATAATAATAATAATAATAATAATAATAAAATAGCAACGTGATTAGAAAAGAATTACAGAAACTCCTTGCAAGACTAGATGAATATTGATGAATATTCTCAAGGGCGTAAGCATGAACATTTGCTCCGAAAATTCCATCTGATTATTAAATGCTTGAAGGTTTGAGCTGCAACCCTCCAATAGTAAATTGAAATCAGTGAGATGGAACCTCAAAGTAGTAGGTAAAACCGTTCGAGACGGACGCACACATTTTAATGAGATGCTAAGAAAAAATAACGCTCCACCCCTAAACAAATAAAACTCCGCCTAAAATGAGTAAAAGCGAATCTTTTATCCGAAATATATATTAAGTCATTAACATAGAAGTCTCTAATAAAGTTTTATTATAATTTTGGAAATACTTGACGTCTGACATTAGCGATCGAGTGTTTAAAGTTTACACTTTGCCTAATCCTAACCGTATCCTATCCCCTAATCCTAACCCCTAACCCTACCCTATCCCCTAACCCTACCCTATCCCCTAACCCTAACCCTACCCTAACCCCCAACCCTACCCTATTTCCTAATCCTAACCCCTAACCCTACCCTATCCCCTAATTCTAACCCTAACCCTACCCTAATTCTTGAGCGGATCTATTCGGAGCCTAAAAATGCGGACCGATTTTCCCTAAAAAGAGATATACTTAAAAATATTACGGATCAAAGATTTACTTTTACTCATTTTAGGCGGAGCTTAATTTGTTTTGGGTGGAGCTTCATTAAAGTGGAGCATCTCATCAAAATGTGTGCCTCCGTCTCGAACGGTTTTACCAAAGTAGTATGAAGTGTGATGCAGTCCGATTTATTTGCTACTTTTGGACGTATGATCCAAACAAATCAGAAAAACGCGATCAGACAAACCCTGAGGGACACAAATTCAAGTTGGGTAAAGTAAGCATAACTTACAAGGAATACAAATATTTTTGTAAAGTGCCCTGTGATAAGAAGTGATTTTGAAATTCCTTGAATAGGCTGAGTAATTCAATAGAACAAGAATAACATAGAACCATGCATCCCAATCAACGATGTCAAAATCCTGAAAAAGTGGTAATTAATGCTGCAAATAAAAACATTAACAAAACAAGAACTCTAT
This sequence comes from Whitmania pigra, assembly GCA_021613335.1. NCBI lineage: Eukaryota > Metazoa > Annelida > Clitellata > Hirudinida > Haemopidae > Whitmania > Whitmania pigra. Next base: position 1,504,828 of record JAJTWR010000021.1, read on the forward strand.
GAGTAGATAGAGCAATTATTTATCGCCCACCTGGAAACAGCTTAAAATCTTTTAACAAAGAGTTTTCAGAATTCTTGTCTTATACGATTAAAGACAACAAAAAGACCATAATAATGGGCGACTTCAACATTAACCTATTAGCAATTGAAAGCAGTCAACCCACTAATGAATTTTTAAACATCCTCCACTCCTTTTTCATGATGCCTGTGTTCCTCAGACCCACAAGAATTGGACCCTCATCTGCCACTCTTATAGACAATATTTTCACAAATATCTCTCTCAGCAAATGCATCTCCAAGATAATTATTGATGATATTTCGGATCACTTCCCTCTCCACATCAACATCAAACTACATGAGACTATTAAAATAGTGGAGCCCCCAAAGCTGCACAGAAAACAAGATAGACAAACAAAACTGAAATTTAAAGAATGCTTGACTGAGGTGGACTGGTCTGATGTGACCAGAGAATGTGAATCCCAAAATATATCTCATGCCTACAAACTTTTTCTATCGAAATATCAAAGTCTATACAATCATTGTTTTCCCTTGGCAACTGTCGGTTTTCAATCCAGAATTAAAAAACAGGAATGGATGACCCCCACCCTCCTAAAATCTTGCAGAGTAAAAAGCAAACTGTACAAGACATATCTAAAGAATCCAACTCCAGAAAACAAGATCAAATTCACAAAGTACAGAAACAGATTCAAAACTATCAAGCAAGCTATAATTCGCCAACATTTTTCATCAAAATTCCTGAGACAACAGGGAAATCCAAAAGGTACCTGGAACATCATAAAAAGTATTTTGTCTAAAGGGAGCAAATCAGTTGAAGCTCCCGACATATTCTATTCAGACGACGGATGCGAACTAAACTCCCCAACTGAAATAGCTGAACAATTCAACAAACATTTTTCCGATCTTGGTCCAAACTTGGCAAAGAAAATCATCCCTCCATCCAAATCCTTCCATGAATTCCTTACGAGATCTCCCACTCCTACAATGTCTTTTTTCCCTGTTTCGCCAGATGAGATCATCCAAATAGTTAAAGAATTGAAGACCTCCCATAGCTGTGGTCTTGATGGTATTGATCCTTGTATTGCTGGCGAATTCATCCCATTGATCTCCAATATTCTCAGCTCTCTGATCAATTGTTCACTGTCGACGGGGAGTGTACCAGATGACTTAAAATTGGCCAAAGTTATTCCATTGCATAAATCCGGTGATCTGAACAGGATCTGCAATTACAGACCTATCTCAATTCTGCCATATTTTTCAACATATATGCCTCTACTCTTACTTTATTCGAAAATTCTTTAAATGACAAGACAAATTTTATGCTGTTTTGCTCAAAAAATAAGGACAGAACCCATAGTATTTAACCTTGCATCAACAACTTACAGATTAAACATGTCACCTCTACCAAATTCCTCGGCATTATTATCGATGATAGATTAAACTGGTTTTTGCATATCAATTACGTTGCCTCCAAAATTTCAAAAAACATTGGCATCATGTCAAGAGTCTCTTCATTTGTTGATAAAAAATTCTCATTATGCTTTATTATTCTTTAATATATCCTTATCTCATCTATTGTAATATCGCCTGGGCCTCTACCTATCCCTCCAAACTTATCCACTTACTTACACTCCAAAAAAGAATAATTCGTACTATATTTCGTCTCCATCCACGTGCCCATACAAAGGACTTTTTTATTTCAAATGGACTTCTAAATATATATCAGATCAATAAATTCCAAACTTGCCTCTTCATATACAATTATGAACATAACTTGCTGCCTCCATCCTTTAAATAATATGTTTTTCAAATCATCAGGTGTCCACTCTTACAATCTTAGATCATCCAATCAATTGAGATTTGAATTTTCCCGTACCACCTTCAAAAAATTCTCCATATGTTGCAAAGGTTCACTCTTGTTCTCCTCTCTGCCGTCGTCCCTTGTTTCTCTAAACAGTTCCTCACTATTTAAATCCCATCTTAAAAAACACATTCTATCCACCTGTTGAACCTGTTATCCACATTTCCACCTTATCATTTATTTTATTACCCTGGTTTTTTCCTCGTTGATTACATCACTTATTCATTATTCCATTTATTCCTCGTCTCTCAGTTGTTGCCATTAATTAATTAATTTTCACCTGTCGTTACCATTAGAAGTTTATATATATGCAAAGACCCTTTCAAACGCCCCTTTAAATTTGTCAAATTGAAACTACCTATCCCCTAGACGGAATTAATTCCCTTGGGATAGTTCATTAATGAATTTGTGAATCTTTTTTTGATGTGATTATTTTGGCTATTTGAATATAGTTTTTTGAAAATAAACGAATTCAAACCTTAAAAAAATAGAGGGCTAATTAATTTTTATTGATACAACATTTACAAGTACATTGAGGTTACTTAAACCGTATTCATATTATTTGTAACTTTTTATGTTACTTTGTAGCAATAACAGCAACTGTTTGGCAAGTGAGGCAGAAGATTTCAATTTGGATCGAAAAAAAGATTTTTTATATCATTTGTACCCAGGCCAAATCTATGATCTTGATGACCAATGCAAATTGTATTACGGACCGAATTCCCTATATTGCGGAGTGAGAAAGACGATTTTTAAATCCTATATTCAGGATATATTATTTCATGCCTAATTTCATTTATTTCACGCCTAATTTCATTTATTTCGCACCGCATTTTCTTTTTTCACTTTGATAAAAAAATAGCGCTTTAAATGCTTGTAACACAATTATTTTAAAATAACTTTACCAATTGCTACACCTTTGCAATCAAGGGCGACATAGAAGATCAAACAATGTGCCAGGCCATCAGATGCTATGATGGAAGCGGGTTAATAGCCTCACCTGCACTCAAGGCAATGGATGGAACTACCTGTTCAAATAGGGCTTGGTGTCTCAAGGGAATATGTACACTTGATAGCAGAGCTCCAAGAGCTCCAGGTAAACGAGACTGATTGATGTGCCGTAGTATTTCCGTATAAAAACTTCTACCGCCAATTTCACCCCGACAAGTTAAGTTAAAAAATGCAACTTTCAGTTACCGAGTAATTTTGCTTGTAACGAAATGCAGAAAATTTTTAGCTTTTGCATATCAAGCATGTGAAGTGAGATTTTCAGATTTACTTTTACTTTGTTACTTGCCAGCACAAAGCGTGTCAAAGTAACGTGCAAGTTAGCTCGGAGGGTAGCGTTAAATGCCGTTAAAAGCAGAGGTCGTTACATGTAGTGTTCGCAATCCAGCTTGCACCGCCATAATGCGCTCCTGGGATGCGGAGTTACACAAATGGTTGGGCGTCCCTGACGCTTATGATGTTTTACAAATAAACAGGATTTTTAAACCTGTGTTTCTTCAAATTACATTAATTTATTATTTACTGAACTTTCGAATTCTGATTTAGAGAATTTAAAAAAAATCTATGCAAAACTTAACATGCTAATTTCCACTTCTTCAGAAGATGTCTGTTTAGAGTGAAGCTAAAAATTTAAATGAAAAAACAATGAAAAAACTCAATTTAATTCTCAATACCCTAATCTAATTATACTTTATCAGAGAGGTGTGTCAACGGAGATCGAACTTTGTACCCGTCACTATGCACAAAGTTAGTCAATGAGAAGCCTCAGATGTGCAAAAGTTTTTTCAAAAATCAATGCTGTGCATCGTGCGATGGAAATCGGACTCAAGGAGGTGGATAGTAAATTGCTTTTGTTAAAAATATTTACTGATAATTCATGTTTAGAATGCTAATGTAACTTTCAAAGGTTACTCTTTGGTACTCTAGATGCTTTCTAATAAACCATGTAGCTTATACTAAATTATTGGTTTGATAATTATAATTTTATTTATTTGAAATGCACTTTTGCCATTCTAAATAAATCGATGTCTAATTAATTTTAAAATAATTATTACCTCAAAACTCCTACTTCTCTGAAATTTAGTTGCATTAAATTTTATTGAATGAAGTTTTAGTTCCTAATCGATAGATCCAAAATATTAACATCTGATCTAGGATTCAATTGATTTTCAAATCGTTTTATTTCACCGACAGGGTGTCAAGACACCATCGACGCATGTGCCGCTCTTGAACCGAGGGACTGCTACAATAAATATTATGCTACTACTTGCTGCAAAACGTGCAGTACTCTCGTTCAGAACCAATTGGATGCCAATTGCCTTTATGGAGACAGGGGTGATGGCTGCTCAAAAATGGTGCCTGAAGTGTGTCATCTCTCCACTCGATACTGTTGCCAAACATGCACCACTTATTTCTCTTTAAAAAAAAATGGAACGGAACCTACTTATGACGATTCTGCCTCACCAATCACCCCAAGTATTCCTTCTGCCACAGCACTTGTAACGACACTTTCAGACACTGATAGCGCAACATCCTCTTCTTTCACTAATTCATTTACTAACGCAAGTACTGGTTCCATAATAGGCTCTACCAACGCTTCATTTACAAGTACGATCTCAATTTCGCATTCAAGCATTACATTTCGATACCTGCTCTGATTAAATGATTTTCCCAGGTTCTTGTAAAGAAGACTTCATGGGCATGTTGGTATACCAAGCTGAATGGGGTAACCGCTGGTATTCTTATTGCGAACCAATGGTTGAAAGTGTTCCAAGTTTATGCTATAATAATGAAGTTCAGAAATATTGCTGCGCTTCTTGTGGAAAAGTTGAATTAGTCAAAGGTCTATGTCTTTTCAATTATATATATGTGATAAAACTGTTCAAATCTATTTTTAAAATAGCATTTAACATATCTAGTTTTAAAAGATATTATCCAGTGCTTTTGATCTAGTAAAGATGATCTGCAATAATTCATGAAATAAATATTAAAACTTTGAAAATTTGAGTAATTAAAAACTTATACAACACTGATTCAGATTACTGCATCGATGGCGATCATGACGACTTGTTGAGCCACCTCTCCCAGGGTTTCCAATGCAGCGAAATAGTGAAATACCGTCCTCAAGTTTGTATGCAGGAAGCAACCAGAAGTCGTTGCTGCAAGTCGTGTGGACGTTTTACTGTCCGTCCAACGAATCGTGACTAGTTAAACCGTGACAAGCTAAATTACAGTGCTTCTAGCTAACAAAAAACATTTCTAATTTGGAACTACATAAATACAAATAAAAAGCTTTTGATTTGATTTGAATTGAATACAACGTAAAAAAAACTTTTGGTTTGATGTTTATTTGTGTATTTATTCGCGTTATGTTCGATTTTACATAAAATCATCTTGTCATCGTGTTTGTCATCGGAATACGAATCTTACAATTTGTCCAATTTAACTAAAAATTGCAATATATATTTACTCAAGGTTTGGTTATTTTGTGCTTTCATTAACACTAAAAATTTAGCAAAAGTTTTGCATATCAAAATTTGATGTGAATGAAATTTATTGGAAAATCCATTTTTGATGTTGTTAATAAGCACTTCAAAGATTAAGGATGTATAGGAAATAACATTTTATCGCTGGGGTCAAAAAGTCTAGCTATTATAATAGCGTTCTATATATAAAGAACATTGTCAACTATCTTTTCGATTGCTTTGAATTTTTAGTCAGCGTTATTAAGAGTTATTAAGGGTTTGGAAAAACGTCTTAGCGACATGGTGAGAGGTCAAAGAAAAGACTTGAATAAGGCTAGTAGGGCGAGAGCCCATTGTTAAAAGCCTATGTTACGACTCTAACAGGTTCAAAAATCTTTTTAACTACTCAACCAATATCAAAGTAAATTACACAGAAATAATCTACAAGCATTGATTTTAAAATCGCACTGTCCATATTTTTAAATTTTTCTTTTAAATTTGAATAAATTAACTGCAACTTTTCCAAAAAACAACAAAATACGACAACTTCATGGTCAAAAATCTTTTTAGTTGCTCAACCAATGTCAAAATAAATTACACCAAAATAATCATCAAACATTCTTCTTAAAATTGCACTGGACAGACTTTTAATTTTGTTCCAAAGTTCGTTGTAAACTTGCATTAATTATCGACAACTTTTCCACTAGTTTTTTAATCAAATCGAAGTGACACGATTTGTTGTAAGCTTTAAATCATTATTCAAACTAAGACGCTAATTTGTAAATATATTGTAGCTTAGATATGGATTTTGTATGAATCCTTTTTCAGCTTTAAATTTGCTGCAGTTTTATTGAAAAGAGCATATCGACCTCAACTTTTGTATCCGATTCTGCCATCAAGTTATGTTACTCTACATAGCAACCTGCAGGCTCTTTGTTCTCATCGGTGAAGATCAATGAATAATTGATTACTACACCGAAAGAACGGACATAGTCACAGTTTTTCACTTTTGAGTAAATCGAAATTTTAACTTTGAAGACTTTTTTCAGCAAAATCAATTATTAAATAAAACATGTTATATTTTTTTCTGATTGACTACTCATTTCTGTAGAGGTAAAATAAATTTTCAAGACCTAAATGTGTAACACATTAACACAAGAAAAATTTTCTTGGATGAACTTAAATTTGGACTTCGCCCGTTCTCCCAAATTTTGATGATTTTTTTTTATTTTTCAATAAATAAAAGCCAAAAACAAAATCAAATCATCTAATACAAATGACTAATCAAAACAGTAATAAAATAAAAACTAGAGTATTTCATTGTTTTAGCAATTATGTTTTGAAAAAACAATCCTTCTAATGCAATGCTTGTTAGGTAAAAAAGTTACTCAGAATCATCACTAATTTCTATCAGATGAAACTGATCAACTGCATCCCCATCGTGACACAAACTAGCAAAAAAGTTCTGACTAGTTTCTCTGTTGCAAAAATTCTTTAAAACCTGCAAATCTTTGAACTTTGGTATGCTCAAGGGGATAGCTTTATCATACTGAAATAACCCGGGGGTCCGCAAATAAGTAAGTTAACTAATAAGTTTATTAGAGCAGGTATTCAGTTAACGGAACTGAATAATAGAAGTTAAGCGTTTAAGGAATTGAGGTACTTAAGGATGCAAATGGTTATTTGGGCTTCTAAGTTGTCTTGATTCTCGTTGTTTGTCAGGTGATTATCGAGAATGCCTTTCTGTAGCAAAAATAGATCCCACGTGCCCGGAAAAGATGCCAAATATAATTAAGTACAAATTTAACTATACTAGCAATATAAACTTAATTAATTTCCAAAAATCTAAGTTTACAACAATACAACTGAGCAGGTTGTCCCTTAGTGATTGCATCTTCAATATTTTGTCGTTTTTTTCCTCTAATAACAATAACTGCACTTTCAAATGAACCATTCCAATTGTTTCTATATTTTACTATCATTAACTTTTTAATGTCTATGACTAATTCCTTGACAGAACAATAGGAATATTGTAATTCATTGTAATCATTTGGTGATGAAACTTGTGAACTGGTTCTTGGACGACGTCTTTTTATTGGTTTAAATGTTGATCATTGTACTTATGTATGAATCCTGTTCATCTTTACTAGACATCCCATTAAATTGATTCACAAGGTTCTTCCTTTCTTCTGTTGTTGTCATCTCAAAACATTTATATCAAATACATTTACAATCTTCACCCACTTGATGGTTTGATAATCTCTGTTTTTTCAAACATTCAGATTTGCTTTCAAGTTTTCTCTTCTTTTTTTTGTTTTTCAGTTAATTGGGGACTTCAGATTGCATCTGCCATGTTCATAAAACAAACTAAAAACTTATCACAAACTCTTAATAATAAAGTAATGCTTAAAATGTATGATAACCGAAACGAATGCTAAAGTAAACAAAACGAACGAGAAATATTCCAATTCGCTGATTTACGTCACGTGGTTAGACGTATGTGACTATGCTCGTTTTTACAGTATAAACTTGTGGCATCTCCCGTTCTTTCAAAGGCTAGACTATTTTCTTCCTTGAATCATTTGTGACTGAGCCCGTTTTTTTAGTTGATGTTTTGATAGACTGAAGATAATAAAATAGAGTATAAGCCAAGATGAAAATCTCAATTTTTTTCAAAATGTGACTATGCCCGTTCTTTCGGTGTGGTCTTCAATTAAATTTAGATAATATGTAGATAATATGTTGATACTTAGCTTTGTAAACGATAAACCCGTCTATGTTTTTTGTAAAATAAAGTTTTTCATATATTATCGAACTGGAACATAATACAAACAAACAAATATCTGTCATCATTTATATTAAAAAATAATAAGCCAAATATTTTATAGTAAAAATAACTTTTGATTGATTTATTGTGTGAACATCATTTGCTAATGACACTTCAATGAAACTTTTTTGAGCGTGGTACATGGATCTTTGGCACAAACATGCGCATAAGTTTCAGCACTTCAGCATGTTGAGCAGTGACGTAATTTCCCCCCTTGACTTTAGACTAGACGTTGATCAGTAGATTCGGGATCATAAATATATTATTAAATATAAGCTTCAATTATTCAAACAATAATGGATTGCCCAACCCTAATAATACAAATTCTTCGGACAGGAATAAATCATTAGACAATCTGTGGAACGGGCGTAGCCGGCCGGACTTGCATGTTCCATTATGTTGCTCTCGCATGCTACGCTTCAGTAGCTAAGCTGCATTAAATATAAGGCTGTTAACAATTAATAATTTCATTAATCATCAATTAATTGTTTACATTTACCTGGCGAGTCAGAACCCAGGGACGATCATTTCATCATTTTCCAAGGAGGGGGGGCAAACCCTCGCAAAACGTGTGGAGATCACCTTTTTTTGGATCTGGTCCAAAGTCAGAGGGCCGTTTCCCCCTGCCCCCACAAATTACGTCCCTCAGAATCATCAGTAAACAAGTTCTCACCAACTCTCGTGCCAATATATTTATTAATAAAATTTAATACTTGAACTTCGCATTTATGTTTGTGAATGTAGTTAGCACTACCGTTATGCGACAGAGTCGGGATGTTGTGAGATGAAGTCTTTACTCAATAATGAATGGTGACATATTATTATTATATATTAGTATATTATTATATTATGAGTCCAAGCCGAACGATGAAATGATTTGCGGATATTGAAATTGAGGTGAGGGCCTTCAAATCCAGAAAAACCCCAATCTTAGTTGATTGTATCTTTTGGCAGTTGCTGGCAATTTCGTATGCTCCTATTGAACGATTAGGGTAGTGGCTGATTTTGTAAATAGCTTGGGTGAATGAGATTGAGAAAATTATTGCGATTAATTAAACATAAACACCCTTCTAGCGATTTGTAAGCAGCCTGCTATTCTTATTCAAATTTGCAATAATTTTATTTGAATAAGTCTAATTTTAAAGATTTCAAAATAAATACATACATTTGGCAATTTATATAACATGGCGACAACTTATTCTATTGTTGCACTTTATAAAATAACTCTATAGTTTCACTTTTACACCCCCGCAACAAGCAGTGCTTCGGTTTAAATATAAACACCCTGCTAGCCTTATAGAAGTGAGTCTACAACATAGCCACTGGTTACTTCTCGGATATTGTACTTGTGCGATTTTAATAGGATTGTTTGATGATTATTTTGGTGTAATTTATTTTGACATTGGTTGAGCAACTAAAAAGATTTTTGACAATGACGTTGTCGCATTTTGCTATTTTTCGGAAAAGTTGAGGTTAAATTATTTAAATTTAAACAAACAATTTAAAAATCTGGCCAGTTCGATTTTAAGAGGGATGTTTGATGATTATTTTGGTGTAATTTATTTTAACATTGGTTAAGCAACTAAAAAGATTTTGGATCATGAAATTGTCGCATTTTGTTGTTTTCGAAAAAGTTGAGGTTAAATTATGCAAGTTTACAACGAATTACGAAATAAAATAAAAAATCTGACCGGTGCGATTTTAAGAGGAATGTTTGATGATTATTTTGGTATAATTTACTTTGACATTGATTGAGTCGTTAAAAAGAATTTTGATCATAGAGTTGTAGCATTTTGTTGTTTTTTCAGAAAAGTTACAGAACAATTATGCAAATTTAAACACAAAAATTAAAAATCTGGCCAAGGCGATTTTAAGAGGAATGTTTGATGATTATTTTGATGTAATTTATTTTAACATTGGCCAAGCAACTAAAACGATTTTTCACCATGAAGTTGTCGCATTTTGTTGTTTTTCGGAAATTTCGGCTTTGTTGTTGCTAAACAATTTCAACTTGAGTGATTATATTTTAAGTAAAATAATTAATAAAATAAATACGTGACATTGATATTACTGCATTTTTAACGATAATAATAATGAAATTTTCATACTCGGAGTTTATTACAACTATTATTTTTATTATTATTATTATTACTAAAATATTGAATATATAAATAAAATTCCGACAAACTCTTTAGCATAAAACAATAATAATTCTTATTAATATTCTTCTTCTACTTGTTTGTTATTATGATTTATTTATTGTTATTAAGCCTTGATCATCTCAGAAAACACCAAAGCCTCAATAAAGAAATCAAAAGGGCTCCGATAGCATTTTATTTTTTAATTTTGTAGTATTTTTATTTGTAAATGTTTAAATTATTAAAGTTAGTTTTTAGAAAATTACACGTTCAAGGCTCATCAGCCATTCTACTGACCTTCGATTTTAAACAAATACAAATTTAAAAAATTTAAAAATATAACACAAAAAACAATGTTAAAATCAGGACCAACTCAAAAAATTTAATCTTCGAGGCAATGATGTCTCAAGAAATCACAGTCAAGGGATATTGGACATGTCGTGTTGACTGCCACCGACTGAAACTTTACCTCTGCGTTCATCGTCACCCACTGTGTGACTTCCTCGTGGCTGGTTGTCAGGGACGGATAGATCGAAGATGACGAACAGACTTCCTACCTGTAGTCGATCTCAATTAACACCTGTCTTATCGAGAGTTTACAGTACATTTATAAAGATTCACATATTGTCAAATTCAAAAAGAATGATGTATTTAATATTATAATTATTATCCGAAAAGATGTGATTTAATAGTCTCCTCATATTAGTTGACATATGGCAACATTTTCAGTGTGTAATTAAAGTTGTACAGTGCTAGAAATATTGTTACAACATGCCCACTTTTTCAGGATAATTTCCTTACAAATTAACATATCTTGCTTAAATTTTCAGCAATTACGTAAAGCACCATTTTTAAGCATCGTGCAAAATTTTCTTTCATGTGGGTTAATGGTTCCCGTAAATTATGCAAATGAACCATTTTTGGCCTGGAAATATTATTACGACAGTTTCCGGTTTGGACTCGTTTCATCAATTTCAAAGTCTCATTAGAAGGATCAAACATTAAATTGTCATTAAGAAGGCTATGTAAAGGAGTGTGAAATTCAAAACTTCCTTTTACATTCATTTCATCACGGGAAAGAAAGCAAGTTTGACAGAAGGAGAAAGAGGACAAGTTAAGGCCTTGGGGAAGGCAAACTATTCAATAAAAAAGATTGCAAATGAGTTGAATAGGTCAAGAGCTGTCATCAAATGTTTTTTGGATGATCCAGACTCATATGGGAAGAAGTACAAGGGCGGAAGACCAAAAAAACTCTCGAATCAGGGAGGCTTCACAAGGAGAATATTCGTGTAAACAGCTAAAAGATAAGCTGGATTTGGATGTCCATGTTAGGACAGTCTGCAATTATCTTTATTCAAGTGAACAGCTGAAATACGAAATGCGAAAGCGAGCTCCAGCGTTGAAAGTCCATCACAAGAAAAACGCCTCCTCTGGACCAAAGAAATGGTCAGCTACAACGAAAGATGGGAACGCGTAATTTTCACATATGAAAAAAAAATTAAACCTTGATGGGCCAGATGGCTATAAATACTACTGGCATGATCTCAGAAAAGAAAGAGATGTTTTTTTAGCGGAAAACATGGAGGAGGTTCTGTGATGGTCTGGGAATTTCAGCATTTGGGAGGACTGAACTGGTGATTTTGAAAAGAAGGCAGGACTCTCAGAAGTACATCAAAATGCTCAAGGATCATCTCCTTCCTTTTGCTGAAGCAAAACAACATGAATTTCAACAAGATAATGCTCCTATTCATGTTTCCAAGGCAACCAGAGCATTTTTCCAGGAGTCTAACATGCAAGTGATGGACTGGCCTGCGTATTCACCCGACTTGAATCCGATTGAAAATGTCTGGGGCTTTTTTTCAAGATCAGTTAATGGCAATGGACAGCAATATAACACAGAAAATTATTTGAAAGAAGCGATTTGGAGCGCCTGGAGAAATTTGGATGAAAACATCATCAAAACACTGATTTTATCCATGAAAAATAAGTGCATAGATGTTATTTCTAAAAACGGAGGAATGACATCTTATTGAAACATTATTTCATTTAGTTTTAAATAAAAATATTTGCCAAAATACTGAAATTCATGAGTTTATTTGTAACCTGTCGTAACAATATTTCTATGCAAAAAAAATGGATTTTTGAGGAATTTGCGCTTAGTTCTTGATCAAAGTGAAACAAAATGTACGCGTTATATTCTTTAAGTATATTACACAGTTCTTCTAAATTTGAGTTTCGTACGATAATTTAAACTTAAGTTATTACAAAAAATGGGGACTGTCGTAATATTTTTTTTTAGCACTGTAATTGCATCCCTTATCATCATCATTGTCATCGTCATCGTCATCAATATGTTGATAAAACTAATGATTGGACATAATTAAAATATGACTTAGAAAACTGATGGACGGAAATCCCAACATTCGTTTTGATTCACAACTTTTACCCAGTCGTAAAATCGAGATCGTCGTCCAATTAGAAATCACGATGAAAATCAAAATTTTAGAAAATCTCTCGACAATTTGTAGTAATTGCATCCACTGAGCAGACTTGAAATAGGACAGAGCAATTATTGAATTATTAATAATATTAATATTAGTAATAATATTGTTTAAGAGAAAGAATTGGTCTCATTAAGGGACAATTGAGAAAAACAATAGTTATTCTGAGACAGAGAAGAAACAAAAATGCGGTCGATTTTATCATTAACAAGAAATTGCTTGAAAGCTAATGAAGATTGCTTGGGAAAATGTGTGTGTAGATAAAAATACAAAAGATTCGAAAGAACAGTTATATACACCGACCGAGCCAGGGACGTCATTTGCAGGAGGGGAAGCAATTGCTCCCCCAAAGGACTCAATATTTTTGATTTTGACTTCGAAAATTCATAATTTTATACTACGGAATGATGTATGATCACAATAATGGCGGCATCAAAGTAACTTGTAATTTTTACTTAAAAGTAACTTTTGGATGCTGTAACTTTTTACTTTGACTTGAGTAACTTTTTGAGACAATACTCTTACTTATACTTAAGTAGCTTTTTGAGCTATTACTTTTACTTGTAACTAATTACCGAAATGAGGTAATTTTTACAACACTTCATGCAAGTGCTTGAGTTTGTGAGTCTGGTTGACACGAGATGACCTTGCAGGTTCCGCTCAGAGCACAAAGTCAAAATTCGCTTACAAGCAATAGTACAAAAACTTCAAGTAATTGAAAGTCAGAATAATGATGTAGCACCTGCAGAAGCTAAGGGATATGTTTGTAAACATTTGACTCTGGAAGTTTTGTGCCATTCTGACCAGCATGGATGAAATCCTATCAGCATCATGCACCGCCTGTCACAGAAATTACAGAACAGCAGCCTTTTTTATGTGGCAGCAAGTGGCTCAATATAAGCAACCAAAATGACTCTGACTAAACTGCGAACTGAAGAGTCATGGTCAGATTTAGTTCTTTCATGTTTTACTGAGGATGCCAAACATCTCAATCTTTCGTTAGTGAATGATAACTGCGCGAAAATGAAGCCACGTAGATATCCACTGATTCATTAACATTAGGCATTTTACATTTCTGCTTACTCAATGTATTTCAAACTCTTTTATTGATCATATTTTGCAGTTTGCTTCGTACCATTTTTATGGTTATAGTATGGTTGTGAACCACAACTTATGGTAGTAGTGGTGGCTGGATTGATGGTGGTTTGTCCCAGCGTTTTGATTGGTTAAAATAGACTTCTCCCAACAAGTAACAGCTAGTATTAAATAAATGTTAATTTATCAATTAAAATATCTTTTATATTGTTACTTGGTTATTGACGGTGATGGTTGTAGCGATAGCGGTGTTGGTATTGTGATGGTTGTGTGGATGGTAGGATAGTGGATAAATATTAAATAAACATTAATTAACAAATAAATTTTTTTTATGTTTTGCTATTTTTTTAATCCGAGAAATAATAAAATAAATTGATTAGATCATTCTCCGTGCCCCATCACACACCGAGGCACCGTGCTCGTTTTGACTTGCTCCTATTTCATACCCGAAATGACGCCCATGGACCGAGCATGCTGGGTACTGAGGATAATTATCAGTACAAATGATGAGTTGGTTGAAGCAATTACAGAACAAGGTGAAATTTGCAAATTCAGCAAAACATGAAGGAGTTGAATAAATAAAAAAAATCGTGCAGGAATGAAAAACAATGATTGAAAATAAAGTAGAAAAACTCACTGCATATACAGAAATATTTCACGGTTCAGCGGTAATAAAAAATAAAAAATAAAGGCAGCAACATGATAGACTTTAACAGTATTTTAATCTACCATTTGAGAGAAGATTTTTAATACAAAATGGTAAAGAAACGGTGCTAAACAATCTTTAAAGATATTATTTAAAAAAAACATGAATCGCAAATAATGTATTGACCAAATTTGAAACTTCATTGGTCTTAGATAAGAACAACAAATTTAGAGAAAATACTTTTCAAGAAAGTCAAGCCTAAGTCAAAATTTTTCCAAGGATGACAGGCATGAATGCAAAAAGTTGATTATAGAAAAAATAACAGAAATCAACCAGAAGGAAGGAGCAAGAAGTGGATAGACATGATCAGAGGGCAACCTTTGTTGGGGCAATGTGATAACGAAGAAAGAATGATTGCATGAAATCAAAGCTTTTTATTCTTTCAACGACTTTCGGGTTTTCCTTTTTCGTGGATTGAATACATGCTGTTTAATGTAGATGCTTTATACAAGATTCACGAATATCAAACAACGGTAATTGTTGAAATATCATATCGTATTAAACGGTCTGAGTTGCTTAGTTAAGTTCTTCTTTCATAGGCTTCTCGAATACTTTAAATGTTCTCATATGATGGGCAAACCAAGACCTAATAAAGAACATTGATGACGACTATGACTATGACGAGGATGACAACGATGGCGATTGATGATGATAATGATGCTTGCATCGAGTAACCACAGCAGGATATTATTTCAAATTATTTCACGATTAAGTCCCTGATTACCACCTTCTTTATAACCATCGTATTTTAATTACCACAATTATAAGACCTTACATATATGTTTCACCTTCCTTGTTTCTTCAATATAAAATGCCCTTCTGACAACAAAGCAAAACAAGAGTGACTAACAATAATGATGACGATGATGATGATAATAATAATAATAATTATAACATCAGACAAGATAATATTAATAGGCCGCTTATCGATGTCTCGTGAACTTATTTTTAATACATTATATTTTAAATTACTTTTTAATTGCATTTAATAACTTAATAATTTTAATATAATTTATTTTTTGTTATTAATAGACTTATTTAATTTATTAATAATTTGATAATTTGTTTTTTTATTTATCATAAATTAATTTGATTACACAAATTGTTTGCATCCAACAATATTTCAAACTCTTTGCAGCTTTAAAATCCTGTATGCACTTGAAATAATACGATATTGTTTAACCCTTCATTTTTTAAATTAATTCTGAAACTCGAGTATGTGAATGATTGTATTATGTTGTATCGCATGTGAATGATTGTATTATGTTGTATTGTATGTGAATGATTGTATTGTGTTGTATTGTATGTGAATGATTGTATTTTGTTGTATTGTATGTGAATGATTGTATTTGCAAGATAATTTACTTACAAATAAATTGCAACACTTAACGGATCATCGTGACGCACAAATAAGAATGTAATTATCAATTTCTCCCAGTTCATTAGCGCATTAAGTTTTTAGTAACTGATTGTCACAACAAGTACAATTACAGGGCAATTATATCAATGACTAGCTAATTGTTTCATCAAGAGAAAATAAATCATGAATTTCCGGGGTCACGCATCGTGTGACATCGGAACAATTTTTGTGGCATCGGACCTGTGATTTGATGTCATGCTCGATCGTGAGAGTTTTACAAGTGTAACTTGTAATCACTTGTAATGATTATCATAGCGCTTTCTAGCGATCATATTTCAGCGCAAATAATACAAATGTGCTTAGCTTATTATAGTAATTATTAAAAACTTAACTGTTAAATTAGTTAATTATTTTCGAATTCACTATTTTTACCATTTCAGCATATAAGTTACGTTATTACAAGCAGCTGCATGACCTCAGAATATCACGAAGCATCACAGGCAAATGAATGTACTTTTTGATCGTTGTGAATGTGACTTAATTAATTATCGAAACGAGATAATTTTAAAGCTATTACATTGCATTTTGATTTAAATATTTACATTAAAAAAGTAAATACAAATAAAATCAAATTATTTTTTCAGTTGATCATCACATTGTAATGTTTTCTAAAAAAATAATTATTTAGTATTAATTATTAGTTTCCAGGTTGAATTACCAGGTTAGCATGGTGTTAAGTTGGTTTAAATCTTGACTGATTTTTGAAAGGCGATTCCTCATCACTTAATTGAGTTGACACATTTTGTGTCAGCATTGCATTACGTCTCGACTGTGAATCAGGATTTATAAATTTAAACTGTCTTACTCAGGGTTGCCAGTGAGATTTTTGAAGAAAGACCAGATCGTCCGCCCAAAAAACCAAGAAAAGCCCAGACCATATTAAACCAGCTTTTCTTGTCAATTATTATCATTTTTTAATTACTATTTGTGTTATTACACATGGCCATGTGTTCCCAATTAAGTAAAGATCAGATTATTATTGAAACAAGTCAAGCAGAACTTTATTTTATTTCTAAAATTCAACAGAGTCAATGCCAGAAATTGTCATAAATATCAAAATTAAATAAAGATTAGATTAATAATGAAATGAATTAATTGGGGTCGATTGACGTTCTTGTCGGTGGTCTCTGAGACGCTAAGAATTCGATAATTTTTCAAATATTTTTTAAAGACATTTTTGATAAAAATATATCTTTAACTCTACATATAATTTTGATTAAGATATTTTCTTAGTACAAACTATTTTTGTAATCCAGCCTTCTGTAGTGTGGTACGCGGTGGTAATGAGCTATACGTTCGCAACCAACTTGCAGGCTGTCACAAAATTGGCGAAACACATAATAACTGTGGTCTGAACTTTGTAGAAAAGGTACGACCAATTTCTTTGAAACTTGATTATTACTTTTCACATTTCCTATTGCACAAATGATATGATCACATTAATTTCTCTCGTTTTCTATTAATTTTTTGTTTGGTGTTGAGGGTGATTTGCTCTGGCAGACTTGTATTTTCTTACTAAAACTACATAAAATTTTCAAATAGAATGTAAAATTTAAATGTAAAAAGGGTTTAAATGTAATCTCTAAAATATTTAAAAGTCAAAGGCCTAACAGCGGCAATGAAGTTAACTGAATGAAAGGTAGCCCAATCAATTTTATTGTTGGAGTTTCCAAAGCATGGCAAGTATTGCCAGTGTTGTAAAAATTATCTCATTTCGGTAACTAGTTACAAGTAAAAGTAATACCTCAAAAAGCTACTTAAGTGTAAGTAAGAGTATTGTCTAAAAAATTTACTCAAGTAAAAGTTAAAAGTTACAGCGTCTAAAAGTTACTTTTAAGTAAAAATTACAAGTAACTTTGATGCCGCCATTATTGTGATCATACATCATTCCGTATTATTTAAAAGGAATTGTTTCTCTTATCGTTAAAACAATTACTGGTATTAACTGCTAGTACTAACAGTCATTAAGTAATAACATTTGAACTAATGCATTCTTTTGGTGTTTTTATTATTTATTACATTGCAATCACAAATTTTTGTTAATTTTCAACATAACTAAGTCCTCGAATAGTTTGTCACTCATTATGGTCCTTCAGCCGTTCTTTGTCATACCAGCAGAGGGCACCCCGTCATAACAGCCCGGCGACAGAATAGCCCCGACAAAACAGCCCCGTCAAAACAGCCCGGCGTCAAAATAGCTCAAGACAAAACAGCCCCGACAAAACCGCCCCGACAAAACAGCCCCGTCGAAACAGCCCGGCATCAAAATAGCCCAGGACGGGAAAATCCCGTCAAAATGGCCCCATCAAAATAGCCCCGACAAAATAGCCCTGCGACAAAATAGCCCAGGACAAAACAACCCGGCGACAAAATAGCCCCGTCAAACCAGCCCCGTCAAAACAGCCCTGTCACCAGGGTCGGACTGGCTTAAAAAACCGGCCCGGGAAATTTTATTTAACTCCTAGTTTGATCAACTTAAACATAAGAAACAGAGTCTAAAATTTCTATTCACTATTAACTATTATAACAGCTTTTTCATCATGTCACTAGTCGATGCTAAAACATCAATGATTTCATTGTTATTGATTCTTGGAAAAGAGTCTTTCTCACAAGACATCAGCATGAATGATCGTAGAATTGACTGGTTCAGAAAATTTCTTAATCTGTTCAAAACGTATTTCAATTTTGAAAACGACCCCTCACAAGCAACTTGTGATGAGGATAATGTCAACACAAATTTGTAAGCCAGATACAAATTTGAATAAGCAAGACTATGCAAATTAAACTTCTGGAGAACAATAATAACAACAAACAATACTCAAAACGATCAAAGCATTCAAGCCACTAATTTCGAATTAAATTTTGATTCAGTTTCACAACATTTTTAAAAAATACTTTGACATGGAGTTATCATGGGGCTATTATGTCGCCGAGCTATTTTGTCGCCGGGTTGTTTTGTCCCGGGCTATGTTGTCGCAGGGCTATTTTGTCGGGGCTATTTTGACGGGGCCATTTTGACGGGATTTTTCCGTCCTGGGCTATTTTGACGCCGGGCTGTTTCGACGGGGCTGTTTTGTCGGGGCGGTTTTGTCGGGGCTGTTTTGTCTTGAGCTATTTTGACGCCGTGCTATTTTGACGGGGCTGTTTTGTCGGGGCTATTCTGTCGCCGGGCTGTTATGACGGGTCACCCCAGCAGAGCTGAATAAACGTTCAACAGCTGCACTAGCTGGCAGAGGAGTGCAGTGAATTACATGTAATTCGATACTGCACAACACTGAGTATTGCCGAGGAAACGCATCGCCAAAAAGGTTAAGAAACGCTGTTCTAGAAGCGCGTGATCAATTTCATGCCTAAAAGAGTTCGATAAAGTAGAACAGCGGAACTTTATGTATAAGCTAGGAATGGTTTATGAGAGAGAATCATACTACAACATGCACCATGTGCTTAGATTTTGTACCGAAAATATTATGGTAATTAAAAGTTTTTCTGCGATGACTGATAATTACAAATAAATCGAGTTGCCTGAATGACCGGGCGAGAGGATATGAATGGTTTTGATAGCAACTTGCTATTAGTTGATTACCTGAATAATTATTTTTCATTCGTAAGTAAGAACTGCTTCGAGTAAATGTTTTTAGGGTTGAAAAGTAGGTTGTTATTATGAAAAACATTGTACGAGGCCAGTTGAACTACGGCAATCAATCAAAAATATTAGTCGCCGAGCTATTTTGGTTTGAGTTATTGACAAAATCTTCCTTCGACAGCTGTGTTAGCGTATTCCTCATAAAATCAGAGATGCTATCTCTTGGCATTACAAAGACAAATGCAACTGAAGAATGGCCCATTTAAGTTTGCAAATTGAGTAACTTCTAATGCAAATCTGTCTCGTTGAAGCAGAAATGAAATAAATATAATATAAACTATAAATACTATAGGAACTACAATAGGAAAATAGATAAAAATTCAAACAGTTTTTCGATTTTAATTTTGGAGTTTTAGGAATTTGTTTAGTTAGTAACTCAATCAAATATTCCAGCCGAAGAAAGATATTGTTAATTTAGTTTCAAGCATACAGATTAATCGAACATAGATTGTAACATTAAAATACATGGTATTAGCAATTATCGTCTCAATGACCATATTCTACAAAATCTAACTGTACCCTAAACATGCTACTAAAGCAAACAAGTAATCATCAGAAGCAAATTATGTGCTTCAACTTGTATCAGTTTCCTTGTTCAGCAACCAGTAGGTGATCATAAATCCCTTCCCCTGAATTAGAAATTTAATTTTACTAATTAAATTAGTTTACAATTTTCAAAATATTTAAAAAAGAATAAATTTTAAAACTATTATTAATAACTGACTTTTAGTTCAGTTGGTCCTCTTAACTCCACAACATAACCAGGAAACCTCATCAATTCATCTTTGGCTGGAGCACTCAAGTGGATTTTTAGACCTGAGTTCGTCCATTTTAAGACGATTTGCATAAAATTTCATAAAAAATGAACACCACACACTCCAAATTATACGAAGTTCAGTTATTTTGCAATTTAAAACATTTAACCAATCTAGGTATAATTTCTGTATAAAAAACCTTCTCCAGTGGATTCCATGCGGGAGGCTGTGTTAACTGTGTCACCAAATAAACAATATCTGGGCATCGTGTGTCCTACAACTCCTATATTTTTAAATAAATTAATAATTGTTTTTAATTACAGAATTATTTTAAATCAACTTATTCTTGTAAATAACTTGTTTATAATAAAAGTGCACTTAAATGAAACCTGCAGCACAGGGTCCTGAATGGATTCCAATTCTCAACATGAGCATCATGTCAGGTCGGTGCTTGATCTTAAATGTTCGTACGACTGACAGAAGATCAAGCGCCATGTTGCATATTTCAACCGCGTGTCTGTCTGTTTCCTCAGGCAAACCACCTACCACCATGTAAGCGTCTCCTATCGTCTCAACCTGTCAATCATGTGATCGGTATTTATTAAAATTATTTGGTAAACGACATGGAGATTATTTAAATAAATAATACATTAAAATAATACCTTAATTGGAGATCAAATTTCAATTTTCAGAGTATTAATGATAGATTAAAATATTTCACCTTGTAAACGTTGTGTTTGGCAATGGTGTCATCAAAGGTTTCATAAAGATCATTGAGCAGATCAACAATTTCCATGGGTGAGCTCTCTGAGGAAAGAGTTGCGAAATCTACGATATCAGAGAAGTACACAGTGGCCATGTCGTAAATACGAGGCTCCACCTTGCGACCAGCTTTCAACTCTTCAGCAACATAACTTCGAGGTCGAAAATCGTACAACATGTTATATTTGTTGCATGATAATTGTTATATTGTATTTATTGTAATTTTTGAATATAATTCACATTAAAATAAAAATATAAACATTTTCTGTAAAACAAACACACCGAGGCAACATCATGTGAAGAAGGAGGTCAGTTTTCTTTTTTTCTTCCACCAATTTCTCAGTTCTCTGCTGGACTATCGCTTCCAGGTTCTTGGCATATTTCTCAAGTTTATCGAGCATGTTGTCGACAATGTTTATGTTTTCCCTGATCGCGAATCAATTTGTTGCATTTAGAAGTTACTTCCATTTTGCATCTAATTTGATAAAAATGTACATTTTTGTTATTGTGAGCAGGTCTTTCTTAATTTCTTCGAACGTAGGACGATTGACTGGATTTTCTTCCCAGCACTTACGAACCAAACCGAAAAGGGCAGGGTCAATATCAGGTTCAAGATCCAGCGAGTCAAACGATGGTCGAAATGTTATTTGGTCGTTATTTAAAAGTTTTTCGACAATTTCTGTAAAAGTTTGAAATAACTGATACGCGTATTGATGTCAAGCGCTAAATTTTAATTTTACCTTCGTGAGCAATGCCATATGAGTCATAGGGCCATACATTCGTCAGTGTCTCATAAGCAAGAATGGCAAAGCTGTATACGTCACCCTTTTGGCTTCCCTGGCTCAGCAAATTTCTTCGTAGAAATTCTGGTGCCTTCCACAACTGTTTCTTATAAAAATCCATTTTGGACGAATCTTCTTGCTCATATTGCATGAAGGGTGACATGCCGAAACCCGTGACCTGAACAATCCACCTGTTTGTTACCGTGCAAGCGTCGGTAGTCAGGCTACCATGGTGGTTTATGAAGGATTTGTGCAGGTAAGCCATCCCCTAGTGAAACGAGTTACTATTAAAAGAAATTTGAGGTATAGTGGCATTTCGCTTAACGAACATCGTCGATAAGGCGCGTGTTCTTAGCACAACGAACGCCTCCCCTGTATTTTGGATGCAGGCTTTCTCCGAAAATAAGACATTGTCCGATTGATTTTTGCTCAAAACATGCTCTAGGGTTTATTTTCGGATGCTATATTACATTCTATTATATTTTCATTACATAATTTAAAATAAAAATCTGTTGGAAAATGTGTTCCGCATAACGAACCCCCGAATAAAGCGCGTGGCGATGAAACGAATTGCGTTTGTTAAGCGGGATAACAATATAGTGCATTTAATTATGTCAGCATTAAGTGCCGCGTTGATAAAGCAGAAAGGGGTTCTGACTTTTATGACATCGTAGAGGAATGATATCCTGAAAG
>JAJTWR010000021.1:1532500-1542500 GCA_021613335.1 Whitmania pigra
AGCTTCGAATCTGCCCACGATGGATTCAAGTGCATATTTGCACAGGTAAGACCCAGTTTCTGTTACGATGGCTGTTTGTTTCCACCCAAACCTAGTGTAAATTGCACGAAATGCCCAACCAAATAAAGTCAAAGAACCAAAAACTCGAACTGTCGATGTGTAAACACTCGAATCGTCAAGTAGTGGATCTTGACAAGTGAGAGGAAAATAGGGAATGTTGAAATAGTGTGTCACTTGTGCTGAACTGATGCAATCTGAAAATTATATAAATTTTATATAAATTATGTAAATTTTATATAAATTATATAAATTTTATAATTTTTAATATAATTTTATAAAATTTTTATAAAAGCCAACTAAAATATGAAATTAATAGTTAAACCCCATTACTTTCATAGCAGATTGATCCAAATATGGCCTCAACGGTTTTATTTTGAATTAAGAACAAGGCCGTTCTCATCCCCGAAATTCCATCGCATGCTGCACTCTCAGCATAAGAAAACCTGAAGCATATGAAACGATAGTTGCTAAAGAATTTCTATATACTATTTTGATCAAATTCTATTGAACATTTTGTAAACTTTACTCGATGTTTATGTGGGACAGGTTATCGGCCTGGGCAATTGCAATGCCTTCCTCTAAGGCTGACATCGTTTTGGCCTGGTTAATCGATCTTACAACGACTCCTATCTTCACAGAAGCAATCAAAGGTGCCAGAACAAACAAACACATTAATGCGGTTTTCATGGCAAATAGTTTGAGCTTCAATGTGAATAAATTATTTTCACTTTGATTTACCAGAGTTTTTCAATTCCTGTTTTATAGGCTGCCAATAATTGCATCCGTCGTTTAAAATTTATTACTTTCAGACAACTCTGCAATTACGGCTAATTCACCCTGTCATATAATTATGACTAATAGTCTTTTCAACTTAAAGAATCTGAAGGAGTTATTATTAAGTAATTGATTAAGGATTGTGAATAGACTTTGAAAATAAATTGAGACAATTCATTATCTTTATTTTTCAGCATATTTTAATTTACTCCAGTTAATTAAAATTAAAAAATTAAAATACCTTATTTTCTAAAAAGAGGGAATTGAAAAATGTTAATTAAAAACCATTTTTAATCTTGACAAAAATAATTTTTTATATTATTGTTAAAACAAAACAATTAAAAATGTAGCTTAAATTAAACTTATCAACGCGACGATATTAAAGATCATTCAATTAATCAATCAATCAATCACTGATCTAAGTCATGTTAATCATGCAACGGAATTTAATCAAATCAATAAATAATTGATCAATCTATCACTCCAGAATCGCGAAATGAATCAAGGATGTCAATCCCAACATCCCTTCTCAGTAGCCAATAAGTTACCATCAATCCCTTGCCCTTTAAAACAAAATTTGAACATCATTTCAAACTCCAAATAAATTCAGTTAATAATTACTTAAGATATAAGAACCTTTAATTCAGTTGGTCCCCTCAATTCGACAACGTACCCTGGAAACTTCATTAATTCATCTTTAGCAGAAGAACTCAAATGGATTCTCAAAGCTGAATTTGTGAAAGAACACTTACGTAAGAATGTCTAAGAATTAAATGATACCGATAATGATTTGAACTCCTAGCGGGATCACATCAAAGCCAGAGCTTTAACCAGCTAGTCGTGCCAAATATTATGTCATTATATATTAGAGAATAATGATTTACTATGTTACAATACAAAAGTCTAATTATTCATTAAAAAGTGAGCAATTTTCGTCTCAAAAGACCACCTTCTCCCGTTGATTCCATACGTGAAGCAGTATTAACTGTGTCTCCAAAAAGACAATACCTGGGCATTATGTGCCCCACGACACCTATCAAATATCAAAAGTCAATTTTTATTTAAGAATGATTAATGTCGGATTTCCGTCATCGGTCCCAGCAGTTAAGTTTGCCAAATTAACATGAAAAGAAATTTAAGGAAATGATTTCAAATTTATCGAAGTTTAATATTTCTTGCCAATATATTTAATGAATGTTTACGATGTTACAAATATTACTCAAAAAAAAACAAACATCTAATGAGTTGAAAAATTCTAACATGTCGGAAACAAAAGATATTTAGCCTCAAGTAAATAGACCCAGGATAACAAAACAACGATAATTTATTATGTAAAATTAATTGAATTTCTGAAAGAAATGAATAATTACCAGCAGCGCATGGTCCTGAATGGATTCCAATTCTCAACATGAGCATCATGTCGGGTCGGTGCTTGATCTTAAATGATCGTACGACTGACAGAAGATCAAGCGCCATGTTGCATATTTCAACAACGTGTCTGTTTGTTTCCTGAGGCAATCCACTGACCACCATGTAAGCGTCTCCTATTGTCTCCACCTATAAACCATTTATTTGATAAACCACAAATCGTTGCTCGGTATTTATTACAATAATTTCAAGAAAATTAAAATGCTTGAATAATTTTGTACCTGACTATTACATTTCAAATGTAATGATATTAGTGATGAATTAAAATATTTCACCTTGTAAACGTTGTGTTTGGCAATGGTGTCATCAAAGATTCCGTAAAGATCATTTAACAGATCAACAATCTCCATTGGAGTGCTCTGTGAGGAAAGGTTTGTGAAACCAACAATATCAGAAAAGTAAACAGTGGCCATGTTGTAGACTCTGGCTTCTACTTTTCGACCAGCTTTCAGCTCCTCTGCCACGTAACTGCAGAAATTACTTACAAATAAAAAATTTTATAAATTAGGAATTATTGTAATAACTAAACTTTTTTAACTATAGCATTATTTATACTTTTGTACAGTATTTCAGCATTTTTTACTAATAATTTATTATCTACGAATAAAACTTTAATTCAAGACAAAAATACTTACGGTGGAAGAAGTCGATAAAGTAATAGGTCCGTTTTTTTCTTCTCCTCCAACAGCTTCTCAGTTCTTTCCTGCACCAATTCCTCCAAATTGTTGGCATACTTTTCCAATTTGTCCAAAATATTGTCAATTATGTCCATACTGTTTCTTCAAAAGTAGAATTATTTAATTCAGAATTAAAGTGTGTTTAAATTTGCAAAATATCAAAAATATTAAAAACGAATAAATTATGTCTTTTATAATAATCTAATAATTCTCTTTAATGAATGATTTCATGCGTGACATATAAGATCGAAATATAAACCGCTCGCTGTTAATGGAGTCTTAAAGGTGCAACATCATTACATCAATTAAGAAGTGAAACTCGTTGCATTTGATGCGAAGATTCACAAAAACAGGGATAATTTGAATTATTTCATTGAATACCTTTGAATTTTTTTGTTTATTTCTTCGAATGAAGGACGATTCGCTGGTTCTTCATCCCAGCATTTTCTAATTAATTCTAAAATCATCGCATCAACAGCTATGTGATCAATCAAGGGTCTGAATAAACTGTCTCCCACATTTTTTATTTTTGATATTATTTCTGCAATATTTAACAAATTAAATAGAAGGCATACATTTAGGACAAACTAAAATTTCACCTTTATAAGACAGATTGAATGTGTGATATGGAAATTCTCTGTAGACTATTTCGTAGGCTAGAATGGAAAAGCTATAAACATCCCCCTTTTGATTTCCATAACATATAGCGTTGGACCTCAAAATTTCTGGTGCTGTCCATAATAAGCTCTTATAAAATTCATTCTCGGACAAATCTTCCAGTCCGCCATGTCTAAAGTGTGACAAGCCAAAGCCCGTGATTTTTACGACCCATCTATTTGTTACCATGCAAACACTGCTTGACAAGCTGCCATGATGACCGAGGAATGATTTATGTAGGTAAGCCATTCCCTGTGGTAATTTTTGTTCATTTATTTCTATAACCTCTCAGCAAATGGCTTAGAATTGTAACTGTCAGGAACATGAACAAATAGAAAAATACTGCCAAGAGAAAGAACAACGTAGCATGGGGATGATAAAATCAATTGAAAACCAAATGAAATACATTCGATGATTTTGTTATTTTCAGGTGAGAAATATGAAAAATTCAATTTATTTTATAATCATTACGATTTATTTGAAAGCTTGTGAATGAACGATGACAATTTTAACAATTAACAATTATGGTAGAATGGGTTGTATTCCTGCACTTGGCGGTGATGGCAATAGGTTTTATATGTCGTGTTCAAAACCATGTCTGTACCGCCACCAGCGCTCTTGGGAAGGTGCGTAATATAAATGGTTAAGAAAAAGCGCCTATGAATAGCTAAATTATTAAATAATAAAAATTATTAAAAAAAATAACAACACTCGCTTTCACTATGTCGTAAATAAAAGAAATTTTAAAAGACCACTCCAACTTGATATCACAATCCGCAATTATGTCCTGAAAACATTCGTAACAGTAACTATTAATTATTTAAACCAATTTGTAATTTGTTAATTTAAAAAAATAGGTAATGGTACAGCTTACGTCAATGACAATTACGTTAAACTATGGAAATTACAAAATTCATGTACTAGTCTAAGTTCATTTTATCATTAATTAGAAATCTTTCAACCTGAATCGATCCTCTGTTACAAAATTGGGTGACCAAATACAATCTATCGTTCTCAATAAATACTCCGATGAAGGAGACCAGGTTGTCATGTCCCAACTCTTTCAACTGTTGACGTAATTGGGATTCACGTGTTACCATCAGGTATTGCATCATTATTTTTTCAGTGGATAGCGTTCCAAGAATTGGACTACCAATAATTAAATTTAGAAGTAGTGAGAGAATAATATTTAAAAGTGAATCTCGTCTCAAAAATAATAGAAAAATAAGTTATAATTTTATTTAGATTTATTTACCAGTTGTTAATCATAATTAGTGATAAGTGCGATGTAAAACATAGACATATATATTTTAATAATTGCCATTAATTAATAATTATTACTTTAAAACACAAAAAATCGATTAATAAATGTTTTAATTCACGCTTTCACAAATCGTAAAGTGACGAACCTCGATAAATTCCTTAAGGTCACCCTTGGAGAGCTTTGAATCGAACATTTCAAAACCCTGAACGGAAACTAAAAGTCCTTTGTAGGTGGCTTTGAGTTTATTAAAATTCCCACTCAACGCTTCGAATCCACTAGAAAATGATTTTCTGATGAATGAATCAGAGTTGTTTAGTATTTCTTCGCAGTTTTTGACCTAAAGAATGTTTAATTAAATACCACATCAAGTAATTTCTCAAAAACTGGTAAAGTAAAAAGTAATTTTAAAGTTGAAAACGTTTAGAGGTATATATTTTTTAATTCATTAATTTTCAATTTGCCTGGCTGTCGTTTGCTAAAAAAATCAATTCATTGCGGTCGATTTTCCAGCCTTTCTTCAAAATCGTTCGTCTGCTGCTGGTCAATCTGAAAACAAATTTGAATTTTTTGCTTCAATGAGTTCAACTCTTAAGGATCGTTTGGAATTATTTTTGGCTTATTATTTTACCCAATGTAAAATGAAAAGGAGAGGATGATGATGATGAGGACGAAGGAAATTGACACCAAAATAGTTAACTTGTTCTTTTCTGAAATGTTTTTGAAAATGTTTTATTAATAAATTTATTAATTAACCAATAATTTTAAATCAAACATCAGAAATACAATTGATTGGACTTGATCAAAAATGGTCGTTCTTAATTCATAAACATTCATTATGAGTATACAAAAACAATTGAGATCGTGATAATAAAGCAACATCATTTTACATTTATTTGCTTCAGCTTAATACGTTTATTGTAATATAATAATAATAGCATAATATATGCCAGCTACCCATCGAAACATTGTCAATCAATGGATTTAGAGGGGGTTGGCGGGTAGGGCCATAGCTTCCCGTCATTTTTAAGGTCTAAGAAAAAAAAAAGCTAAAATCCACGGACAATGTCAGTACTGACAATACTAATTAACAAAACATCTCGTGGTTCGTGAGAAGTTTTTCTTCTTTTTAAGTTCATAATTATTGGGCACCCCATCATAACAGCCCGGCGACAGAATAGCCCAGACAAAACAGCCCCGACAAAACCGACCCGACAAAACAGCCCCGTCAAAACAGCCCGGCGTCAAAATAGCCCAGGACGGAAAAATCCCGTCAAAATGGCCCCGTCAAAATAGCCCCGACAAAATAGCCCGGCGACAAAATAGCCCAGGACAAAACAACCCGGCGACAAAATAGCCCAGCGACAAAATAGCCCCGACAAAACAGCCCCGTCAAAACAGCCCTGTCACCAGGGTCGGACTGGCTTAAAAAAACCGGCCCGGGAAATTTTATTTAACTCCTAGTTTGATCAACTTAAACATAAGAAACACTAGAGTCTAAAATTTCTATTCACTATTAACTATTATAACAGCTTTTTCATCGTTTCACTAGTCGATGCTAAAACATCAATGATTTCATTGTTATTGATTCTTGAACGGGGCTATTTTGTCGCCGGTTTGTTTTGTCCTGGGTTATTTTGTCGCCGGGCTATTTTGTCGGGGCTATTTTGACGGGGTTATTTTGTCTTGGGCTATTTTGACGGGGCTATTTTGAAGGGGTTATTTTGTCTTGGGCTATTTTGACGCCGGGCTGTTTCGACGGGGCTGTTTTGTCGGGGCGGTTTTGCCGGGACTGTTTTGTCTTGAGCTATTTTGACGCCGGGCTATTTTGACGGGGCTGTTTTGTCGGGGCTATTCTGTCGCCGGGCTGTTATGACGGGTCACCTAATTATTGCTGTATTTTTGTATTAATTTGTAGTATTTTGTTTTTAATAATTATTTTAGTTTGTTTGAATATTTACAAATATAAAATGAAATTTTTAATAGCGACTCAATTTGTTTTCATATTTTTCATTCATGTTAAAAATTTTAATATTTATTTAATTTACTTTTTTAATATCATTTTATTTAATAAATTTTTTTATTGCAAGAAATTGAGAAATGGTTTCTTTATTAAGAACTTAAAAGTGCTGAATAGTTTTTAAAGTGTTTAAAATTAAGAAATGATCCTAAATAACAGCGATGAAATAAATTTTCTAAATCCTACCCAGTTCATTGGAGCAGAATTCATTCGAGAATCCACAACTTGGAGAATCTGGAGGAGCGACATCTGACAATCCCCAGGAATTCTTGCCAATTTGCACGCACTAACAATGCATTTGTCGTGATTAATTTTTAAATTGTTATAAAATGTTAAAATTCAGAAAAAATTAATAATAGTTATAAAATGTTATCACTTGTAACAACTCGTAATTAGTAATATATTATGTCTATTTTACTTATTATTTTTATTGTAAGTATTAACATGATTAATAACAAATGCAATTCTATAACTATTAGTAATAATTAATGTTTTATTGCAAACAACGAAAAATATAACCAAGAATATTTGTTTAATGTTATTTAATATTTGTCATTTCGTGAATACTGATTAATTATTATTACTATTTGACTAATAATAATAATAAATTTCTTAACAATAATAAATGCTATTATTAATACCGTGTAATTGTTCCACTCTTCCCATTCCCTGGGCACCAGTTCAAGCATCGGATAGAAGGATTGAGAGGTTGGGGTCAAGGACCACACGAGGAAGTTCATCAACCTGTCGCCATCTTTGTTGAATGTGAATACCTCTTGACGTCCTGACATATAGAACATATTTTAATGTCATTAGTGGTGATGTTATTTATGTGACGTTACAATTTTGATAAACTTCTACTTTAGTTTTTAAAATTAGTTAAGTTTTTGAAATGACATTTGTCACGCATCGTTTCGCTAAACAATTTCAACTTGAGTGATAATATTTTAAGTAAAATAATTAATAAAATAAATACGTGACATTGTTATTAGTGTATTTGTAACAATAATAATAATAATGAAATTTTCGTACTCGGAGTTTATTACAAATATTATTATTATTATTATTATTACTAAAAATTGAATATAAAACCCGACAAATACTTTAGCACAAAACAATAATAATTCTTATTAATATTTTTCTTCTACTTGTTATTATTATTTTTATTATGATTTATTTATTGTTATTAAGCCTTGATCACCTCAGAAAACACCAAAGCCTCAATAAAGAAATCAAAAGGGCTCGGATAGCATTTTGAGGAGAAAGTGTTCTCCTTGTATTGACTTATAACAAATACGTTTTCTACTTGAAAAAGTCTAATAAGCATGAAAGCCACGCTTGTTTGCCTCTGAAAGGAATTTTGCCGATTCCAATTTACAATCGATAGCGGAAGCGAGCATTGGAGAATGACGCAATAGATCCAATCTGCACGCGACACTGTCGATAGTACATTAGTCGGAGTAGTTTTTGGATTATTAAAATTAATGGCGGTAGCGGATTTTGAATGGATCGAAGGAGTTCATGAATAATTAATTAATGATGACATTCAAATGATATTCAGGTGTCGACCAATCACGATGGTAGGTCGTCATGTTTCCGTGTTGATTTCCTGACATCCAGCTCCGTAAGAACAAGAGCAAATATTAATTTTCCTAACATCTCCGGAAGTCTCAAGAACGTGAGAAAACATCAACCACGAAACAACAGCTCATATTTCAATGTCATTCATTTAGTCTGGCCATCTGCAGATTCTCTCAATCACTTCCTAAATGAAATAATCGCCGACTAATTTTGCGTTTCTTGATAACTATAATTTTTAAACGATAGCAATTTACTAAAATGAAAAAATGTAGCAAAAACTGTTTAATAATAAGTTATAACTTTTGATATCAATATTAATATATTTACAAATAAAGGACATCTTAAATTTATGTGAAAATAATTAAGCAATAGCACTTCTAAGAATAATTGCAATGAGACCACTTCAATTCCTCAGTTACCGTTGACTTCCAAGAACCTGGACATGTGGAGGATGTTTGATCCACTCCGCACGTCAACTCCAGAGTCGAGTAGCTTCCTCCTGAGTAAGGCGTAGATGTAAGCCAGGTCTGCCAAGTAATTCTGTCGGGATTTACCAGCTTATTATAATATTAGCAACATTATAACATTGTAACCTCGTTATAATATTAACGATTTCATAATATTAACAACATTATAATATTGCCATCATTATAATATTAGCATTATTATTAACAAATTCAATTAGTATTCACCACACGTATGTTCTTCGCTGCATTTGGTCCTCTCCAATCTGAGAGTGATGTGAAATTCTTGAAGGTAATCTGTGTTTTACAATAGCATTGGTAATTATCAATGTAATTGGTAATTGGGCAAAAATCGGATGAAAAATTAATCTTCGCTTTGTTCTAAGTTATGTCATAAACTTTTTGCAAATATTTTATTATTAAACAAACTTTGGGATACAAATATACAAGTTGATGATTTAAAAAAAATAACCAATTTAATATTGATCAGACTATTCTTATTCTATTAACTAACAATCTTCACGGACACAAAAGCCTGTCTCCTTCTCTCCATCTCCATCAGTGGAACTTCCTCCTCTGTGATCCATGGAGTGAAGATCATGTCAAAGTGGAAGTAGGAATAAATATTGTAGAATGTCAACCACACGTATGAACTAGGGTCAGTCATCCCTAGGTCTTGAGCTGCGAAGATGATTTGCCTGAGTGCACTAAAGTTGGAATGGCAGACGATGATGGCTGGATGAATGGAAAAAAAATTATTACTCGATTATATTTAATTGGCTAGAATTAGTATGGTAAATTCTAAAAAAATTGTGCATCCACTCGATTTCTTTAAGCGTTTTTTCTAATTTAATAGATAACAGAATGGGTCGGAATCATTAATGAAATTACGTTAATGTTGTCAATCCGATTAAGAATCATAAATTATTAATTGTAGGTTCCATTGTAAACAGGAAAATGACGTTTACTTACTTCTTGCAAAATGTTGAATCCCACTCAACTCGTGGAGGTCTTCACTTCTGAGATTCGACGGGAGTTGCATGAACTCGGAAACGTAGATGGAATTCGCTCTGAATCT